>JAWZYV010018069.1:0-25353 GCA_038373885.1 Cheiracanthium punctorium
CCCTTGATCTTCGTCAGAAAATAAAACAAGAAAAAAATCTCAGAAAGGCTTGTCAACGCATAGCAAAAGCCCACAAAAGTGACAAAAATTTGGCAGCAGTGTCAAAAATCTGATATATGCGACATTGCCAAAGACTGCCTTTTCAAAGAGATTAAATGAGTGGTTAGAACAGCTGATCTTGAGATTCCACAAAATCATGCCACCCAAAGATGAGTTAAACTTTAATTCTTAAAAGACTAAAGCACATGTACCTATTACGATAGGTCTATTAAATAGCAGAAAAGGACGTAGAGACCAGTTTGCTTGCGTCCCAAATGCAAGTCCCATAGTTGCAACAGCATATAAATACATTCTAAACTAAAATCTTAGCTTTCAAACAGCCATTCCCACCCTGAGAGACTGTGCGCAAATGTTTTCGTAGTACAAGGCAACAAAAGAGAGATCAAATACCGCTTTTAAAACAAGCTATAACGAAATAGGATATTTAAAAATGCATCCGAACAGGATCCAATAATTGTTAAAAAAAGCTATTTTGAAAATTTACTGTTTATAAGTGTTTTTTTTCAGCCTCTACGTCAAGGGGAGAAACTTAAAAAAAAAAAAAAAAAAAAAAAAAAAAAAAACACGTTCCCCTTTCTGTTAAAGCTAACAGTAAGACTAGATTGTCAGCAAGAATGCAAGCTGTGGAAGTGATTTATAAGTATTTTGATAGCATTAACATAGTCCTGGAAATTCTTCCTCTCTCTACATCTGAAACAAAGACCGAGGCTAACTTTTTGAAAAAATGTATCAACAAATTTGAATTTATCGTTTTCACATGTTTTTGGTTTAACATTCAAAAAAAATTGTCCGCGTGAACCAATTTCGTTAAAGAGATGATATAACTGTAGATGAAGCAGTCAGGCATAATAGAGGTCTTCTGAATCTTCTGGAATCAACGAGAGACAAAGCTGTATTCGAGGCAATTGCAGAAGCAAAAATAACGGCTAAAAATAACAATTTACCTCCTGATTTTAAAGAAAAACGGAAAAGGAAAAAGAAATTGATGCTATAAGAATCTTGTGAAGATGAAATTTCGAAATTATCAGAGGAGGATCGATTCAGAATTTCTTTATTAGAAATTATCGACAAAATAATGAAAGCTAAAAAAGTGTTTCCAGTGTCTGGAAGTACTTAATGACAAGTTTGGATTTCTGAATGGGATTAAAAATCCACCAGATGGATACAGAAGATTTAAAATCGGAATCTCAAAAGTTAGTATTTGCATATAAGCAGGACATATGCACAGAGGAATTTTTAGGAGAAAAAGAAAGTTTTAAACATCACGCTCTACTGCTTGACAACGCTATGAACACAGCACCTGCATCAACCCTTTTGAGTCTCATTCATAAGCATAAACTGGAAGAAGGCTATCTAAATTTGAACACAGCTCTGAGTTTCAGTAAGCTGAAAATTATTTAAGAAACTCTATGGAGCAAAATAGACTTTCAAATTTGAGTATTACCTCAATCGAACACAAAAAAGCATCATTGATATATTACTATGACATCATAAAAACTTTTGCTGCAAAGAAAGCTCGTAAGTGAAATTTTTGAAAAAGTGAAGTTTGAAATGAAAATTTATTTTAAATTTATGTATAATAAAACAAACCTAATAAAACATAACAGAGGATTTCGATATTGCTATTATCAGGTTGTAACGAAAGTTTTCCGCCATATCTGCCTGAAAAACTAACTTCTAACTCCTTAGATAAGTGTTTTTGAACTTTCGGTACCAAACCTGCACAGTGTCACATGATACAACAATAGTACTTAAAGCTGTACTCATAATTCGTTGATATTATGTAGCTGACTTTTTGCAACACAACTGGAAGTAAATGATGGCTCTAATCCTCTAGAGTGATAGTTCCATTTGAGACACCTTATACTTAATCATAACTATATTTTTTACGGATTTCACAACACAGTGTTATAAAGTAAACCTCTTTCTTTCAAATGCCAAAAATCGTTTGACAAAATATGAGCAAATACGCCAACGAGAACTATCTGCTGACGATGTTTGCGGTGGCGGGAAACTTTCGTTACAACCTAATACTTTTCTTCGTAAGTACTAATAAAAAATTTCAAGTTGTGATTTTAAAAGTTAAATTACATCCTTAATTTAAAAACGCAATCGTATGTAAAATTAAATGGAACTAAAATTAAATACATTTAAAGTTGCACCGACTTGACAATAACATCTTTCTGCTGCTTCAATCGAGTAATGCTAAAAACAGGTTTTGTTTCTTTCTATTTATTGAGTGTTTTCTTTTCAAATATTTCTCATGCCTGTATTTTTTTCTTTTGGGGAGGGGGGGGGGCGCCAAAGTTAAGGTTTGCCCCGGGTGACGTGAACTCTAGTTGCGGCCCTGGTCAAGGAACTGGGCTTGGAAATCTCTGAGGACAAATCCCATACAATAACTTTCAATAACACGTATTCCAAGAAGGGAACCAGTAATCGAAATATACAGAAAAAGTGCAAAGCACGTTAGCACTATAAAATTACTCGGCCTCACAATCGATAAAAACCTGACATGGCTATCCCACATTGACGTTCTCAGGCGAAAAACTGCACAGCTACGACTGGGCATAGCAAAGGCTGCAGGAAAGGCCTGGGGAACTTCAACAACTTTACTAAAGATAGGGTGCAGAGCCGTGCAGCTATGACAAGTAGTATACGCAGCAGGAGTCTAGAGACTTGGTATAAATCAGCAGGCACAGCAAAAGCTCCTCTCCCTTCAACGTATTCCACTTCTAGGAATCCGCAAGGGGTTACAGAACTACATCGACTGAAGCATTATGCGTCGTAACAAGGCTGCCACCACTGCCTCTGGAGCTAGAAGCTGAGGCAATAAGAGTAGACTTGACACCATTAGGAATCCCTTGGAAGCGGAACTAGGTCCTCTACCAGCCTTCACAAAGAAAACACCTCGATGGAATCTATACCCAGCAAAAGAATTAAGTAGAAGTTATTGACCACAAGTGTGATAGTCGTTTATAGTCGAAGAATTACTTTGCACATGATTAAAAATATTTGTTTTCTAACAACCAACAACTTTAAAAACATAAGTTGGTGGAAATTCTACAATAGTTCTTCAAAATGGGGAGGGGGGAGGGGAAAGCACCGTTTACAACATTGTGAAATAGAGTCGTAAATTCACCAAAATAATTTAACCTAAAATATTTTCCATAAATTCAGACACATAGACTCACTCATAAAAAAATCATTCATCAACTCATCTACTATTTACAACAGGTTAAACAGATCAGTTCATTGTCACAAGATCGTTCAAATACTCAAAGACACTCAACACAGTTTCTCCAGCATACCTGCAGCGCTTGAAATCCACCTAAAACGCAATATAAAAAATCTTTCGCATCACACAATCTCACTCTGACAATAACACACCACCAACAGTTGAGGCTGCTTATCAGTGCAGCCTTGCAGACACGTACAACAGCATATGAATACAATCAAAGCAAAAATTGAAACTTTTCCTTTATCCAGAGATAGTCAATAAGATAATAACAAACAAAAAAGCGGATTAAATAAGCTAGAAGTGAAATTTCACCGTAAAAAGGAAGAACTACCCCCCCCTAGTTATCAAGTCACTAAGCTCGGCTCCCATAAGAACACCGAAAGTGTTGCTGCCCCAAACTTTGTCAGCGAGGGTAACAACCTCACTCCTCTATTGCCTTCCCGCGGGGAAAATTCTCCGGGATAGCAAGCCAAATATGAGAATATGCAATAACATGCAGTTATTGCCAGCGTAACAAAAAAAAAAAAGAAGCTTAGGCAAAAGAGCTAGCCGGAAACAATAACCATAGTTTAGAGGTTAATATAAAAATGTGGGCATAAAAATATGCCTGAAAAGTAAACAACTCCAGTATTTTACCTAAGACCTCACCGAGCAGGAAAAAAGCTCGATTAAAATATAATCAGACCCATTTTTTAAAATAAATTCTGTAAATTTCTCCAAACATTTTGCGTTAGAATTGTGAAGATGAGGCATGAACCAAGATTTGGAGAAATTCGAGACTGAATCAGCGCATTAGCCAGATGCGGCATAAAGAGAACGGACAGTAAAATAACAAAAGTGTGAGTATAAAAATGCTAGCCTTCGGCCGTGCCATTCTTGATTTAGGCGCAAAAGACTTTAGCAGCAGTTTTGAAAGCATGTGAAGCCGTCAAACAGGACGAAATTTTGAAAATTGTGGCAGTCTGATTGAACCAAAACATAAAATTATAAGTATAACAATACAATGGTTAAAAATACTGTTCTTGAAAATCGCGTTAAATCCCCTGGATTAAATCCCTATTAAATGAACGAATTTTCATACGAATTTTTCTCAATGCCGGGGAGAATCGAAGAATTCTCTAACTCACATTCCTCGTACACAGGGTTGACAATTTAGCCATTTTGTGGCTAGATCTGGTCAAGTGGTAACACCAAAATATTTTGTAAAGGTGAAAAGTGAGTCAAAATGACTCAAAAAGCACTTGCAGACAAGTATATTTCCAGCAGCACAAGCATTTAGAAGTAAATGCCAATGATTAATAATTTATTTTTTTTATCAGCTTGAAAACATTTTTAGCCATTTCTAGGCAGTTTTAACTTTGATTTCAACCATTATAGCTCTCAGAGTTGACAACACTGCTCGTACGCCGCATTCCAAGAAGGCAACTATCAAAACAAGCCTATCCACTTAAAAAGGCTACAGTCTGATATCAACAGTATGGGATATAGTCCCAAACGGCGATCAATACACCAAAATTTTGGCTAAAATAATTACATATTAAACAATTTCTATACATCTCCGTTAAACATGGGATGACCCTAATAATGGTTCTTAATATAAATAGAAAGCCATCAAAATAATTCGACCCTGCTTCTTGGGAGTTGAAAATAATCCGATATGACGGTGAAAAAGCACATAATCCCTTTTAAATTCTACCTACACTTGCGATCTCAAACAATAAATATTATCAGAACGCTTAGGAAACGCTTGTAATAAAGAAGGCCGTGTGAATTATACTATAGCCAGCCAGCACTCCGCTCTAACGCGCGTGACAAAAAAGCTGAAAAAAGAGGCAAAAATGGTAATCTAAAACACTAACAATAGTGTTTTTTTTTTCAAATGGCGGGCCTTAACAATGCCTTAGCCACCACTAAGGCCGGAGTTGTTGGTCTCTCTATTATGGTGCCATCTAGTAGGTGGACCAACGTTGCCCCCTATGAAGAGACGGACATAATGACATCCACGCCCAGTCGGGGATCGAACCTCGACCGCCGAGAGTTGAACCCGAAACCGTAGTACGGTGCTTTAACCACTATACCAGCCGGTCGGCTTACTAACGGTAATGATAATCTAAAACACTAATAGCAGATGTGAAGAGAGAATGCATAAATGTATGCCTGAAGAGTAAACAAGTTGAGGATTTTATGAAGCATCTCACAAAGCAATGGGGGAAAAAAATTAAAAAAGTTCTGTAGATTTAATGGAAAATTCTAATTTAGCATTGTCAAGCTCAGCCAAAATGAAGATCAGAAATTCGTGCAAAGCAGCACTTTCGAAAGGACAACAAAACAGCAAGTGAAACCAGTGAAGACCCCTATAAATCCGTCAAAGCGGACTAAAGTTGGAAAATGTGACCAAGCTTCACAGTAAGAGCAAAAATAGTGGTAGTCTGATTGAGCCAAAACAGAAAATAACAATCATATCAATACAGCGGTTAAAAAAGACTGCTCTGCTAAATCCGCGTGAAGTGAAAGAAATACAAATCCTTTTAAATGCTATAAGATCGTTTTATAGATCATTTATAAGCTATAAATATCGTTTTAAATGTCTATGACACTCCTCAAACGTTATATTCCAACAAGGAAAATATAAAAATAAACGTCTCAATTTAAAAACGCTATACTGTGAGATATTAACGACATGGGAAATAGTCCCAAAGAGCGGTCAATACACCAAGATTCTGGTTAAAAATCATAAAAATCAGAAATTGCCTTAAATCGTGATTTAACATGAGGAATATAAACTCTGAAAATAATTCTTCGACTCAGAGAAATTCTACCCTGGTTCTGGTAGATTCAAAAAATACAACAGGACAATAATACAGCAGTGAATCTTTTTTATCAGGCCAATAAGCCAATATTAACTAGCTAGTACTTACGATCTCGAAAAAATAGCTATTATGGAATTCATATAAAATGCTGAATGATTAAGAAGACCATCTCAGTTATAGAGATAGACTGCCTTGGGCTAGTGCGCAAATATTTTTATTTTATTGTCCACCAGCGTACTCGCCATAAGTAGAACAATTCAGAAAGAGTAGAAACATGGCGTGGATGATTAACCTTAAAGATAGTTACAGATTCGAAGGTATTCAACCCTAGCTTAAAAATATTCCGATAGGACTGCAAAATATCAGATAATCTGTTTTATTTACAAATCAATACTTAGGATCGCAAAAAATAACTATTATCAAAATACGTATGCATCATATAAATAAGCAGGTCGTTTCAATCGTACAGCCCTCGGTTAAAGGTTAAATAATTTTATTTTTAATCTTCACCAGCGTACTTGACGCGTATGGCATAATGCGAAAGCCCGTCATAAAAAGGTCAAAAATATGAAAATTATATGCATGAACATGTAACAGTCCTTTACTCTGAAGCGATTAAAATTAGATATTTTGAAACATGAAGCACCCTTTCACTATCCTTTGCTAAGCATAAATGATTTTAATTAATATTGCTTCAGTGAATGAAGAAACGTGAGTGAAATACTAAGTAAAAGCTAGAATTACGAAAAAATGACCAACTTTATTGGTATTCCGCAGAAGTATTTAAGAATTACGTCTGTTGGGACAGCCGTAATTGTCTCGCAGACATCCCTAACTATCATATACCTTTGTACCAGGGAAAATTAAACAATAAATAACAAATGGAAAGTGTTAAAACACACCCACGATGATAATGAACCGTGCAAAAAAATGACAGATTTTCTTATATCTAGATTATGTATACGGAAAAAAAATAGATTTGTTTCGTCCAAGAAAGAGCAGAGAATCTGCAATAAAAGGGCAGAAAGCCGATAAGAAGTCTATTTCCTCACGCCTTAACCATACAACAGCATATAAATATGACAAAGGGAGGCTTATAAGCTTATAGCACACTGCAAGCCAAAGCCCTCCCTACCATCCTTGGCTAAGGCACAACTGTCTCGAATATAAGACAAAAGGCAAAAGACATACATAAATAAGCCAAAACAGAATCAAAAAGGTTAAAATGGAAAATCGATTAGAATTGTACACAACTGATTCAGGGATCATAAAAATCATTCCAAAAGTAAACAGTCTATCTAGTGCACTCTCCGTGCTTCAAATTCACTGAAGCTGCAGTTAAAAAACCAATAATATGAATTTTTAAAATACATAGTTTCATATTTTATCCATTTGTGTTAATAGCAAAAGCGAACAGAGAAAACAAAAAGGCATCATTATAAATAAAATGAAGAGAGACTTCCCCCCTGCAGCAAATAGTCCAAAGGGACCACGATCAATTTCTTGTTGGAAAGAAAAAAGGAATTTTGGAAAAATCCTGAAAATTTGTGCAAGACGGATCATAAAAGTAATTTTTAAACTATAAGAAATTTTCGGTTTACATCAACGCATTAACCGAATGGGAAATAGTCAGGAAGGCCCTCAGAGAGAAAGATTTGTGATTGCTAAGCAAGAACCAAAATGTCTGTGTTAACCAAAAGAAAGAAATTAATCACAACTGATAAAAAAAGTACTTTTGGTACAAACTCCGTATGTACATGCACTAAAGGCAATGGAATTACCACCGAAAGTACGTGGTAGCTTTGGAGTAAAACGGAAAAAACTACAATAAAATAATGGAAATGCGTAAAGAAGCCTATATACATACTTCATAAGCTCAAGCCTCATACTTGCTTAGAAGTAAATCCAATCGAAGCTGGCAGTAAAATCGAACCTGCAACCAGCCAGTCCCTCTCTAAATTCCTTCACTGAAGCACAAACGATTTTAATATTGGGTAGCGCCTTCAATGTCGGCATTTGTGAATATGTAATTGCTAAATCAAGTGAGAAACTCGCTAAAACAAAAGTTCAAAAAACCCATAAAACAGTATGGTATCGTCAGAAATGCTAGTAGTCCAATGTAAACTAAAGACACAAATATAAAGAGGCTAAAATAGTTGTTATAAAAGCTACTTTAGAAAGTCCAGAAAAAATGTTCGCAAAAGAAGTAATAAGTATTAAAAATTTCTTTCTTAGATTAAAATATTTCTCCACCTCCATCATCTTTCATGTAAGATACTCCGTCCATAAATAACATGTAGATAGTAGTAACCAAGAGAGAAGGCATCCAGATATCATTATAGTATTCAATGTATTTTGATAAGGAATTCACCTTAAGGAAAATAGTCCTAAAAAACCTAAGATCATCAAGACTTAAATTAGTCGAGAGGTACTGAAAAGGCTTATTTGCTGTACAAATTCAAGTTCTATCTTATAAAATGTCAAAAAGATTTTTTAAAATCTTAGATTGCAGCCAGCCATCCTCTCCCTACCATCCTCAGTTAAGCCGCACTTCATTTTAATAGTGTGTATAGTACCTGTAACCTTGGCCATCCTTCAAAAGAATTCCTGTAAAGGCATTTACAAAGAAGAGTAAAAATGTTATTAAAAGGCCATGAAAGTGACCAGATATCAGGTACTGTTGAAAATCTAAATAGTCGCTTACCACCATAAGACAGGTGCACAATATACAGACCAAAATAGTGGTAAAAAATCTGACTGAAACTTCCGCTGAAAACATGTCACTAAAAATCAGTTGAATTTCCATATAAGCAGTTCTAAAGTTTCCAAGACGAGAGAGTACCTCAGTGCACATGTCTTCCGTTGATATTCTGTGACAGGCACTATAAAAAACAATAGTCTCGGCTAAAAAATGCTAGTATGAGACTAAAACCATATAGGTACTAAAAAATCCGTGAAAGGGCATAAAATATCTTTTGAAATATCTTTCAGTAACAAACTCACTGGGAGTTAACCAGTCTCAAGAAACCTAAACATCCAAAATTTTGAATGAATAAAATAATTCTGTGAAATGGATTAAAAATTTCTTTTAAACATGATATCGTCTTGCATGCTATGGAGAAGATGGATCCTTTAAAAAAAAATCTGGAGTGACTCCACTCGACTTTCCGAACACTTACGATTAAGATCATTACCAAGCACTTAAATAAATTTTAATCGATGAATAATTCAAACATATATACCAAATTGAAACTCAATCGAATGCACCGTTTAAACGCTTGCGCACTTTCAAGAATTTCTCCCCATATGCCATTATGCCATAACATAAAAGAAAGTTTTGTCGTAGCCCTTTAGGAGAACTATAAGTCCTATACACACCAAAATCAATACCGGTCTTAGGATGGTGGTTTATAACATGTATACCGAATTTGAGCTCAATCGAATGTATCGTTTAAACGCTAGCGCACTTTCAAGAAATTCCCCCTATAGGCCATAATGTAAAAGAAATCTTTGTCGTAGCCCTGTAGAAAAACTATAAGTCCTATACACACCAAAATCAATACCGGTCTTGCAACGGTGGTTTATAACATGTATACCCAATTTGAGCTCAATCGAATCTACCGTTTAAACGCTAGCGCACTTTCAAGAAATTCCCCCCATAGGCCGTAATGTAAAAGAAATCTTTGTCGTAGCCCTGTAGAAAAACTATAAGTCCTATACACACCAAAATCAATACCGTCTTGCAACAGTGGTTTATAACATATATACCCAATTTGAGCTCAATCGAATCTTCCGTTTAAACGCTAGCGCACTTTCAAGAAATTCCCCCCATAGGCCATAATGTAAAAGAAATCTTTGTCGTAGCCCTGTAGAAAAACTATAAGTCCTATACACACCAAAATGAATACCGGTCTTGTGACGGTGGTTTATGACATATATATCCAATTTGAGCTCAATCGAATGCTCCGTTCAGGAGCTATCGTGTTCACTCACATACACACAAACCCACATACACACACACACACATACACACATACATACATACATCTCGTAAAAATAGCATAAATGGATTCAGAAGCCCTCAAAACGTGTAAAAACACCAAAATCTCGAATTCGAATTTTTTCATGATTACAATACTTTCCTTACATGGTACATGTTCGGAAAGTAAAAATATTACTTTATTCTGCTAAGGCGACTTCTCCGACACAGAGAAAGAAGCCCAAGTTTCCTTCAAAGCAGGCCAAGAAAAGGAAAAGAATAATTGCCCGCATTAAACCAAAGAATCGTGATTTGGGACGGTCAGGAGACAAGACAGAGGTTTGTGGTCACTGTGCGATACTGCAGACAGAGGAAAATTTCTCCTCTCGCAAACATGCGTAGTGACAATCACTCATCAGCCAAAAGGTAGGAAAAGATAATAACTGATAAAATCAGTATTTAAACAACATTGCTTTCGTATACGTATTGAAATTAGAAAATACCTAAACGTAGTTTAACTGTATGGAAAGCTCAAAACTTCTACCGTTCAAGAAATTGAGCAGAAAAATCTGAATAAATTTGCAGAAAGGCAAAAGCCTATTTATTTTGCGTTTAAAGAAAGCTAAGTCCGAAAAATTAATGTAACGAGTCAAATACAGGTAACCAACATAGTAATAGAGGGCAAAAGTATTTCTAACTCTTGGGAAGATTCGAAAATACACCAGCCGAATTTGCTAAGCATAAAAGGGTGCAAAAGATTAGCAAAATACGGGTTAACAGGTATGAAAACAGTTCTAAGAGTTGGAAGAACACGAAGCTTACAGCGCAGCATTTGAAGTTCCCGAGATAGTCCGAAATAACTATCGAGCTGATCAAAAGTTTAGAACTTAACCAAAAGTGTCGACATTATCGGAGAATAAATGAGACATACATTTCGAAGAGCCCGAGAGACTCAAATGTGTCGCTTTCACCAATGCATTCGTCAAGTTTGGAATGGCCCGAAATATTAAGACACAGCAGACCAAAGTGGCTGTCGAAAGAGAGCTATTCCAATCAAATAACCTACATCTGATATAGTTCTAACGAAATAGGTGTCTGAAAATTGATTAAGGAGAAAAAATGATCTTTAAAGAAGCAGAGTCTCGAAAATGGCAGGATAAGATGGATTTTGAATGACTGCAATCATTCTAAAACTCGCAGGGACTCCAGGGTTTCTCCAGTGAGTTAGTTCACCGTGGGTGCAATAGACTGAAACACACACACACACATAAAAAAAAATGTTCAAAAGTGCCAGTTGCAAAAAGCTCGTCTGAAAAATTATCTGCATGCACACAGAAGAAACGAAGTGAGAGAACATAAAATGTATGTTTGTTACGGGAAGGGACGTCACGTCAAACTCAAAAACTAAGAGCATAAAGGGGGGCGCCTTTTTTTACGTCAGCAGGGGGCGCCACTTACCTTACGGTCGTCCTTATTTGTAACTATCTTAATTTTAAATTCCATTCAGAATCTGAGATATTTCAGTGCCTATAAGGAAGCCACTGAGAAATATAAGTTTTATTAAGATGGCGAACCAACTGGTCGCCGCAGGTGGTTAGTATAATTATAAAACCATCTCAAGCTTGTACACAGACAGCCTTTGCCTAAGGAGAAAATAATTATTTTAATTTTATAGGTCATCTGCGAGTTAGCTGTTCATAAAGAAAGACTGGAAACTGGGCTAAAGAATAAAAATGTAATATTCCGATACAGCCAAAGGGCAAGATCACTATCAGGCAAAGTAGAAGTTTGTAAAACTGGAAGGTTAATTAGTCAAAATTATCGTATTTTTTTTCAAAATCATTCAAAACATTTCAGAACCTCCGAAATTTTCCTCAGCATGCATGTGGCAAGTAATAATTCTTCACAGCAATTCTAAAAAGCAACATTGCCAGTTAGAAAAAGTCAGCCTAGAACGTTCCGTAGACAGGTTGCAGAAACCAACGGAAAGGGCTTGAAAATATTTAAAACTCATAATATTCGTTTATAGCAATAACCGAACAAAAAGCAATTAATGCACAACATTTTTTTGTTCAGAACATGGAAGAGTGGATCATAAAAAATACGTCTTAGAATCAGATCCATTCAACGCTTCCACTATCGTTCGTTCATCCAATCCGCTTACTGCGAAATGTATTAAAGCAAAGCTCCTGGAGGGCTATCTGCCTAAAGATGTGTGCCTTAGGCGGAGGACTCTTTAGGGGTTTCTTTTCACGTTACATCTGGGGGAAAAAACCTGGCTAAAACTCCAGACCGTTAGATCGATGGTCGCACGATGGGCCCGAATATTTACACACCTTCACACTTCACTAGGTTCTAAACCGTTTGATAAAACAGTAAAAACGCACAAAAAGTGTATATTGCATAAACTAGCAGCATGCAGTTACGACTCACCTACGACCTCACCCATCAGGAAAAAAGCTCGAGAAAAGTATAATCAGACCATTTTTCCAAACTTCTTTTAAGGAAATTCTATAAATTTCGTCAAAAAATTTGGATTAACTTTGTGAAGATGAGCCAAAAAACAAGAGTTGGAGAAATTCGAGAATCAGGCAACACATTAGCCAAATGCGGCATAAACATAATGGATAATGAAACATCAGATTGGTCAGTATAGAGATTTATTTTCAAGGTTCTTGCTTTCAAAACCCTATAATTATAATAGCATCTAATTATAGTCAAAAGACTAATAAAAACTCTAGCCTGCAGCTAGTAAGACCCACCTTGCCATTATTGGTAAAAGGCACACGTGATTTTAGCCAACAGTTTTGAATGCCGCAATACTGACTAACTGAACCAAAACAAAAATAAGAATATAGTGGATAAAAAACTGAAAAATCCACGTTAAATGGTGGCAAAAAATGGAACGAATTTACATTCTAAAAATGCCCATGAGAATCGAGGATTTCTCTAGCTCACACTCCTCGTACGCATGTTTCACAATTTAGCCATTTTTGCGGCTAGATCTGGCCAACTGGCAGCACCGAAGTATTTTGTAAATCGACTATCGCTACGCTCGCATTTCGTATGAGGCATTCGGCCCCTAAAAAGACTTATTTGTAAAAAAGGCATCATTTCAACAAACAAAACCCAAAGGTTGGATCAGACAAAATGTTACCGAGCTGCACATTGCTGGATTCTTGCATGTTGCTTGGAACATAAAAATTTAAACCTCGCACAATTTGTAATTATGTGAAACCCATGGAACGCCTTGCGTGTTAGTCAATTATTGGCGAATTTTCATACTTTGGCGACTTGCGTATATGTATAGTTAATAATTAGCTCTAAGAAAACAGTAGTTCATATGTTTTCTTTGATAAAAAATACGGAACAGCTAGGATAGCTTGCCACCCATGGCGACTTTTCATTATTGGGCGATTGACACAGGCTCACAACCTATAATGACTGCTCATTTAAGGCTCCTGGAAAACCGTTATCGATATTTTCAAATACATAATCCTTTGCAGAAGGGGTATTGAGCACCACGAATTACATCATCTCTCAGCGCTGGCAAATATCCATAGTGTACTATAACTGCTATAATGGCATAGTGAACGCCACCCAGTATTTCTACTGGTAGCAAATACTCCAGCTGGACCGAACCGGCTTTAAAATATTCGGCATTTTAATTACTTTTCATTTTCAAGATATTGGGTTCTAACATTTGTGAACTCGCGGTTTAGATTCACCCTGCTTCGAAAGATACCATTTTGCCAGATCGTACCTAATGCCAAGACGGCGCTTTTAAAATCAGTTACAACAGCGTTTATCAACCTGTGGCGCCCGACCCCCAAGGTAGGCTCAGAGCGTTTGCAAGGGGTCGCGAGAAAAACCAAAGAGTAAGTAGTGATACATGTTTTTTAAAAAATCATCTTATTTATTCTCATTTTTACTCAAAAATATATCCATTTTCGCTTAAAATGTTCATTCAGACTTGACTGATAACATTATTTTGTAGAAAATTCGACTCAATGTCCATTGTTAAAGATTAAAATACTGAATGTATGCTGAAAAATGTGAGGGGGGGGGTCACCGTAAGTTAGTCTTTGTTGGGGGGCGCGAAGTAAAAAAGGTTGAGAACCGCTGAGTTACAATTATTTGTTGTATTTATTTGTATTGAATAATAGATTTATAATTCAAATTCAAATGCTCTGTAGCATAACGCTCATAATTTAAATAATTTCAGTACGTAATTTTTAGCACTATCGATATTATCAAATTAACTTTATTGCACAATAACTATACAGCTATTCAAATTAATTACAGTTTTTTAAATAAATAATAAAAAATTATAGCCCTTACCCAGTTAGAATAGAAAAAGTCTCTTTTGTAATTCAAACTTAAGTATAAACAATACAAAAATTCGTACACATTCGGTGGTTTCAAAATAAACGTCTAAATTTCATAAATAAAATGAGGCATTCAATAAACTGACAGCAAATAAATTCATTTGTACATATTTGCAAAATCTCTTTTGATAGTATATTGTTATAAAGCAAATGAATGATATTAAATTAAAAATTAAAATTAATAATAAGAGAAAATAGTACAAAACAATAAAATGATAAACTTTTAACATACAAGTAAATTAAATTATATTCAACAAAAGAATAAATATGAAAAAAAAAAAAACCACTCACTTCACTCAAGTCCAAGTCTTGTGAACTTACCTTTTGTAATAAATCATTTTCTTCATTTTCATTGTAAACATAGTATGTATAAATAAATACAAGAGACAACAAGCATGTTTTTATAACATTTATTTTATTATATCCCAGTGAATGGATATAGCCATGCTTCGATGTGTATTTTCTAAACTAAAAAGCTACAGAACCGACTTAATCGAGGTTTTCTCCAAAGTAATCTATTTTGTATCACTGATAACTTCTCAAAAAAATGTTGCCTTTTGAGTCATTTAATGTTTGGAATACTGATTTTGTATTTTCACTAGCTGTTAACTACATCATAAATCTAAAATGTCAGTTTGGAACTGCAGTTTCGATTGAATGAAAGTAACAGAGTACGTTATGTATTGTTTATATTTACGATGAAAGAATTTTTCTAGTTTATCTGACAATCTTGTAATTAAGTGGCCTTTAGATTTGCCATATATTTAAATACAGGGTGTGAATTGATTTGGGATGGCGGGGACCGTCCCCGGCTGAAGAATGTAATATTCCTGGATAGAGAAATCTATGTATAGATAAATACGCTAAGAAAAACCTTTGCGTCCCTTTTGCAGCGCACTGCGAGAACGGATGACCGTGAAATTCGGCACAGTTAAACTTCGTATGGAGGTGGTTGTGCGAATGTTCAAATTTTTGCGTAGTATGCTAATGCACCATAAAAAAATTAGAGAAGTCATTTGGCACGTAGTATTTCGAGCCAAGTCGGGCGATGGTTCCATTGTTGTGTCCATTTTGAAATAAAAACGCTTAAAATAAATAAAAACTTTGAGAAAAAAAAACACATAAAAGGTTACTTCAAGGCGTAACGATCGTTTCGACCGAAAATTCGTTCGGTCTTCTTCAGACAAACCCTTCCGTCAAACAGAGCAGAGGGAACTGAACTTTTTCAGTTCCCTCTGCTCTGTTTGACGGAAGGGTTTGTCTGAAGAAGACCGAACGAATTTTCGGTCGAAACGATCGTGACGCCTTGAAGTAACCTTTTATGCGTGTTTTTTTTCTCAAAGTTTTTATTTATTTTATCTTATAACACCAGTTTTTTGAGTGTTTATTTTCAACAACGCGTAGTTTCAGCAGTACTATAGGGTTATAGTATTACCACAAAATTTGCAAAAAGTGGAATTATTCCCCAGTTCGGTGATACGCCAATGACTAAAATGTGCTTGGCGACTTTTTCTAGAAGACGATAAGTTCGCAAAGTGTTGTAAATTTCATGTTTTAAAGCTGTGGAAAAACCTTGGAGGAGAGAATAATATTTACTATTCGTTCCTCGAAGGGAAAAACAACCGAGCAGGGCAGGTCGCAATCCAAGAGACGCTACACAGAAACGCGCCAATTCGACAATTTCTTCATAATCTCCCGCCAGGCAGTATGCTAAAGCAAATTTTCTCCAAAAATATTATTGAAGAAATACCTCAGCAATTAAGAGGGAATGACAATAATATTACTAATGAAGTAAGTGTATGCAAATATTTCCTCTCAGATAAAATATTGAAGTCAGTTACAATAGAACCTAAAAATGATGATTGAACTTTTATTAAAGTTGACTTAATCGAATACCTGATGAATAGTGAGCATGTCACCGTAGCTACGATAAAATAATTTGCTATGATGACGATGAAATCAATAACTATCCAATAAAGTTTTTAAATTCTTTGATTGTGAGTGATTTTTTTTTCTTTTCGGTTAGGTGGGAGCAAGTGAAAAATTGCCAAATAATTGTGATCTGCGAATTCTTACAAACCTAAAGCGACTTCCAGTACATAGTTGTTTATCCCTTTCCATATTTTGGAAGTTTAATTTAATTTAGTATTTTTATTCAATTCCACACGTTTTCAGAAATTCCCTATCATGTAAACAATAAGCATATAATAATTTTTTAGTATATTGATATTTTTTACATATTGAATTCTGTATCAAAATACTATTTTGTATACGGATTAAAATTTCCGCTTTTTTTTTGGGGGGGGGCAGTGTTTCAGAAGTAGTCTTTGCCAGGATTTGCACCTGGCTAACACAAAAATACCATAGTTTGCCACCACATAAGTTAATAAATTGCATCGTTATAACAATAAGAAACATAAATACAAAGGAAGCATTAGTCAATGGAACAGGAATGCGTATCAAGTTTATACATCGTAATGCTATTGATTGCGAAGTTTGAACTGAAACCGCAGGCAATAAAAGAATTTTAATTCCACTTATAAATATTCTGGTACTATTTTACCATCCTTTCAAAAAACTCAATTTCCAAGTATACTTGCATCAGTGGTACGCCTCAGGAAGTAGAATTGAATCATTCGACTTTTTAAGATTTTTTAACTCGAAACATAATGGGCCTTGAGCCGAGGACAGGTCCAGGCTCAATTTTCGGGGGGCGCCACTAGACTTTTTAGATTAGCTTAAATTGTTCAAAATGCAAATGAATGTGTGAAATCCAAGGTCGGTAGAGGGAGATGACCCTATGACCCACTCGCTGGAGCTGCCTTTGCATTTAGTAAAATAGAATAGAGTTTTTACAAAAACACCGTCTTCACAGAAAAGTGTGGTGATTATAAAGTGAAACTGTACAAAAGTAGTCACTAAAGACATATGGTCTCTTAGCCAAGGTAGTCACTTTAGTAGGTTCCAATGTATATGGAATGGTGAGCCATACTTTTTGACAGAAGATCTTTATCCACGCTCAAATTAAAAAAATTAATACTTTATGGTCGAATTTCGACCACTGGCAGACAACTAGTATTAATTAATCCCTGCCAGGACTACCCCTGCGGTAGAAATGTTAAATAAATCTATATCCAACCTACAAGTTCAACAGTACCATGAATGGAAATTTCAATAATATTAATAGAAATCTTTTATTCAGCAGCTCAAAAGATGTACGACGAAAGAATATCTTTTAAATCTTACCTTGGCCGACCCACCGTACCCACCAGTAGATCTTCATCTGTGAAAAAAAAAAAAAAGTACAATTACCTTTTCTAGTCTTTGCCTTGAACTACCGGTGGGACGATGGGAGACGAAGAGCGACATCCACTGCGCCATCCCCCCTCATCATGGCAGACGAGGTCGGGTGCCGGTCTGAAATATCGAGAAAAAAAAATAATAATAAAATCAGCGTACAAAGTATTACCGCGTATTAAACAAACAAAAAATTATAAGTAAATAATGCAATTATAATGGACTATGAATTGCCACTTTATTATTATTATAAATATTATTAATTATTTCTTTTAATATTTCGATACCCATAAGCTTAGTCAACCCGGCTTGCTGAGCTGATTTCCAAATTCGTTAATCCAAAGGCTAATTTTTTTTATGATTAGAATAATCTACTTATATAATACGCTAACGTATGCGGTACCAAAATCGACGATATTTTAACGCTGCGAACGGCAACAGCTAAGTGTAAAAATTAGTGCAATAACAATAACGCATGTGCAAAAATCCAAATGAACAGATCAATGGCGTCAAATGGAGCAAGCCTATGTCACACAGTCGCTAGATTACAAAATAACAATAATGGATACACAAAAGTGCAAGATCTTTCGGATTTTTCACGGCTTTAAAAATCGAATTCACTATACTTGGTACATTCATCGCCCATCTAAAATATAGCACCATGCATTGGGCTAAAGCATATTTTAAGACATTTGCCGTTTAAACAGCGGCTTTTAGGATGACCCACTCAAAATGTGTAGCAACCCTAACCTAAATAAATTTAATGACAAAGGTCTTTTAAATTTATAACTAATTTAATTTAGGTCCAAATAAGATTCCATTCGAATGATACCCAGCTCATAGTATCCCAAGCGACACCATTTTTCTGACGTGAATT
The DNA here is from genome assembly GCA_038373885.1 of Cheiracanthium punctorium. Classification (NCBI taxonomy): domain Eukaryota; kingdom Metazoa; phylum Arthropoda; class Arachnida; order Araneae; family Cheiracanthiidae; genus Cheiracanthium; species Cheiracanthium punctorium. The sequence continues at coordinate 18,650 of JAWZYV010018069.1, forward strand.
CCTTTGAAATATCCCGTTAGTCAGGCAAGGTTTTTTTAAAACAATAATAGTAATAACAATAATAAACTCGTTTTTTCACTATTAGCAGGAAATGGCCATCTCCAGTAAATAACAACAAAATATAAACTCTCGATTTGAATACATTCAAAAATAAAAACTACTGACTAGCTAAGAATGTTCTATTTTCTAGTTTATGACTAAAGGCACAATTATTTGCAAATTCCTACGACTGTAATATTATGCGAGGAAAATAAGAATTTATTATGATATGTATATATTTAATTATTGCATAAAGTTTGGGTTCAGGAAAAAAGAAATAATAATCCAAAAATTAGCTCCTGGTCCAACGACGGTGAAGTAAAATACTAAATTTAGTTGAACAGGTTAGTGACATTTCCAGGGGAAAAAAGTAACAAATAAAAGCATTCTTTAAGCCATTTTCCCTGTTAAAATAAAACGAACTAAGAATTTCTGAAATAAATGCTACTTAAATATATGCATTATCGGATATATGTTGGTTTCGAATTAATTCTCTCAACAATGGGAAAAAGAATTAGCGCCATAAAAAATCTATTTAAAAATATATTATTCGGTCGTATATAAGATAATTTATTATAAAGAAGATAAATAGAAACATATTTATGATATTAATAACATATTTAAAGATTAAAATTAAAATATCTTACCCTGGCAATACAAAATTATTTCTCGAATTTATCGGAAATGCAGCTAGACATATTCTAAATCCTCGCAATGTAAATCAAATTATCGTTTGATTGCCATCTCTTAATTAGAAGGTACCATTTGGCGAGTTTGTTGATTGCAGACGACAAAAATTAATTGCCCGTGTTCGTAAATACTAAGCAGAAGTGCTTTTTGTTGAGGAAGTGAGCGACTTCTAAAGTCGTTTTCCTTCAATAACTAAACGCACTGTTGCAAGTGTTTTAAGTGTTGTAGTTCGAAAAGCGTAAAGAATTTGATTATCGAATTAAAATAAGGTAATTTCACCGGGGACTTCAAAACATTCAGGGCAGCTTTTGGAAGTTTTACTTCACATTGCAATAAACGAAAAACGGTTCCTTTTATAAAATTTTCAGAAAAGGGGGAGGGGAGTTTTAAAACTCTGAATTGGTCAGCAAAAATTTTCGAATAGTGACACATTTTGAAGAATATTCTATATTTTAGATTTTGTTTTCTGAAAGTTTCGTAACTGATACAGGTTTATCGCTAATACAATGTATAATACAACTGAAAAGACATCCTAAAAATTGTCAAGTCCTTCACATAATTAGTTTATTTTTGTATTGATGTATCAAAATAATGTTTTTCTTTCCAACGCACCGCACATGTAGATTAAACTCAGTGTTGCCAATTCTGCCTTGGAAAAAGTGGGTAGAATCAAATGAAAAGGGGCTGGAAATGGCTAAGAATGATTTCGAGTTGAGAGAAATATATACTCATAACTGACTCCAATCTTTACATAGTATAAAATGAAGTCGCTTCCGCTCGATTTCGCTTAGATCTTTTAAACTACACAACGGATTTTAATGCAGTTTCCAGCAATAGATAGAGTGATTCAAGAGGAAGGTTTATATGTATAATACATCGCGGTACGACAATAATAGGCACGTGTGTAGAAGAAAAAGACAATAGTTACGCCTTCGCATTAAGGTTTTCAGGTTAAACCACACGAATTTGTATATAATTGTAATAAGCGGTTTTATTTCACGTGATCAGATTATTAAATCTTTGTAATTTAAAGTGTCACGTGACTCACCATCTATATATGAAAGTGTTTATATCCGATAAAAGTAGATCAGTTTAAAACATGAAAATTACTACTTTACTTTCAATAATTTAAGTTAAATTTCAGGAGCGAAACTGACGTCATTTTAATGCACGACTTAAAAAATGCATCAGATAATAAAATTTACTTTACGAGCGAAATAATAAACTTCCATCTACCAATCAAATTCCCCAGTAGAGTTCCGGTGACGGCAATTTGACGTCACGCATTGTATAATTCGAAGAGATCGCACGCGTCTATCGATGTTCTCTAGCCAGTTAAATAAAAATAAAACGTGCTTTACAGCGCGATGCTGTTCAATTTGACCAAAACATCTTTGATGAAGCGTTATTTGAATTGAACAAAGTAGTGCAATTATTTTCGGGTAAATCTCTCAAGGATTTTATATATTAGTATTTGAGTAGGTACTAAGGTGAATTTATCTATCAATCTATTTAGGTTAATTTATCTATTTAACTACTTAAGCAAGATTGATTTAAAAGAAAATAATATTTTTTTAATTATCATAATTCTAAGGTTTTCAATTATCATAGTTAAAAAAATAACTGAGTTTATTGGTAATTGATGATCGTTTATTTTGTTGGGTAAAGAAAGCAATAGGTATTTCAATCATGTCTGGAAGACGTTGTTTTTCAAACATAGGTCGTAGCATACGTAGTGCAAAAAAAAATGCGTTTAGGTAGAGAATCGTCATGTATACAAGAAAGGTCCCATGTGCTTATAATATTCCCCTAGCAATGACTTAGTCCGACAAGTGGCCGAGCGCATAGCGTTCTGAACTGGGAGACGGAAGGTTTCTGGATCACAACAGGTCGCGTCCGCCGACCTAACCGTTCGGAGTTTTCCTGTATCCCGTTCGGAAAATAAAACTGTACTCGCAACATGCATATGTTAGGAAACATATATGGCTGGTTTCCTCCAAAACGTAGCGTAAATACGAGTTAGGACCCCTTAGAAAGACCCCCACGGAGGACACCCCCACCCCTTGACCTAGATCCTATGTCTGGAGACTATAAGCAGGATAGTCTCCAGATTTGTAGACAGTTTAATTTAACGCCTAGCGTCGTGTGCAACTTATAGAAGCAGTTCCGTTCCACGATACCGGATCCATCGAGAAAAAGCCTGGGCAAGGTCATCCAAGAGAAGTTGCTTCTTTTTTTATCGCCAGTGACACTGACATAGTTTTTGTGTTATCATGTTGCAGTTATCTCAGATTTGCACTCATGACGTCAACGTTTCATCATGATTTAAATAATTTTTCACTTTTTTAGATTCCACCTCACTGGGTTTAATTCGAATTATATGTGTAACGAAAATGTTCTTTTCCTACCGTGCGGAGAACGGGTACTCAGCTAGTAACAAAATAAAATTTGGTTTTTGTCATATTTTTGTGGAATGTATGTCCTAAACGGAATGAATTGTGACGTCAAGTGAAACTGCCCTGTTGCTGTTGTCGAAATACAGACAGTCGTGTACAAAGTTTTATTTCGCTACCGCATACCCTCTACGTTCTTTAAAAAAACGCGCATGCGCGTTATAAAATAAATATAAGTAACATATAATAATGCAAATGGAAAAACTACAGATGCGAGCGAGTAGAACGGACAGTGTGATCAATGACGGTTGAAAATGGCTAGAAATGGCCATACATTGCTTAAACCAGAAGGAATATGTCCCAGAAATTTGCTTAAAACAGAAAGAAAATGGCTAAAATAGCTGCTGGTAGATTTTTCGAAAATTTGTGGCTAATTAGATTCTTAAAGTGGCCAGATCTAGCACACAACGTGGCTAAGTTGGCAAGCCTGACTTGGTGTTTGCATACCCCTGTGACTTGGCGTTTGAAAATACACTGGAGGGAGTATACAAAGACCCATTGTCAGGAAGTAACGATGAATGTAGAAAACGAACTGCTGCTGCCGAACCTGCGTGTACGGATTGAAATATAGAACGTGGAAGGAAACGATCAAGTGTTAATGCAAATACGACACTAAAGTACTCGCCCACGTAACCACTTTTATGAGTTCTGCTTTGTTCGCCTAAGAGCTATCAGTGCTACAGATAGCGTTGCCAGGCGTCCGGATAAAGCCGGACATAGGCTTTTTGATCACGTGTCCGGCCAAGCTGAAGGGTGTCCGGCTTTTTACTGGTGACTTTGGCCGATTAGTCATAAAGTACTTGAACTGATTTGGCATTCGATGTTATTTATATTTCATTAGAATTGAACAAGATTCATGGTAATAGTCAAAAAAGCTTGATTTTACATACAATTTTTTGTTATACCTATTAATACGGAGACAAAATCCTCAATATTGTAGGCTGTCCGGCCTTTTTACCCAAATGTCCGGCCAAACTGCCTGGTCTGTCCGGCTATTTGGTTGGGCGACCTGGCAACCCAAGCTACAGACAGTTGTTATTTTATTCTTTTATAATCAGCAAGGAACACCTGCTCTATTTTCTTTTGAAACAGACGATACACGACTGCAGAGTGCACTTTAAAGAACGGACGTCCCAAACTGAGTCAATCCATTCAAGAAAACTTTGTTAGGGATAGCATCCGTCATTTTCGACAAATTAGGAAAAAAAAACATATCAGCTCACATTCAAGAACTGTATAAATCCGGATTCCCTTATTAAACAAAGACTTTGAAACCCATTTTATAAAATAATGAATGGGTATTACAGACTATAGTATCCCTCCTATCAGTAACCACGAACTAAATAAATGAAGGGGGCTGTAAGATATTTTTTTTCTTTTTATTCTATTGCAGACATTCGTGCATAATTGTTTTAGAACTCGTAAATGATGCTTATAGGGGCGTACGTTTTAGGTGACCTATTTTTCTTTGTTTGCTAACCCTTAAATCTAGGCATGCATGAAACTGCTGTCCTCATTATCGCCATCTCAGCCGCCGATATACATCATCAGAGTTCGACATTACCTGGTTGCCCAGGCAACTAAAAAGTATCCCTCGGCGATTAGCTCTCCCTTTTTCTTTAACCTTTTGAGGCGCACCCAATGTTGAAAAAAGGGCAGCCGTTGCCATCGCTCGACTTAACTACCAGCAAGATGTGCCGCACAACCAGCTGTCGTCAAAAAAGGGTCTCTCGATCTGTGGCACGCGATGAACGTTTCGATCGTCCGCCCTCTTGCGGGTCGTTCAGTCGAGCGATGGCAACGGCTGCCCTTTTTTCAGCATGGGGTAATCTATCCAGCTGTTCTCGCATTCTTTCATTCTTCAGCAGATGTCAGCGCTGTTAAAAATAATCTTTTTACGGAAAATGACGTGCTAAAAAGTAAAGGATTCTCGTGGAGCTCTGTCACCCGCCACTATTTTTATAGAAATCCAATCTATTCTTCGTGGCTGGCAACAGTCAAAAGTTTTTGGTGTTCCCAGAGCGGGAACACTGCGCGTTAAAGGGTTAAATGTGGTTCAATTTTTTTTTTTTTTAAATACTAATTTTGGGAAGAACTTCTTTCGAGCTTAGGCCCCTTTTGGGTTCAGGCTCCCGGGTTCGCCTATGCGCTAAGAGGGCATTGATTACAATTGTATACTAAGCTGCTATGTGCGATGTGCAGTGCTAAAGGGATTCTGTTTAAATGGTTAAATTGTCTTTAATTTGAACACACAGGGCCATCGGGTGGTCGGGCGATCGCCCGATGCTTTAGAACGCCTAAACAGGACAGCGACCTGCAAGGTTCTGAAGTAGCATGTGCAGGCGTAGGAGGCTATCTTATAGTGTATTCCGAATGACTTCCCATATCTGAACTATCTTTATCATGATTAAGATTGAAGTGAGCTTTATAGAATGTTTTAAAAATACAAATTGACACTAGAGGCCTGAAAATTGAATCCTTGGCCCGGCCTGATCTCGTCGATTCTTGAACTTGCAGGCTCGGCCCGAGCCAACACATTTGAAAGAAACGCCACGTCCCGGCATATATTTGGATAAATTATTAGAAAGGGTCGACTCCATAGGCCCCTATAAGTGCATGCGTATGGTCTGAGCATGTAAGACAAGTTTCTTATCCTCCATTGAGTGCATGTATTTTAATGACTGTCCAATTTATGTTGAAAGAAAGAATCTGTAAATCTATGCACAATTTGGGCGAATATGACCAAGTGTACAGTTCAATTTTGTGAAGAAGTTAGTTTAAAATACACCTCTGGTGAACAGTGACCATTTGCAATCTAATGTTTTGCAATTCTGTGAATGAAAACAATAAATAATATTTTTATTCATGTTCAAAACAGTAAGTAGGAAGGTGGTGTGCCTTGGAGGTATTTTCAAACTTTGATTTTTACAAAAAAAAAGTGTATGGAAAATATCAGTAGAATATTTTTTTCCATAAATTTACTGGTATCAGTATCTATAGAATGGATTAATATTAGATACTGATACCAGTTATATCTATACAAAATTTCGAGAAGATACGAATCATAAGTTACTAAAGGTTTCACCCTTTATTCTGGAATCCAAAGAGTGTGCCCAAATTCTATGGAATGAAGCTGTTTTATAACTGGGCACGGGCACCCTAGGCGAAGAATGTCGGTTGAAGTAAAAATAGTTACTGCAGTGTACTACTGAAATCGAAGTGATTTTGTATTTTACTTTGTCCAACTTCGCATGTTCTGTGGAGTTGAATTTAAATAAAGTGTAGATGAAATTCCTTCAAGAAAGTGCTCATTGAGTTATTATATAGAACATTTCTTTTCAAAAATTCAAAAAAGTTGAATGATTTGCTGGCTGAGATTGAATCGTCAGGAAGGCAGAAAATCTTTAGATGCACTGCACCTGTTATTTCAAGAGGAAGAGATCGCTACACTGTCGTCAGGTACAGAAACTCCAGTAAATACCCAACATTCCATTGTGTGTTTTCAAATACATAAATTTGAAA
>JAWZYV010018070.1:0-46570 GCA_038373885.1 Cheiracanthium punctorium
CAGCCTTTTAACCAACTTTGTTTAACCCTTTGAGGTGCATCTCTTCTCAATGCTGAAAAAAGGGCAGCCGTTGCCATCGCTCGACTTAACGACCTGCAAGAGGGCGGCTGTGCCGCACAGCCGCGTCAAAAAAGGGTCTCTAGATCTGTGGCACGCGATGAACGTTTCGATCGTCCGCCCTCTTGCTGGTCGTTCAGTCGAGCGATGGCAACGGCTCCCCTCTTTTCAGCATGGGGCCATCTATGCAGCTGTTCTCGCATTCTTCCATACTTCAGCAGATGTCAGTGCTGTTCAAAAGAATCGTGACCCTTTTTGTTACGGGAAAGGACGTGCTAAAAAAGTAAAGGATTCTCGTGGAGCTCTGCCACCCGCCACTCTTTTTATAGAAATCCAATCTATTCTTCGTGACTGGCAACAGTCAAATTGTCAGAGTTGGGTGTCCCCAGAGCGGGAACACTGCGCGTTAAAAGATTAAAGATATCTCTGGAGAAGTTTAACGATGAAAGGCTGAAATTTTATATCCATCACCTTACTAGTATATGGGGGCACATTTTGCTATCAGGGAATGCCCCGATGCGGACACGTGATCAGATTTAGAAAGTGTCACTTTTTGAAAGTTAACAAGACAGTTTTTTCTTAACGTATTTTTCCTACTTCATTTCGAACATTTTTGAATTGACATTTACTCATTCAACTCTTAACGGATGAAAAACTGAAGCCTTACCACCATCTTTATGTGGCACACTCTGTATATTTATTAGTTAACACATAAAATTTCGCTAATGGGTGCAATATTGTTGATGGACGATAAAAAATCCAATGCGGAAACCACCCGACTTCCTTGCAGGTCTATTAACCCATTAACGCGCAGTGTTCCTGCTCTGGGAACACCCAACTCGGACGTTTTGACTGTTGCCAGTCACGAAGAATAGATTGGATTTCTATAAAAAGAGTGGCGGGTGACAGAGCTCCACGAGAATCCTTTACTTTTGAGCACGTCCTTTCCCGTCAAAAAAGGGTCACGATTCTTTTGAACAACACTGACATCTGCTGAAAAATGGAAGAATGCGAGAACAGATGGATGGATTGCCCAATGCCGAAAAAAAGGACAGCCGTTGCCATCGCTCGACTGAACGACCCTCAAGAGGGCGGACGATCGAAACGTTCATCGCGTGCCACAGATCTAGAGATCCTTTTTCGACGACAGCAGGCTGTGCGGCACAGCCGGCTGCGTCAAAAAAGGGTCTCTAGATCTGTGGCACGCGATGAACGTTTCGATCGTCCGCCCTCTTGCTGGTAGTTAAGTCGAGCGATGGCAACGGCTGCCCTTTTTTTATCATTGGGAAAGGGTTGCGCTTCAAAGTGTTAAAGCTATTTTCTGTGCACTTCCTCTAAACTTATTTTATTTGGAAGCGATGCCACAAAAATACTAAGGTTTATCAATTTCTATAAAAATATATATGAGATATCACCAAGCTGGGTTCAGTTTGACAGATTTGTTTTTGGCAATTCATTGGGCGATATTTCGCCAAAAGCCGACAACCCTGAGATGATGTACCAGATTTTGGTTATAGCCGAAAGAGCGTTGGACCACAGCGAAACAATAGAAGGTATCCATAGACTTTAATGAAAGTCGTTTATGTGACCCTGTCTATATTATATCGCAGTATACTACGAATCAAGGAATCCACAAATAGATGTTACAATTATTCTAAATACAAATTTCAATATTATACGGTAAAAACTTATTTGAAATACCTAATTTTTATGCTCAAAATATTGCAATGTTTCGACAAAAATCGCCAAGGTCGATGGCAGTTGGCGAGATTTTGGGCATGGGCTAAGCAATGACCAATTAGACATAATACACTGAAGGTGTGTAGACCTTAATAAGTTGAAATACTTTCGGGTGGCCTTTCCTATCGATCAGTGGCATCCGGAAGGGGGGGGGTTGGGGGTTTAAACCCCACTCTTGTGAAAATCTTTTTAAATAAAGTGTCCATAAATTTTCAATTTTTAGCTTAACTATTACGGATTTTAACACAAAGTTATGTCTATACCCGCCCCTTTAAAGAAGTCTGCATACGCCACTGCTATCGATAACCTATCCTTGTCGATGGAAACCAAAAACGGAGGTGCACAACTTGATTTTACAACATTCCTTAGAATAAGTGTTAACGTTTTACGCATCATAGTTTTTGAGATATGCGAGACACGTACACTCATACTTCCGTACGTACAGACATCTGGAAAACACTAGTCAAAATGGACTTGCGATCGTTCAATATGAATCATGTGCGCATTTATAAGAACTTACAGACAAGCATGCTACGTTGAGACTTCTCTAAAAAACTCTTTCAAGTCAATTTAGAGCGAGTCGAAATCGATTTTTTTAAATCAAAATTTCCCTATAAGAATTTTTTGAGGATCACTTAAATTTCCTTTACTTCGTACAATTCAGTAAAAATTTAATCTGTGTTAATCTCAGACTTATCCGAAAATAATTAAAATATTCTAATAAATAATACTATCTGAAAAGGCTCCCATGTAATCCAGTTTTCACTTCTGACAAATAAACAAAAGCACAAAAACATTAAACACCAGACAATGAAACTATCGATTTTAAACACGCATTTAAAATTGCATAACAATCCACAGAAACTCAGAGACGAACGGTGAAAATTTGAGAGTCTTTACCTCCAGTATAGCGTTGGCCCGGCATCGCATCAGCCTCCAGGTGGAATGTCTCGTCCTCTGGCTCGAGTCGTCGTCTCTCCTCTCGTTTCTGTCGCCCGGGGCAATGCTACCATGCAGTGGCCTGACCCGGAGGAATAGGTTACGAACCTCCCTGCATGAGTGAGACGCCTCCCACAGGCAAGAGAAGTCCCCCTACCTGCAAAGTGAGTGAAAAAGCACGGAAAAACATCCAACACCAATCAATGAAACGACCAGTTTTAAACATGCATTTAAAATTCCATAAAAATCCACAGAGAGACGAACGGTGAAAATTTGAGAGTCTTTACCTCCAGTATAGCGTTGGCCCGGCATCGCATCAGCCTCCAGGTGGAATGTCTCGTCCTCGGACTCGAGTCGTCGTCTTTCCTCTCGTTTCTGTCGACCCGGGCAATGCTACCATGCAGTGGCCTGACCCGGAGGAATAGGTTACGAACCTCCCTGCATGAGTGAGACGCCTCCCACAGGCAAGAGAAGTCCCCCTACCTGCAAAGTGAGTGAAAAAGCACGGAAAAACATCAAACACCAATCAATGAAACGATCAATTTTAAACATGCATTTAAAATTCCATACTAATCCACAGAAACAAAGAGACGAACGGTGAAAATTTGAGAGTCTTTACCTCCAGTATAGCGTTGGCCCAGCATCGCAATAGCCTCCAGGTAGAATGTCTCGTCCTCGGGCTCGAGTCGTCGTCTTTCCTCTCGCTCTGTCGCCCCGGGCAATGCTACCATGCAGTGGCCTCACCCGGAGGAATAGGTTACGAACCTCCCTGCATGAGTGAGACGCCTCCCACAGGCAAGAGAAGTCCCCCTACCTGCAAAATGAGTGAAAAAGCACTGAAAAACATCAAACACCAATCAATGTTTATCAATTTTAAACATGCATTTAAAATTCCATAACAATCCACAGAAAGACAGACACGAACGGTGAAAATTTGAGAGTCTTTACCTCCAGTATAGCGTTATCCCAGCATCGCATCAGCCTCCAGGTGGAATGTCTCGTCCTCGGGCTAGAGTCGTCGTCTTTCTTCTCGCTGTGTCGCATCGGGCAATGCTACCAATCAGTGGCCTGACCCGGAGGTATGGTTTACGGACCTACGTGCCAAAGGGAGACGCCTCCCACAAGCAAAAGAGGTCCCCGTACCAGTATAAGGTGTGAGAAAAACATCAAACACTAATCAATAAAACTGACAATTTTAAACACGCTCTTAAATTTCCATAGTAATCCACAGAAAGAGAAATGCGGACAGTCAAAATTTGAGAGTATATACCTCCAGTATAGCGTTGGCCCAGCATAGCTTCAGCCTCCAGGTGGAATGTCTCGTCCTCGGGCTCGAGTCGTCGTCTTTCCTTTCGCTCTGTCGCATCGGGCAATGCTACCAATCAGTGGCCTGACCCGGAGGTATGGTTTACGGACCTACGTGCCAAAGGGAGACGCCTCCCACAAGCAAAAGAAGTCATCGTACCAGTATAAGGTGTGAGAAAAACATCAAACACTAATCAATAAAACTGACAATTTTAAACACGCTCTTAAAATTCCATAGTAATCCACAGACAGAGAAAGGCGGACGGTCAAAATTGGAGAGTATTTACCTCCAGTATAGCGTTGGCCCAGCATCGCATCAGCCGCCAGGTGGAATGTCTCGTCCTCGGGCTCGAGTCGTCGTCTTTCTTGTCGCTCTGTCGCCCCGGGCAATGCTACCATGCAGTGGCCTCACCCGGAGGTATGGTTTACGGACCTACGTGCCAAAGGGAGACGCCTCCCACAAGCAAAAGAAGTCATCGTACCAGTATAAGGTGTGAGAAAAACATCAATCACTAATCAATAAAACTGACAATTTTAAACACGCTCTTAAATTTCCATAGTAATCCACAGACACAGAAAGGCGGACGGTCAAAATTTGAGAGTATTTACCTCCAGTATAGCGTTGGCCCAGCATCGCATCAGCCTCCAGGTGGAATGACTCGTCCTCGGGCTCGAGTCGTCGTCTTTCTTCTCGCTCTGTCGCATCGGGCAATTCTACCAATCATTGGCCTGACCCGGAGGTATGGTTTACGGACCTACGTGCCAAAGTGAGACGCCTCCCACAAGCAAAAGAGGTCCCCGTACCTGTATAAGGTGAGAGAAAAACATCAAACACTAATCAATAAAACTGACAATTTTAAACACGCTTTTAAAATTCCATAGTAATCCGCAGACAGAGAAAGGCGGACGGTCAAAATTTGAGAGTCTTTACCTCCAGTATAGCGTTGGCCCAGCATCGCATCAGCCTCCATGTGGAATGTCTCGTCCTCGGGCTCGAGTCGTCGTCTTTCCTTTCGCTCTGTCACATCGGGCAATGCTACCAATCAGTGGCCTGACCCGGAGGTATGGTTTACGGACCTACGTGCAAAGTGAGACGCCTCCCACAAGCAAAAGAGGTCCCCGTACCTGTATAAGGTGAGAGAAAAACATCAAACACTAATCAATAAAACTGACAATTTTAAACACGCTTTTAAAATTCCATAGTAATCCGCAGACAGAGAAAGGCGGACGGTCAAAATTTGAGAGTATTTACCTCCAGTATAGCGTTGGCCCAGCATCGCATCAGCCTCCACGTGGAATGTCTCGTCCTCGGGCTCGAGTCGTCGTCTTTCTTGTCGCTCTGTCGCCCCGGGCAATGCTACCATGCAGTGGCCTCACCCGGAGGAATAGGTTACGAACCTCCCTGCATGGCAGAGACGCCTCCCACAGGCAAGAGAAGTCCCCCTACCTGCAAAGTGAGTGAAAAAGCACGGAAAAACATCAAACACCAATCAATGAAACTATCAATTTTAAACATGCATTTAAAATTCCATAACAATCCACAGAAAGACAGAGACGAACGGTGAAAATTTGAGAGTATTTACCTCCAGTATAGCGTTGGCCCAGCATCGCATCAGCCTCCACGTGGAATGTCTCGTCCTCGGGCTCGAGTCGTCGTCTTTCTTGTCGCTCTGTCGCCCCGGGCAATGCTACCATGCAGTGGCCTCACCCGGAGGAATAGGTTACGAACCTCCCTGCATGAGTGAGACGCCTCCCACAGGCAAGAGAAGTCCCCCTACCTGCAAAGTGAGTGAAAAAGCACGGAAAAACATCAAACACCAATCAATGAAACTATCAATTTTAAACATGCATTTAAAATTCCATAACAATCCACAGAAAGACAGAGACGAACGGTGAAAATTTGAGAGTATTTACCTCCAGTATAGCGTTGGCCCAGCATCGCATCAGCCTCCACGTGGAATGTCTCGTCCTCGGGCTCGAGTCGTCGTCTTTCCTCTCGCTCTGGTCGCCCCGGGCAATGCTACCATGCAGTGGCCTGACCCGGAGGAATAGGTTACGAACCTCCCTGCATGAGTGAGACGCCTCCCACAGGCAAGAGAAGTCCCCCTACCTGCAAAGTGAGTGAAGAAGCACGGAAAAACATCAAACACCAATCAATGAAACGATCAGTTTTAAACATGCATTTAAAATTCCATAAAAATCCACAGAAAGAGTGAGACGAACGGTGAAAATTTGAGAGTCTTTACCTTTAGTATAGCGTTGGACCAGCATCGCATCAGCCTGCAGGTGGAATGTCTCGTCCTCGGGCTCGAGTCGTCGTCTTTCCTCTCGTTTCTGTCGCCCCGGGCAATGCTACCATGCAGTGGCCTGACCCGGAGGTATAGGTTACGAACCTCCCTGCATGAGTGAGACGCCTCCCACAGGCAAGAGAAGTCCCCCAATTGTCCCCCAAGCTATACCTTATTTTTGACATTTGTTCATTTTACTTTGACCATTTATCTCTAATATATAAAGAATTAAAGCTGATAGTGCTTTTTTGAGACCCCATGTGTATCGTCTATTTGGCAATCCCATGAAAACATTTAGACATTCTTTTAGTTTATGCTTTGTGAAAGATAGAAGCAATTTTTAAAAAACATTTCTTCTAATAATTTGTTTTCTTCTGAAATCTAAGTGTAGTACAGAAGAATATGTTACATATTTATCAAGTTCATAAAATGGATATCGTTCTTAATTTTTGAAAATATCGCATTACTTGGAAATCGTTTCTAGAGTTGGTTGATCCATGATTCTCGCGCTTGGGGACCAGTGGATCAAGTATGGAACCATTGAATTTTTTTTTTGTTAATGACCCAACACAAAACAAAATTCTCAAATAAAACCATATCCAATAAACGAACGATTTCCTCTCTCAAGACTAAATAATATCTATATTACTTTTTTCCACTGACCAGCCATAAATTCTACTATTATCTTGTAGAAAAATATTGGCTGATGAAACAGTTACCCCACTCACTTTGACTGAATTTCCTTAACTATCCAATGATAAAAAGCAATCCATTCACCCAACGATTCAAATACTATCTGCCTTTACCCATACACCAGCCCCCAAATTCTACCATTAGCCTATTGAAATATATTCACTTGTGGTCCACTTACCCCTTGAAAGAGGCATGTGGGCTATCTTGAATGGATTTTTTTATTTTTCTGCTAATGCACATATGTTTCTGTTACGTCATAATGTTACGTTCTTATGTCTCTTAACAACGGGTGCAGTACTATTTTAAAATGAAATTATGTTAAAATGCTGCCCTGCTTACCCCCACCTTACCCTACACTCATTAGGGTACAGTTTGGATTCGCGCAACGAAATACTTGGGATTGTTCATAAAAGCCATTACGGCAGTTTCAAGCTTAATAATATATGGAGAGAACTGTGGTAATGCCAATCCTAACAGGGAAGGTGTATCGATTGTAAGCATACATGAGCAATTAAAGATCGAAAAGTGTAAGTGATGGTAAATATACAAACTGTTTATAAAGGCAGTTAGATAGCTCTATAAATATCAGGTTGTAACGAAAGTTTTCCGCCAGATTTGTTTGAGTCAGCTCACGCGGTACCCAGCGATTGACCTTATATGTCAAGTTTATGCAATGCTTAGCGCGACTCATGGACATGGCACTCAAGTCTAACTCTTTTAGCTAGCTCTCGAGTGGATGAATATTTTATCTTCTTCCACAGATTGTCGTAGGCACAGATAGAGCGCTCTGCTTCTTTTATGTCCTAGTCCTCGTTTTTGAACTTTCGGTACCCAATCTTCACAGTGTCATGTGATACAACAGTAGTACCTTAAGCTGTATACATGATTCGGTGTCATTTTGTAGCTGAATTTTTCCGACAGAACTGAGAGTCAATGATGGTTCAATCGGGTAGCGTGATAGTTCCATTTCAGATACCTTCTACTTAATCATAACGATATTTTTTTACAGATTTCACAACACAGTGCTCTAAAACAAGTCTTTTTCTTTCAAATAACAAAAATCGTTTCGCAAAATATTGGCAAAGACACCAACGCGAACTGCTTGTGCAGGCAATACTTGCAGTGGCGGAAAACTTTCGTTACAACCTAATATATTCCTTATAGAACACATACAACTTTTTTTAAAGGTAGATCTTGCTTTACGTAAATGTCGAAACGGTAAAAATTGTACCATGTTTCAAACATGACACTGCAAGATAATAACGTAAGAGATTTTACATCCAGTATTGAATCTTATAAGATACTTTCAACTGGAAGTTATCCAGATTAACAAGATGGAAGCGTTAGAAATGACGCGAGCTTTAATCGAAAACTTACCACACCTTTTTTTTCTCAAACCCATATTTAAGGGTGTAGATCAGCCAGTAGAGTAACCATTCGCACAAAGGAATAGCTTTTTCTTCATTTTTAATCAAGTATTTCAAGAGAATTTCAAATTCGACGCTTGCAACTTGGAAGTTTAAAGAATAACAGCTGAAACAATAGGTGAGGTTGCTTTGTTGCATTTCTCGAATGAAGATCCATTCAACAATGCAGGGTGGTCTTAGTTCGGAATTGCTCCGTTTGCCGACATTGTGTTGTCTGGGTTATTGTTGCAGCTTACTGTTGAATGTAAATTGAAAAATCTGGAGTGACTCCACTCGACTTTCCGAACACTTACGATTAAGATCATGACCAAGCATTTAAATCAATTTTAATCGATGAATCATTCAAACATATATACCAAATTGAAACTCAATCGAATGCACCGTTTAAACGCTTGCGCACTTTCAAGAATTTCTCCCCACATGCCATTATGCCATAATATAAAAGAAATTTTTGTCGTAGCCCTGTAGAAAAACTATAAGTCTTATACTCACCAAAATCAATACCGGTCTTAAGATGGTTATTTATAACATATATACCCAATTTCAGCTCAATCGAAGGTACCGTTTAAACGCTAGCGCACTTTCAAGAATTTCCCCCCATAGGCCAGAATGTAAAAGAAATCTTTGTCGTAGCCCTGTAGGAGAACTATAAGTCCTATACACATCCAAATTAATATCGGTCTTAAGATAGCGGTTTATAACATATATACCCAATTTGAGTTCAATCGAATCTACCGTTTAAACGCTAGCGCACTTTCAAGAAATTCCCCCCATAGGCCATAATGTAAAAGAAATCTTTGTCGTAGCCCTGTAGGAAAACTATAAGTCCTATACACACCAAAATCAATACCGGTCTTGAAACGGTAGTTTATAACATATATATCCAATTTGAGTTCAATCGAATGCTCCGTTCAGGAGCTATCGTATTCACTCACATACACACAAACACACACACACACACATACATGCATACATCTCGTAAAAATAGCATAAATGGATTCAGAAGCCCTCAACACGTGTCAAAACACCAAAATCTCGAAGTCGAATTTTTTCATGATGACAATACTTTCCTTACATGTTACTTCAAAGTACAGTGAAGAGTGTGGCCCCAAGCGCTTCCCTCCATTCTTGTGACAGAAGTGAACAATTGTAGATAATGAGTCATAGTCACTATCACATGTTTAGTTCATCTATTAATATATTCAAATTGAAATAAATTTTCTATGAATATAAAATCAAAAATTTTTGTTGTCGCTAAAATATGTGTCTGTTATTTTTTATTTGACATAACAATAAACTGAGTTAAAAACATTTTAAGGAGTTTGTTTTTTCATGCAAGTACAGAACAGTACGCCTATTGAAGTTTGAAAAAGTCTTAAAAGATGGTTTCTAAAATAAATCATTTAAAAATATAAGAATTATGCGTAGGTACTAAAAACTTTATTTTCACATTTAATATTTACTACTGCTTATTAGTTTTAGATTTCGGTTTTTTCAGCACACACAGCATTTTGTGCTTAGGTCGGCCCTTAATTTCTTTTTTCTGTGTGAGTACGAAGATGTTTAGTCAATGTTCCTCTTTGACAAAAAGCTTTCTTACATATGTCACACACATAAGGTTTCTCTTTTGTGTGGGTACGAAGATGTGTATTTAAGTTTACCTTAAGAGAGAATCCTTTCTGACATATGTCACACATATAAGGTTTTTCTCCTGTGTGAGTACGAAGATGTCTGTTGCAATCTATCTTTTCAGAAAATCCTTTCTGACATATGTCACACACATAAGGTTTTTCTTTTGTGTGGGTACGAAGATGTACATTCAAGTTGTGATTATGAGAAAATCTCTTCTTACATATGTCACACACATAAGGTTTTTCACCTGTGTGAGTACGAAGATGTCTGTTGCAGTCTTTCTTTTCAGAAAATCCTTTCTGACATATGTCACACACATAAGGTTTTTCTTTTGTGTGGGTACGAAGATGTACATTCAAGTTGTGATTATCAGAAAATCTCTTCTTACATATGTCACACACATAAGGTTTTTCTCCTGTGTGAGTACGAAGATGTCTGTTGCAGTCTTTCTTTTCAGAAAATCCTTTCTGACATATGTCACACACATAAGGTTTTTCTTTTGTGTGGGTACGAAGATGTACATTCAAGTTGTGATTATGAGAAAATCCCTTCTTACATATGTCACACACATAAGGTTTTTCTTTTGTGTGGGTACGAAGATGTGCATTCAAGTGTACCTTATGAGAAAATCCTTTCTGACATATGTCACACACATAAGGTTTTTCTTTTGTGTGGGTACGAAGATGTGCATTCAAGTGTACCTTCTGAGAAAATCCTTTCTGACATATGTCACACACATAAGGTTTTTCTTTTGTGTGGGTACGAAGATGTGCATTCAAGTGTACCTTCTGAGAAAATCCTTTCTGACATATTTCACACACATAAGGTTTCTCTTTTGTGTGGGTACGAAGATGTGCATTCAAGTGTACCTTCCGGGAGAATCTTTTGGTACATATGTCACACATATAAGGTTTTTCTCCTGTGTGAGTACGAAGATGTTTAGTCAATGCTTCTTTTTTAGAAAAAGCTTTCTTACATGAGTCACACACATAAGTTTTTCCGCCTGTGTGAGTACGAAGATGTACTTTCAGGTTTCCTTGCTCTGGGACTTCCAAAGGGAACATATCACGTTTTTTTAACTATACACTTCTCACCTGTATTCAAATTTTGCTACATTTCAAACACACGACAACCTTTGAATGTAAAATCTTTCACAGCAAGAAGCAATTATAGATGCATAGAAGAGTTGTAAAATCTGTAAAAAAATAAATAAATAAGTTTTTAAAAAATAATTATAAGAAAAGGAAATTTTCATAGAAAACATGGCGTGTAGCATAAATGAATACCCAACTTTGCAGAGCTATTAAAAGAAACTAAGGAGTAGAATCTTGTTCGGTGAAAATGAAAAATAACTGTTGATGGTTAAGACTGAACACAATTTTAAGTCAGAATTAGCAAAGAATTTTTCATATAACGCACACATAAAAAAATACACTATGATCATTTTGTGTATTACATAAGGTCTGACCTATCTCAAAAGCTCAGTCATTGACACAGGAAAGAAAATGAACACAAAGCAAGTTACTACTCAGAAGAAGAAAACAGTCAGAATACCAGCGAGAATAAATGTTCAAATATATTAGGAGAGAAGAGAGAGAAGAAATTACAGGGTAATCCGAAAAGGAATATCAGTTTTTAAAAATGAATTTGAAAAAAAATAATATTCTAGCAGTGGACGAATGTCTAGTACCTGGAACTTTTTTTGGATTATTTTATTATATTAGTATAAAATGTTATTGACAAATGAAACTAAAACATTGTTCGGTCGTTTGACAACCGCGATATTACCTTGATTACTTGTGTGCAACCGGCAAGGGTATGAATTGACCATCTTACTCGCTGGATTTAAATCTGCGTGATTTTTTTTTCTTTGGGGCCCATTTGAAGGATGTTGTTACTGCCAAAATCCTTCCTTGCTAACAAAGTTGCAGCGATCAATTGTTCGAGTATTATGGCAAAACTACACGAGGGGCATCTGCCTGCAGGAGGGGATGACTTGGTCAGCAAAACTACGGTGGGGGGGGGGGTTAATGCGTATTCACATTACATCAGCAGAAATGCAGAAATCCAGCCACAACTCTAGCACATTGGGGCTGACTGTAGAACCTTCACACTTCAGCTGTTAACCATGTTCAGTACCTTATCCACTTGGCCAGGTGGGGCTCAGTGTGTAGCCATTGCAGTAGAGAGAAATTGCAGAAAGTGTGTGGTAATGTCATTTCGAGTCTCCTACATTTAATTGTGATGAAAGGGGGACATTTTGAAAATATTGTCATGTAACTGCAAACACCTGCTGCTAAATGCAGTAGATGCAGTGCTACCTCTCGGCACGATTTTGTACGTGTTCCAAACAATTCCAGACACTATGCATTTGTGCCGTGTGGACAATTAAGAAATTTACCAGATTAAAGAAAATGACGTTGCATTGTGAAAACTACGTATTGCAGAGCACCAAACGCAAAAATAATGACCCCAGATCTCAGTCGAAATTGCCTTAGCTCAAAGAGAACTTCGCAAACACACAAAAAAAGAGACATATTGCATGTAGCAATTTATTTAAACATTTAGAGGAAAATATGTCAATAGTTTGCTAACAACTTTGAAATGAACACAATTTACTACTATAAAGAATAATATTGTTACGAATTTTCGGGGCAACCCGCTGCTCTGGGGCTTAAAATAGTTCAAAATTCGTATTCTACGCTTCAAATAGATAAATTTCGCTTTTGTTGCATCAAAATCGGCCCACTAGGACCGGAGATACGGAGGTTTCGGTTTCCCATTGTTTTTCAATGGAGGTTCTAGAAATTTCGAGAAATATGGGTCCTAGGGCTTAGATGTCTTCACTTTTGGGGACTTATTTTTGGCGCCCAATTTGGCGATATTTCGCCAAAAGTCGCCAAGCTTGGCGACATTTTGGTCATTGGCCGCGATTTTCTCTATGGGGCCTGTAAAGCTGCTTTTGCTGCATTAAAATCACATAAAACCTAACATTTCTCTCCTATGACGTAATCAGAGAATTCCCGCTTTATCTGGAATCTTCGAGAAATAGACTTTCTGGAAGCTACTCGCAGCTTCTGCCTCCTCTATAAATTCCACCAGCGCGCTGCTCCGAGAGTTCAGTGTTGATCAAGTTTTGAGAGAGTCACCCGGTCCCCCAACGGGCCGCTTTGAAAAAAAAAAAAAAATGTGCAACCTACAGGCTGCTCGATTTCGGCAACCAGCTGAATGAAAGCTCAATAGTTTGTCCGTCATCATTAGCTACATTATATCGTTAATATATATTTTTTAAATTCAATATGCCCGCTCTCATGGGCCGTGTGCAACGACCGCACCTGATGCATGTCCCGTTCTACACATCGGTGTTCAAACAGTCATTTATCGCTAATAATACCTATACAGCTACTAAAAACATAGTCCAGTCGTCAATATAATAGCCAGTCTTTCTGCTGCAACACGAACACAGAAGAGAAGGAGGGGGGTGTTAACCGTGTCAGTGAAGGGAGCCCACTACAGCACAGCCACAGAAATAGTTGCTTTAGTAGCCTTTAGGGTACAAAACAGTAGCCTGATAGTAGCCTTCAGGTTACAAAATAGTAGCCTTTATGGCTGTTTTTAACAATCTAAACTGACTGAAATCTTCTAAACAAAGTTTAAAAAAAGTTAAATAAGCCTTTTTTTGTTTCCTGAAAGAAGTTTATATGATATTTGTGAAGATTAAATTCATTATATATTACAGCGTAGCAGATGATGCTTGCGGTTTAGTTCTGTTTCCTTAGATGCAGAAGTTCATAGAACAAAACATTATAAAGTAGACAGTTTTCAATGTCTTTCCAAGTTTTTTAGTTAAACATGAAATACAAAACACAGTAGACTCTCTCAAAACTACATACACCAGAATCAATAAACATGCAGATTATAGAATTTTAGATCATGGAACTGCTAACAACTTTTTATCGAATTATTATGTGAATTGAAAAATAAATAAATACTCCAAATAAAAAGTTACGAACCTTTTTAAAAATTAAAAAAAAATTCTTTTTAAGAATGGAAAAAAAATACACAGTTTAAAAACAAGTAGCAGGTGTATTCATTTTCATGAAGCATACATTACTAATAATAAAAGTTAATAGTGTTACTAAAATTAAGTTTCGCACTTTGTTGGATGTAAATCGGTTAACTAGAACGCAAGATAGGAACATTTAATATTCACATAGGATAGCACCAGATTTGGGTGTTCTTGTTAAATATTGGCGATATCGCTTGGCTGGTTTAAGTTTTGGGGGCTTATTTTTTTGCACCAATTTTGCCACCCATCAAATATAATTTCATATTTATGTCTCGCTAATGCTTATTGTAAATGAACATAAAACATTTATGCTGAAATTTGAATTTTGGCACATATTGTTTACGCGTCTGTCAAGCGTTTTAAAGTGTTTCATTGTACCCCGGTATATGGGGTACAATGAAGCACTGGCAGACGTTTACCTTTTATTATTTTTTAAGTACGCAAAAACTATTTACGAATTCACAAAAATTCATTTAGATAGGGAAAAGAGTAGGTTAAAAGTGTCCATTCATTTTATTTTTGTACACGCAAATGGGTGACCAGGAGAAAAAAAATAGCCGATTTTGTTTCATATTGTACCCCGCCTTCCCTTACTGCAAATGACACGACCTTACACACCGAATAAACTATACTGGCTCTCGTCTGTTAGTTATTCATCTTACGCACATACAAATAAATAGAAGCTGTCAAGATAATCCAAAATCCTCGGTAAGATGCTGTTTGAATGTAGATTGAATAATGGATCGTTGTTTAAATATGGAGATAGCGTTTTAATCATACTTATTGGAATTCATATAAGACTTCACCTGAAACGACCAGCTTAAAACTGCAAACGAATATATGCAACACAATTTACAACCCACCCGTAAAACAAACAATAAAAAATAGTCTCGCGTGATACGAGATCATACGATTAAAACTGACTCGATTAAAACAAGACAGTTCTTTTGCATTATGTACACAATAACTCACTAGGTAAATTCCACAGTGATTCTGCTTTCTTTACCCACCAGTATCTCAAACATTGGAAAGAATCCTGTTTAGTGTTTTATTAAGCTTGTACAGCTTATAGAACAGAATACTTATAGAATAAAATAAGATGGCAAGATCAGAGAGTACAAAAATCTTACCTCTAGTTATTTCTTAAGCTGATACCTTATCCTCCTGCCATTGTTGTTAAACGGTTGTTGCTGCTATTCTATTTGGGACATTCTTTCTATTACACTTGTATTCTTGATTTAAAAACCCGCTTGCAAATGTTCGTCGAGTAATGAGAACAACACAGTGAAAGTTTTTACTAACACAGAGAAAAGAAATTTTTACAACCGGGCATGAGTGGGAATCGAACCCGTCGAATCACACGGGAAATGGGCGTGGAGTAGGACAGCCCTTAACCTCCCAGTCGCTGGTCCCCTTACATAACGGAAGATTACGGCCGCATTCGTAAACGCCAAACGAGTTGCACTCGTATAACGAGTTTCTATCTAAGGTGTTCGTAAAGGAAATTGAGTGCATTCAGTTTAAAAACTAAAGCGTTCGTATACAAAACTGAGTGCAATTAGTTTCAAACGAAGTAAACTGAAAGCGAATCAGGTTCGTTCCGTTGTTTAGAAGATACACTTGCTGCACGTTGTTGCTGTTTTGGAATGGCGTCCGTTGCTAAGGAAAAGTATGTTGTTGTGAAAAGTATTTTACGTTTCCTAAAGCTGCAAATATTATTTTTTCGAGGATGAAATTCATGCGTACGTTAGAAAATGCTACTGAGTTACATAATTTTTCAAAGGTAATCATTTTCTTGTATTTTGCATTTTAGTCAATTCAAAAATGCATGTTTTAGTGTTGAGATTGAAGTTGGTTTAAATGAAGTTTAAGTTGGAATTTCTAAATCTTGATCGGTGCACTTCAATTATGGCTACTCTTTCTTTTAAAAATCCTGTTGATTTTATATTGAGTATGTACTAAAAACTCTTCTCAGCAAAATTAACCCTTTCGCGAATTGTAAACGAATACGTCTCCTAGGCGACGAAACTAAATAAGCTGAAGTTGTTCGTAAAGTCAAAAGAAACTGATAACCACTGATAGCACTAAACGCACGCATTCCAGTTTTCTTACGAAAACTCGTGCAACGAGTTTTTCGTTTACGAATACAGCCTACAACAGCAAACCGTACAGAACAAGCCTGTCCTCCTCTCCGCTCATCGCGTTCAGTTTTGGGAACTTATTTTTTGGCACCAACTTGGTGATCCATTGCCAAAACTGACCCATTTCGGCAACTTTTAACATTTTACTTACCTTGCCGCTTCGTAGGATAGACAAAAATCCTTGTCAGAAATTAATAGCACTGAAGTGGTAATAAAAGTGCACGGATACCAATAACAATGGAGAATTAAAAGAACATGTATATAAGTCTGATTCTAATAGGGATACTAAGTACATTTGTTAGGCTTTTAATAAAAGTAGTAAACTGCGAAGCAGGGCTCGGAATAAGACTTTAAAGCTGGCTGCAAAAAAAAAATGCTGCAGGATTTTTATAAGCTGGCAGAAAAAAACTATTCAGGTCACTTCAAAAATATTAAATTTTCGTATTAAGGGTAAGTAGCGGTTGCAGTTTTTCCCGATAACTTTCACAAAATTGAATCAATAATGCAATGAGAAAAACAAACAAACAGAAAAAAAAGCCCTTCAATTTTATTGTAATCACTCTGCAATTTCATATGTAAACATTAAAATACAGGAGATTGAAAGAAATGCTCAAAAAGTTTAAATGCTCGCAGCTCAACTCGCGGCGAGAACTGCTGAACATCGAGGCTATTTGGGCTACTCTCACGTCATTTGTAGTAGTTGCCGAGATTTACTTCGAGCTCTACTGCGATTTAAATATGTCTGTTGAAAGAGAAGGTTCTTAACTTTATTATTTTGTTAGACTATTTATATTTCTTTAGTATCTAACTGATAATTACACCAAAAGTGGGAGGGGGGGGGTTAAAGGTAGGTGGGCATGTAGAGTGAACCCTGAGATGCATTTCATTTGTTTCTCACACAAGCGCTGGTCATGGTATGCGTGGCAGTCTGGGGACATGAGAAAAACTCAAGAGTTTTTAAAGCCAATATCTACATTTCAAAGAAAACAAGGCTTTTGACAAATTACTACTGAAATAAATAAAAAGCCCGATTTAATAAAAAAAACGAACCCATCTAAATAAAAAAGGATAAGAAGAAATAATTTTATTTTTAAATGTTTAAAATTGACAACAGCGAAAAAGATGCAAACATAACAGTTTGTGTCCGTAACTGCTTTGACCTTAAAAACAGACCAGCTGAAACTTGAAAAATTGTACTTTAATCCATCAAAAATTATACATGTTACATATTTTTAAAGAAAAGGCAAGGGTTACACTGAATGTATACATATATATGCTGTAGCTTAACATGAAAAGTTGTTGTTTTTTTTATTTGAAATACGTGGACAGATTTGTCCAGCACAATATTATTCACGTGTTCCTGAAATAAATTTCAATACAAATTTTCAACATTTTTTTTTTTTTTTGACAAAGACAAGGGAAAAACAATATCCTTGAACAGGGTTTCTACAGATTTCACAGCTTTTGCTTCACTGACTTTATCTAGCGTGCTTTCCTGAATTTTGCGTTTCTATTGTTAACATTACATCCTTTAATTAAGAACTTTTTATATATTTTGTCCCTTTTTTTACAAATAATAATAATAATAAAATTAATATATGCAAGAATCTTATTTGACATCACTGGATTCTAACAAAAACCCTGTTTGATAATATTTTAGGATAAAATTAAGCCTATTTCAACTGCACAAGATAGGCTCATAAAGAACACATTTTAAAATCATTTATAAAGTTGAATGAGAAAATGAAAATCAAACAATTTCTATATTTCTGTATTTGATTTTACTGCAAAATTCAATTTTTCTTGCATTTCCCTGACATTTCTTCAATTTCTGCTAATTTCCCTGACTTTTTTCCCAAATCCCTGACTTTCCAGGTCTGTAGAAACCCTGTTGAACATAACTGTCCAAGAGCAGCTGCAAAATGACTGAACAACATTCAGGCCAAGCTATCCCAATTTTGCACAGGCATAATTCGAGAGTTATTAAAATACATATATACTATTTAAAACGGAATGCTCAATGCATAGTTTCTAAAAACCATGAAGCTCCAAAGCAGCGTTCAAGTACAAGACCCCGTGGTTGGTTTCATGATAACGTCGTTTTCTTCATATAATTTGAATCGTGCATCACATTATAACTTGCCATTTGCTTGGAGATGTAAGTCTTTTTAACGAAAAACCAATAATATTTGAGACGATGAAAATGGATGTGAAATTCGAACACATTATTTTAGTGGTCGTGTATGTCGCAGATCTTCATACAAAGAACAAAAAAGAGACAGAATGACTAAATATTCCATGAGGATAGTAACTATGATATAATTGAGCGACAAAGTAAGGCGGGTCCATTGTTGTTTAGAACTATCATTTCTGAATCCAAGCATACTGTTGTTCACTCCCTGCGATCGTTTTCCCATTTACAGCAGATTTCTGCCGTAAGTTTTTTCTGTTTAAATACGTCACTTTGGAATCTGGGTCAAAATTTCTGGGTTTTTTTTTCTTACCCCAGTCTCTTTTCCATTGTAAATGCTGATTCATGTAGAGACAGTGGTAGATGTGCGATAGGTATAATATAGCTAGAAACCTAAGTGATGGTAAAGGAGGATTAAAAAACTAAAATGTATTTTAATTTTTAGTTCAACTTTTCTATATTTTCGATCACTATTCTATCTACTCTGCAAATTTCGAGGAAGGAAAATTTTTTTCAAAGAGAGCAAATATTTTTTCAAGGGAGCAAGCACTGTCCCAAATTCACCTTCCTGGCTATGGGCCTTCTGACACATACATGAGGTTTCATTCTTTCATGAACATAAAGATGTCAGTTCAGTTTTTTTTTCAAGAGAAAAGACTTCTTACACATGTTCCATACCTAAGGTTTACCCTTGTGTGGGTACGATGATGTGCATTCAAGTGCTGTTTATCAGAGAATCCCTTCTGGCATGTGTCAAGCCCACAAATATTTTCCTCGTGGGGCTAAAAAGATGCGTATTCAAGTTTACCACCTGAGGCAATTTTATCTTACACATATCCCACACATAAGGTTTTTCACTTATATGAGAAAGATGTCTATAGCACTTTTCCTTACAATATCTTCCTTCCTTGAGAGAATTCTTGTAAATCACACGTAAGGCTTTTTCAGGGCCGGCTTACAGCGTATGCGACATGTGCAGTTGCACACGTGCGATTTTGACAGGGTTGCCGAAATGTAAAATATAGAAAACTAATGTACTTAAAACTAAAACTTTTATGTAATTTTAAATGCAATTGAGCTGATTGGATTTATCAATAACCTTTCTTCAACAAATAAAATGTTACTTCAAAGTACAGTGAAGAGTGTGGCCCCAAGCGCTTCGCTCCATTCTTGTGACAGAAGTGAACAATTGTAGATAATGAGTCATAGTCACTATCACATGTTTAGTTCATCTGTTAATATATTCAAATTGAAATAAATTTTCAGTGAATATAAAATCAAAAATTTTTGTTGTCGCTAAAATATGTATCTGTTATTTTTTATTTGACATAACAATAAACTGAGAACAATTTTTTAAGGAGTTCGTTCTTTATGCAAGTAGAGAACAGTGCGCCTATTGAAGTTGTAAAAGTCTTAAAAGAATGGTTTCCAAAATAAATCATTTAAAAATATAAGAATTATGCGTAGGTACTAAAAACTTTATTTTCACATTTAATATTTACTACTGCTTATTAGTTTTAGATTTCGGTTTTTGCAGCACATACAGCATTTTGTGCTTAGGTCGGCTCTTAATTTCTTTTTTCTGTGTGAGTACGAAGATGTTTAGCCAATGTTCCTCTTTGACAAAAAGCTTTCTGGCATATGTCACACACATAAGGTTTTTCGCCTGTGTGAGTACGAAGATGTCTGTTGCAGTCTATCTTTCCAGAAAATCCTTTCTGACATATGTCACACACATAAGGTTTTTCTTTTGTGTGGGTACGAAGATGTACATTCAAGTTGCTATTATAAGAAAATCTCTTCTTACATATGTCACACACATAAGGTTTTTCTTTTGTGTGGGTACGAAGATGTATATTCAAGTTGTGATTATGAGAAAATCCCTTCTTACATATGTCACACACATAAGGTTTTTCTTTTGTGTGGGTACGAAGATGTGCATTCAAGTGTACCTTCTGAGAAAATCCTTTCTGACATATGTCACACACATAAGGTTTTTCTTTTGTGTGGGTGCGAAGATGTATATTCAAGTTGTGATTATGAGAAAATCCCTTCTTACATATGTCACACACATAAGGTTTTTCTTTTGTGTGGGTACGAAGATGTGCATTCAAGTGTACCTTCTGAGAAAATCCTTTCTGACATATGTCACACACATAAGGTTTTTCTTTTGTGTGGGTGCGAAGATGTATATTCAAGTTGTGATTATGAGAAAATCCCTTCTTACATATGTCACACACATAAGGTTTCTCTTTTGTGTGGGTACGAAGATGTACATTCAAGTGTACCTTCCGGGAGAATCTTTTGGTACATATATCACACATATAAGGTTTTTCTCCTGTGTGAGTACGAAGATGTTTAGTCAATGCTTCTTTTTTAGAAAAAGCTTTCTTACATGAGTCACACACATAAGTTTTTCCGCCTGTGTGAGTACGAAGATGTACTTTCAGGTTTCCTTGCTCTTGGACTTCCAAAGGGAACATATCACGTCTTTTTTAAATATACAATTCTCACCTGTATTCAAATTTTGCTACATTTCAAACACACGACAACCTTTGAATGTAAAATCTTTCACAGCAAAAAGAAATTATAGATGCATAGAAAAGTTGTAAAATCTGTAAAAAAATAAATACATACGTTTTTATAAAATAATTATAAGAAAAGGAAATTTTCATAGAAAACATGGCGTGTAGCATAAATGAATACCCAACTTTTCAGAGCTATTAAAAGAAACTAAGGAGTAGAATCTTGTTCAGTGAAAATGAAAAACAGTTGATGGTTAAGACTGAACACAATTTTCAGTCAGAATTAGCAAAGAATTTTTCATATAACGCACACATTAAAAAGTACACTATGATCATTTTGTGTATTACATAAGGTCTGACCTATCTCAAAAGCTCAGTCATTGACACAGGAAAGAAAATGAACACAAAGCAAGTTGCCACTCAGAAGAAGAAAACAGTCAGAATACCAGCGAGAATAAATGTTCAAATATATTAGGAGAGAAGAAATTACAGGGTAATCCGAAAAGGAATATCAGTTTTTAAAAATGAATTTGAAAAAAAATAATATTCTAGCAGTGGACGAATGTCTAGTACCTGGAACTTTCTTTGGATTACTTTATTATATTAGCATAAAATGTTATTGACATATGAAACTGAAACATTGTTCGGTCCTTTGACAACCGCGATATTACCTTGATTACTTGTGTGCAACCGGCAAGGGTATGAATTGACCATCTTACTCGTTGGATTTAAATCTGCGTGATTTTTTTTTTCTTTGGGGCCCATTTGAAAGATGTTGTTACTGCCAAAATCCTTCCTTGCTAACAAAGTTGCAGCGATCAGTTGTTCGAGTATTATGGCAAAACTACACGAGGGGCATCTGACTGCAGGAGGGGATGACTTGATCAGCAAATCTACGGGGGGTGAGGGGGGTTCTAATACGTATTCACATTACATCAGGAGAAATTCAGACACAACTCTAGCCTTTTTCATACACAGCTGCACATTGGGGCTGACTGTGGAACCTTCACACTTCAGGCGTTAACCATGTTCGGTGCCTTATCCACTTGGCCAGGCGGGGCTCAGTGTGTAGCCATTGCAAAAGAGAGAAATTGCAGAAAGTGTGTGGTACTGTCATTCCGAGTCTCCTACATTTAATTGTGATGAAAGGGGGACATTTTGAAAATATTGAGAGAAATTGAGAGAAATTTTGAAAAATTTTGAAAATATTCGAGAAATAGACTTTCTGGAAGCTACTCGCAACTTCTGCCTCCTCTATGAATTCCACCAGCGCGCTGCTCCGAGAGTTCAGTGTTGATCAAGTTTTGAGAGAGTCACCCGGTCCTCCAACGAACCATCTGGTCCCCCAACGGGCCGCTTTGAAAAACAAAAATGTGCAACCTACAGGCTGCTCGATTTCGGCAACCAGCTGAATGAAAGCTCAATAGTTTGTCCGTCATCATTAGCTACATTATATCGTTAATATATATTTTTTAAATTCAATATGCCCGCTCTCATGGGCCGTGTTCAACGACCGCACCTGATACATGTCCCGTTCTACACATCGGTGTTCAAACAGTCATTTATCGCTCATAATACCTATACAGCTACTAAAAACAGAGTCCAGTCGTCAATATAATAGCCAGTCTTTCTGCTGCAACACGAACACAGAAGAGAAGGAGGGGGGGGGGAGTGTTAACTGTGTCAGTGCAGGGAGCCCACTACAGCACAGCAACAGAAATAGTTGCTGATAGAAATAGTGCCTGATATTAGCCTTCAGGTTACAAAATAGTAGCCTTTATGGCCCTTTTTAACAATCTAAACTGGCGGAAATCTTCAAAACAAAGTTTATAAAAAGTTAAATGCACCTTTTTTGTTTTCTGAAAGAAGTTTATATGATATTTGTGAATATTAAATTTATTATACAGGGTGGCTACAGAAATTGAGAAAAAAAAGTTCCCTGATTTTTCCATGATTTCCCTGACTATCTTTATCAAATTTCCAGAACTAATTATATACATACCATAATCTTTCATGTAAATCACCATTGTGTATCATGCACACATGAAGGTGAATGCTTCATATAGGGAAATAAATAATAGAGCACCACAAAAATGCTTAATAATAATAAAACTGTAGTTCAGTTTCATAAATCCAAACATAAAATTTAGTTGAGCACTAAAAGACAATATGTAGCAGAAAGTTTCCTCGTTTTATAGTGTTCAATTTTACGCGTAAGGATGACTGGTCAAAATAAACTGGCCACCTAGTCAACTTATTTTATTTCAATCAATGTATCGTTTTAAATTTTAAAAAATATGTAAAAAGGCTTAAAAATGAGCACTATCTATAAAAAAAAATCGTCTTGCGAGGGAGCTTAGCAGGCATCACTCAAATGTCCCATCACTTTAAAAAACACAACGGCGCAGTAGAAGACTAAATCATCTTTTACCAGGGTCATTCCACGTCAGATCAAACAGTGCAGTTCACCACACCAACTCGGATTTTTCTCAAATTTTATATAGATGATTTATACGCTAAGACATCAACAAATCTCAAATTGAAAGTTCTACGATAATTCATTACCGAGAAATTAATTATACAAATTTTTAAGTTTTCTGCAAGATGCGCCAACTTTTTTCTCAATTCCTTAAATTACTCCTTACCTGTAAAAGTTACTGAAGTGAAAATTTGTTTCTAGGAGTAACTTTTTACGCTGATTCCAAAAATGTTATCGAAATTTGCGTATCTTCTATAGTTTATGCATGAGCACTGCATTTGCTAAAAAACATAATGATTTTTTTTTCGGCATGTCTGATCAGACACATGTTTTAAATTTTTATACGTTGTTAAGATGGAATAATCCTACATCCCAAAATAATTTCATCTTGGCTTTCTGCTCAGGAGCAGAGAAAAAAAATTGTATGTATGTACCTATATATGAGGATTTTCATATGCAATATTTATACTGAAGATGAGAAAATTTAGAAGCGTTAGTCAATTTTCCTATGTCTTTTAAATTGACTTCTGAAGTTTAACTACTACTCCAAGCATTTTCAAAAACTAGAAAATATATCAAAGTGCTTGGATCGGAAAACGTAAAACAAACAAACAACAAAAAATGCATGTAAAACAATGTTAAATTAAAAAGATTTCTAAAATTAAAATTTAGAATTATTTTTCATTTAACCCTGCTGTTTTCGGCAGTCATCTATCAGCCAATTAATCTTTGGAATTCTGTGTGATATTGAACTCAAAAGAAAGAACAATGTTTGATAAAACATATATATGTATATAGATATATATATTAGGTCTACCGGAAAGTTCTATCCGTTTTCAGTCATGTCAATATTTTACCTAGCCAAAACTACGGAAGCTAATAACACGAAATTTAGCACGAGTGGGATTTTATAGCGTAGGTGCTAGATTAGAGAGTACTTTCCAAAATTCGTAATTTATGGAGGATAAAGGCCCAAAATGCTCTTTTCACATATTCTGCGGGATCTCAAAGAAGAAAAGAGATATCGATAAAATTCTTGCTGTAAAATACACAACACTTAAGAATGCCTAAAAATCGATTTCGGAACATTTCGAATATAATCCTCCTAGGAGGGTAGACGTAAAAGTTTGCCGTGAATAACTGATTACATGACATTTATTCTGCAATATATCACCAAATGTGCAATTTGACAATGTGCCTGACATTGCTATGCTAGTTGTTGTAACAATAAAAATTTAATACAGTATACAGTAAAACCTATTTCAAATTGCTGTATCCGGAAAACTAGCCAAAGTACAATTTTGTCATTCTGTTAAAGGTAAATAAGTATTGTAACTTACAGGAATTCATTTCTTTTAATAAACTTTGTTCCTTCTATTGACTCGAATGCCATACAGAATTACAAAGATTCATTGGCTGATGGCTGATTGTCAAAAACAACAGGATTAAATTAAAAGTAATTGAAAATTTTAACTTTAGATTTTCTTTTAATTTAACACTGTGTGTGACATGCATTTTTTGTTGTTTGTTTTACGTTTTCCGACACAAGCACTTTTATGTATTTTCTAGTTTTTGCAAATGCCTGGAGTACTTAAAAATTTGCATAATTAATTTCTCGGTAATTAATTATCGTAGAACCTTCAAAATTGAGATTTGTTGATGTCTTAGCCTATAAATCCTCTATATAAAATTTGAGGAAAATCTAAGTTGGTGTGGTGAACTTTCTCCAGTTTTGTGTTTGATTTGACGTGGAATGACCCACCATTCATTTTACCTATGACTTTAATCAGGAAGCAATTCACATGTGTGAAATTGATTCACATGCCGATATGACTCGCATATCCGGTTTCTTGTATGATCCGCATCTTAGAACGAGTCCGAATACATGCGCTTTTTCGGATTCGTATAGTGATAGTGCCTACTAGAGATGAGTTCGGGCTCATTTTTTGAAGCCCGAGCCCGCCCGAGCCCGAAGACTTAATCCGAGCCCGCCCGAGCCCGAGCACTATTATTAAAGTTGGAGCCCGAGCCCGAAATTTCAGCTAAAGACAAATAAAATGAACTACTTCATTAATAGGATACAATAATTTTTGGAGCTTCACACACCTTCTAGTTCCCCGTGCCGCTATTTTTGAATAAGTACGTCTATTTATCCCATGAATCACTTTTTAAAATCTGTTTCAAGGAGTATGTTCAACAAAGGAGAAATTTTTCACGAGCCCGAGCCCGCCCGAGCCCGAATGCAATCGTTAATTACAGAGCCCGAGCCCGAGTCGGGCCCGGGCTCGGGATCGGGCTTTCGGGCTCGGGCTGAGCCCGTCTCATCTCTAGTGCCTACATCACTTGAGTCTCGAATTCATTTTTACTTTCCGAACATGTACCATGTAAGGAAAGTATTGTAATCATGAAAAAATTCGACTTCGAGATTTTGGTGTTTTGACACGTTTTGAGGGCTTCTGAATCCATTTATGCTATTTTTACGAGATGTATGTATGTATGTGTGTGTGTGTGTGAGTGAACACGATAGCTCCTGAACGGAGCATTCGATGGAGCTCAAATTGGATATATATGTCATAAACCACCGTCGCAAGACCGGTATTGATTCGGGTGTGTATAGGACTTACAGTTTTTCTACAGGGCTACGACAAAGATTTCTTTTACGTTATGGCCTATGGGGGAATTTCTTGAAAGTGCGCTAGCGTTTAAACGATACATTCGATTGAGCTCAAATTCGGTATACATGTTATAAACCACCATCCTAAGACCGGTATTGATTTTGGTGTGTATAGGACTTATAGTTCTCCTACAGGGCTACGACAAAACTTTCTTTTATGTTATGGCATAATGGAATATGGGGAGAAATTCTTGAAAGTGCGCAAGCGTTTAAACGGTGCATTCGATTGAGTTTCAATTGGGTATATATGTTTGAATGATTCATCGATTCAAATTTATTTAAGTGCTTGGTAATGATCTTAATCGTAAGTGTTCGGGAAGTCGAGTGGAGTCACTCCAGATTTTTCTATGTTCTCTTATGATCTGTATTCTGGTTTCGAATTCGTAAAATGTCTGTATCTGTGCATCAGTTGAGTATCGTGTGATCTAGAACGGAGCACGCATCAGATTGACAATTTAAAAGATCTAGTTCACTAGGCAAAAACGAAAGTTCCATGATTTTTAAATATTTTTGTAAAATCCCCTGATATTTCCATGATTTTTCCAGATCGATAAAGTACCCTGATTTTCCCATGATTTCCCTGATCTGTCGACACCCTGTTATACAGTACACCGTAGCAGGTGATGCTTGCGGTTAAGTTCTGTTTCCTTAGATGCAGAAGTTCATAGAACAAAACATTATAAAGTAGGCAGTTTTCAATGCCTTTCCAAGTTTTTTAGTTAAACATGAAATACAAAACACTGTAGAGTGTAGACTCTCTCAAAACTACATACACCAGAATCAATAAACGTGCAGATTATAGAATTTTAGATGATGGAATTGCTAACATAACCTTTTATCGAATTATTATGTGAATTGAAAAATAAATAAATACTCCAAATAAAAAGTTACGAACCTTTTAAAAAATTAAAAAAAATTCTTTTTAAGAATGGAAAAAAAAATACACAGTTTAAAAACAAGTAGCAGGTGTATTCATTTTCATGAAGCTTACATAACTAATAATAAAAGTTAATAGTGTTACTAAAATTAAGTTTCGCACTTTGTTGGATGTAAATCGGTTAACTAGAACGCAAGATAAGAACACTTAATATTCACATTAGGATAGCACCAGATTTGGGTGTTCTTGTTAAATATTGGCGATATCGCTTGACTGGTTTAAATTTTGGGGGCTTATTTTTTTGCACCAATCAAATATAATTTCATATTTATGTCTCGCTAATGCTTATTGTAAAGGAACATAAAACATTTATGCTGAAATTTGACACATATTGTTTACGCGTCTGTCAAGCGTTTTAAAGTGTTTCATTGTACCCCGGTATATGGGGTACAATGAAGCACTGGCAGACATTTGCCTTTTATTATTTTTTAAGTAAGCAAAAACTATTTACGAATTCATAAAAAATTCATTTAGATAGGGAAAAGAGTAGGTTAAAAGTGTCCATTCATTTTATTTTTGTACACGCAAATGGATGACCAGGAAAAAAAAAATTGCCGTTTTGGTTTCATATTGTACCCCGCCTTCCCTTACTGCAAATGACACGACCTTACACATTGAATAAACTATACTACCTCTCGTCTGTTAGTTATTCATCTTACGCACATACAAATAAATAGAAGCTGTCAAAATCATCGGAATAGGGCTGTTTGAATGTAGATTGAATCACTGATCGTTGTTTAAATATGGAGATAGCGTTTTAATCATACTTATTGGGATTCATATACGACTTCACCTTAAACAAAAGAACGACCAGCTTAAAACTGCAAACGAATAGATGCAACACAATTTATAACCCATCCGAAAAACAAACCGTAAAAAATAGTCTCGTGTGATACGAGATCATACGATTAAAACTGACTCGATTAAAACAAGACAGTTCTTTTGCATTATGTACACAATAACTCACTAGGTAAATTCCACAGTGATTCTGCTCTCTCTACCAACCGGTATCTTAAACATTTGATAGAATCCTGTATAGTATTTTTTTAAGCTTTCACAGCTTATAAAACAGAATACTTATAGAATAAAATAAGATGGCAAGACCAGAGAGTACAAAAATCTTACCTCTAGTTGTTTCTTAAGCTGATACCTTATCCTCCAGCCATTGTTGTTAAACGGTTGTTGCTGCTCTTCTATTTGGAACATTCTTTCTATTAGACTTGCATTCTGATTTAAAAAACCCGCTTACAAATGTTCGTCGAGTAATGAGAACAACACGATGAAAGTTTTCACTTACACAGAGAAAAGAAATTTTTAAAACGGGGGACATGCGTGGGAATCGCACCCGTCGAATCACTCAGGCAATGGGCGTGGAGTAGGACAGGCCCTTAACCTCCCAGTCGCTGGTCCCCTTACATAACGGAAGATTACGGCTGCATTCGTAAACGCCAAACGAGTTGCACTCGTGTAACGAGTTTCTATCTAAGGTGCTCGTAAAGGAAATTGAGTGCATTCAGTTTAAAAACTAAAGCGTTCGTATACAAAACTGAATGCAATTAGTTTCAAACGAAGTAAACTGAAAGCGAATCAGGTTCGTTCCGTTGTTTAGAGATGCACTTGCTGCACCTTGTTGCTGTTTTGGAATGGCGTCCGTTGCTAAGGAAAGGTGTGTTGTTGTGAAAAGTATTTGACGTTTCCTAAAGCTGCAAATATTATTTTTTCGAGGATTAAATTCATGCGTACGTTAGAAAATGCTACTGAGTTACATAATTTTTCAAAGGTAATCATTTTCTTGTATTTTACATTTTAGTCAACTCAAAAATGCATGTTTTAGTGTTGAGATTGAAGTTGGTTTAAATGAAGTTTAAGTTGAAATTTCTAAATCTTGATCGGTGCACTTCAATTATGGCTACTCTTTCTTTTAAAAATCCTGTTGATTTCATATTCAGTATGTACTAAAAACTCTCCTCAGCAAAATGAACGCATTCGCGAATGGTAAGCGAATACGTCTTCAAGGCGACGAAACTAAATAAACCGAAGTTATTCGTAAAGTCGAAAGAAACTGATAACCACTGGCAGCACAAAACACACGCATTCCCACACACGCAAATGCCCTGGGGGAGGACTTTTCTGGGTATCTGGTATGTATTCATGTTACATCTGGAGAAAACCGCCCAAAACTCCAGACCGCTAGACCGACGGCACGCATTCAATGCTTCTTTTTTAGAAAAAGCTTTCTTAGATGAGTCACACACATAAGTTTTTCGCCTGTGTGAGTACGAAGATGTACTTTCAGGTTTCCTTGCTCTGGGACTTCCAAAGGGAACATATCACGTCTTTTTTAACTATACACTTCTCACCTGTATTCAAATTTTGCTACATTTCAAACACACGACAACCTTTGAATGTAAAATCTTTCACAGCAAAAAGAAATTATAGATGCATAGAAAAGTTGTAAAATCTGTAAAAAAATAAATACATACGTTTTTATAAAATAATTATAAGAAAAGGAAATTTTCATAGAAAACATGGCGTGTAGCATAAATGAATACCCAACTTTTCAGAGCTATTAAAAGAAACTAAGGAGTAGAATCTTGTTCAGTGAAAATGAAAAATAACAGTTGATGGTTAAGACTGAACACAATTTTAAGTCAGAATTAGCAAAGAATTTTTCATATAACGCACACATAAAAAAGTACACTATGATCATTTTGTGTATTACATAAGGTCTGACCTATCTCAAAAGCTCAGTCATTGACACAGGAAAGAAAATGAACACAAAGCAAGTTGCCACTCAGAAGAAGAAAACAGTCAGAATACCAGCGAGAATAAATGTTCTCTCCTAAAGATATTAGGAGAGAAGAGAGAAGAAATTACAGGGTAATCCGAAAAGGAATATCAGTTTTTAAAAATGAATTTGAAAAAAAATAATATTCTAGCAGTGGACGAATGTCTAGTACCTGGAACTTTTTTTGGATTATTTTATTATATTAGCATAAAATGGTATTGACAAATGAAACTGAAACATTGTTCGGTCCTTGACAATCGCGATATTACCTTGATTACTTGTGTGCAACCGGCAAGGGTATGAATTGACCATCTTACTCGCTGGATTTAAATCCACGTGATTTTTTTTTCTTTGGGGCCCATTTGAAGGATGTTGTTACTGCCAAAATCCTACCTTGCTAACAAAGTTGCAGCGATCAATTGTTCCAGTATTATGGAAAAACTACACGAGGAGCTTCTGCCTGCAGGAGGGGATGCCTTGGTCAGCAAAACTACGGGGGTGGGAGGTGTTCTAATTCGTATTCACATTACATCAGGAGAAATCCAGCCACAACTCTAGCCTTTTTCATACCCAGCTGCACATTGGGCCTGACTGTAGAACCTTCACACTTCAGCTGTTAACCATGCAGTGCCTTATCCACATGGCCAGGTGGGGCTCAGTGTGTAGCCATTCCAGAAGAGAGAAATTGCAGAAAGTGTGTGGTAATGTCATTCCGAGTCTCCTACATTTAATTGTGATGAAAGGGGGACATTTTGAAAATATTGTCATGTAACTGCAAACACCTGCTGCTAAATGCAGTAGATGCAGTACTACCTCTCGGCACGATTTTGTACGTGTTCCAAACAATTCCAGACACTATGCATTTGTGATGTGCGGACAATTAAGAAATTTACCAGATTAAAGAAAATGACATTGCATTGTGAAAACTATGTATTGCAGAGCACCAAACGCAAAAATAATGACCCCAGATCTCAGTCGGAATTGCCTTAGCTGAAAGAGAACTTCGCAAACACACAAAAAAGAGACATACTGCATGTAGCAATTTATTAGCACTTGAGAGTACTATTTCTTTCAATCACGGGTTTTTTGATACTGTAAAAATCCCGGTGTCCCGGCCGGTTTACTTTACGTCCCGGTAAAAAATTAAATTGGATTATAGATGACCAAAAAAGT
The DNA here is from genome assembly GCA_038373885.1 of Cheiracanthium punctorium. Taxonomy (NCBI): domain Eukaryota; kingdom Metazoa; phylum Arthropoda; class Arachnida; order Araneae; family Cheiracanthiidae; genus Cheiracanthium; species Cheiracanthium punctorium. The sequence continues at coordinate 31,059 of JAWZYV010018070.1, forward strand.
CTAAAAATAATTAACTGTGAAGGTAATTTAGGATAATTACTTTGTCGTTTATTTCACTGTACTGTATAAAGTGAAAATTATAGAAGAGTGATGGTCTGCTAATAACTATTGTTCAAATTTTTATTCCTCATTCAAAGTGTTTCTTCTTACTTAAGTAACTTATTAACATGTAAGAAATAAAATGTTTATATTCTTGTCATTTGTTAACATTCATTGTTTAGGTAACTAATCAGTAACCATTTATTCATAGTTTTGAGAATAAATTACCCGATGAAAAATTCCAAAAACCCTTCAAGGGTGTGTACCCTTGGGGGGAAAATGGAAATGTGGTGTTACGGCCAATTATCTGCGCGAGGGATCTAGGCCGCTAGGTGGATTGCCCTCCGTGGGGGACTTTCTAAGAAATCCTTCCTAACCCGTATTTACGCGACGTTTAGGAGGAAACCACGGAAAACTCCGAACAGTTAGGTCGGCGGAAGCGACCTGGTTTTGAACCAGGCACCTTCCGTTTCCCAGTTGAGAGCGCGAACGCGTTCAGTCACTGGCCGAGCAAATGTACCCTTGAATACTCGGGACGCTGGCAGGGCCCGATTATGACCAACAGGGGCCCCGGGCATTGATGAATTTGGGGTCCCTTATCTATGAAATTTGGTTTCCTTTTCATAAAATTTTGACATATAAAAGAATATTTCAGAACAAGACTTAAAATTGGGGGCCCTGAGCAAAGTCCCGATTTGCCCATTCAATAATAAGGCTCTGGACGCTGGGGGCATTCCGGTGTCCCGGTTGAACATTTCAGAAATCTGGTAAGCCTAAATATTGCGATAATCGGTCCCTGTGGTGTGGAGGGAGACTGTACATTAGTGAGACAGAATTCCTTCGAACGTCCTCGTGGTTTTTGACCATGGTTTTGCTTGACTACACCAACCCACCCAAAGCGAAATTATAGCAGGTATTAACAGCAGGGCCCGATTACTGAAAAGGCTCGGGAAGCTTGAGCTTCCCCTCAGAATTTAAAGGGGGGCCCAAAAATGACTGAAAAACTGCGATAAAAATTCAATTTTTTTTTTAATTGTCTTTTAAGTTAATGTAAACATTTTTAATAAAGAGAAGTGATGCTTTTTAGAAGTCTTGATACTTCATGTCGCAACATTTCTAAATTAGTTGTTTGCGATGTCTTTGCCTGCTTCAGTTGAGAGTTTTTTACTTTCCGAACATGTACCATGTAAGGAAAGTATTGTAATCATGAAAAAATTCGACTTCGAGATTTTGGTGTTTTTACACGTTTTGAGGGCTTCTGAATCCATTGATGCTATTTTTACGAGATGTATCTGTGTATGTGTGTATGTGTGTGTGTGTGTATGTGTGTATGTGTGTTTGTGTGTATGTGAGTGAACACGATAGCTCCTGAACGGAGCATTCGATTGAGCTCAAATTGGATATATAGGTCATAAACCACCGTCGCAAGACCGGTATTGATTTGGGTGTGTATAGGACTTATAGTTTTTCTACAGGGCTACGACAAAGATTTCTTTTACATTATGGCCTATGGGGGGAATTTCTTGAAAGTGCGCTAGCGTTTAAACGATAGATTCGATTGAGCTCAAATTGGGTATACATGTTATAAACCACCATCCTAAGACCGGTATTGATTTTGGTGTGTATAGGACTTATAGTTCTCCTAAAGGGCTACGACAAAACTTTCTTTTATGTTATGGCATAATGGCATATGGGGAGACATTCTTGAAAGTGCGCAAGCGTTTAAACGGTGCATTCGATTGAGTTTCAATTTGGTATATATGTTTGAATGATTCATCGATTAAAATTTATTTAAGTGCTTGGTCATGATCTTAATCGTAAGTGTTCAGAAAGTCGAGTGGAGTCACTCCAGATTTTTTCTATTGTGGGGGAATATTTGGCCGACAGAAAGGGGTAGACTTTTAATATGCAACGTCAAATCTCTTCTAAATGTCAAAATTAATTCTCAACTTCTATGTTGTGATTTTTATGTCAAAACAAACAAAGAATTCCTAAAAAAAAGTCATGTCTAATGAAAAATAGGACTCAATTAATAAAGTTTAATGTTAAAGTAAGGTAATGTTTTTAGTTATTTGTTAATGTTTAAAGTCATTTCAAAAATACTGTAAAATCTCGTTACAATCAACTAAACTATTAAGATTAATGAATAAAATATTTTTATCAAAGGAAAATTTCAGATTAATGAATAAAATATTTTTATCAAAGGAAAATTTCAAATTAATGAATAAAATGCATTTATCAAAAGGGAGTCATTAGAATTACTTAAATTAATGAAATTTCTTTTTTACGAATAAAATATTTTTCTGAAAGAAAATCATTAAAACTTTACTTTTCCCAAACAAAAAGGGGATTGGGGGGGGCGAAATGAGACTGAGCTTCCCCTCACTTCAGAGGTTAATCGGGCCCTGATTGACAGTTTACTAAATGTCACGGAGTTACCAATCTACAGTCTGTTTCACCCTAACTTGGCAGTACAGATAAAGCTACAGTGACCTAATCACAGACGTCGTCATAGGAACAGGTTACACGGGGAGAGAAACAGGTTACACAGGGGTGTCTATAACCATTGTCATAGCTCCACATTTGGCGGGAATTTTTTTTTTCTGTTTTTTTTTTTCATTGTTATTATGTATCTTAAATAATTTTAGCTCCTGTATAAAGTTAATAAAACAAGGATTTCTATTATGTCTATAATAACTTAAGTTGTTTTATCATAGAATGATTTTAAATTAGTTTATAATAATATGAATAATTATTCACAATTACAAGGAAATATCGTTAAAGTTTGGTATTCTTAGAAGGAAGAAAACACACACAGAATGGATTTTTAGGATTCATTTGGAAAAGCCGTTTTATATCAAAATTTGTTATCTTTGATGAATTTTACAATTTTCATGAAAAATATTCCTTGACTTATAACATTTCAAAATTAACCGCATAATAGAAAGACATATAATAATAGAAAGACGTATAACCGCATAATATAAAATTTTAGACAAATTTACAAAAAAAAAAATTCAGATTGGAAATTTGCTGTTGACAAAAAGTGCAAATAGAGTACGCAGTTCAATAAGCATAATTTCTATTAAAAAATAATTGATTTAATGATAATACGAATGCAAATTTTGGTTCCGAAATTAGTTTGATATCTATATAAATAAAATTAGACTTTTGTCTGTACATTTCTTGGAATTCAAAAATTTTACAATTTCTATCCGTTTCAAGCACCCGGGATTCCGATGCGACCCTCAAAAAAAAGTTTGTCTGTCTGTCATTCTGTCCGTGACGCTTTTTTTGTTTAAGCATCACGTAAAAACGACTGAAGCGAATGATATGAAATTGTGTGTCATGATAGGTGGTCACTCAACTTAAAACATAGGCGTCGAATTTTTAAAAAATCTTGATTAGATTTTCCGATTTTGCGAAAATCGTTTCAAACTGCGTAAATTTGTGTTCAAGCATCACGTAAAAACGACTGTAGCGAATGATATGAAATTGGGTGTCATGATAGGTGGTCACTCAACTTAAAACATAGGCGTGGAATTTTTAAAAAATGTTGATTGGATTTTGAGATTTTGCGAAAATCCTGTCAAACTGCGTAAATTTGTGTTCGAGCATCACGTAAAAACGACTAAAGCGAATGATATGAAATTTGGTCACACGATAGATGGTTGCTCAACATAAACTATAGGAGTCCAATTTTTTAAACATTTTTATTAGATTTTGAGATTTTGTGAAAATTCTCTCAAAATGCGTTTATATTTCTTCAAACATCACGTAATAACGACTCATACGAATGATACGAAATTTAGTGATAGGATAGGTAGTTGCTAATCTTAATTTATACGCGTTGAATTTTTAAAATATTTTGATTACATTTTGAGATTTTGCGAAAATCGTTTTAAAATGCTGAAATTTTGTTCCAGCATCACGAAATAAAGACTGCAGGGAATGAAACGAAATTGGGTGACAGGATAGGTTGTCACTCAACTTAAATTCTAGGCTTCCATTTTTTCAAAAATGTTGATTAGATTTTGAGATTTTGCGAAAATTATTTCAATATGTGTAAATATTCGTTCGCGCATCCCATAATTACGACTAAAGCGAATGAAATGATATTACTTAGTTACACTCTAACCTGTCATATTTTAACAATACATGAAAATTATAACTTCGCTTTCTTTACTTTGGCAGCATACTCCATCCATTCTGTGTACTCCTACAATGCTGACGAAAGTTCTTGCTTTTTGGGAATTTGCATTCACTAACCCGTCCAGGACGGGTACTTAAGCTAGTTTATTATAAAAACCATTTTCATTAAAACTTGTCATGCTTAAATGACTATAATAAACCAGTTTCATAAATGTTTTCTGCATATATTTAGCAGAGTTTATGGGAACAGCGTTCATCAAAACGGAAGCATAAAGCAAGAAAAAACATTTATATTGCGATGATTCGGCTGCTTTCTTCTTTTTGTCGTATGACAAACAGTACATAAACACATTGTTTAAAAAGAAAAAAAAAATCTCATAATAAAAAATTGTTTCTATATTCATGCTAGATTCAATACTACATTTTTAATGCAATTAAAATTTCAATGAAATCTTACTTATACATTTTATTCCCCTTTTTTTCTGTTTGATACCCACAGGAGGGAGCCGACCCACTAGGGTTTAAGGCTGTAAACCCTCCTGGGAAGTGTCTCCTAATTGTGAACCAATTTCAGATGAGAGATTGGCACCCCCTGAGGATCGTCAAACATGGAGGTCATTGGAGCCGCGACAGATTTTAAGTGCACCAGCTCCCTTTAGCGTACACAGCCTTTTTTAAAAATAAGTATTAGTGATATTGAGAAAAAAATATTTTAATAATAACAGTATTATTTTCATCATAAGCATTTATACATCTTCACTCAATAGTTCTGAATCGCTGTCAGTAGAATCACTGTTCAGAGATATAATTAAGTTCTGATTTTCCCACACTTCATCTACAAGTCTATCAATTTCCCACATCTCTTTCTCGGTTACATGATTGATGCAATTCATCCAATTTTGAACAGAGACCTTCTCTGTTCCTTGAATTACAAGATCCTTCACATCATTAAGTTTAAAAGTTTTATTTTCTCTGGCAACATGCCCTTTCACTTGACTCCAAATCATTTCAATTGGATTTAGCTCACAGTGATAAGGGGGAAGTCTTAAAACTTTATGGCCAAATTTTTCGGCAATTTCTTCGACTCTATAGCTGTTATACAAATGTTTTACTTCGTTGACTTTTTGCAAAAGTTCAATTTTTATCATGTCTGAATCCCACAAAATGTTCTTTTCTGATAACCACTCTTGGATAGCACTTTTCTTCCAAGAAGTCGTAGGAATTTTCTCTTTCTTCACAGAATAATACGGGGCATTGTCCATCACAATAGTGCTGTTGTGTTTCAGCTTCGGCATGGTATTCTCAAACCATTTCTCAAAATGGTTACCATCCATTTCTTCATGGTAGTCGCCAGATTTTTTCCCAATAAAAATATCTGCAGCATCTCTAACAAATCCGTCGCTGCTTCCAATATGAGTTATGATCAGTCTTCTTCCTTTTCCTTTAGGTGCAATTAAACCTACTGTTAAATTTGAAGAAGAGGCTTCATAACTGTTTTTAATTTTTGTATCTTGCCACACTCGACTTTGGGAATGTCCTTCGTTTACCCACGTTTCATCCAAATAACATATTGATGCATTTTCTTTCTTTAATTCCCTTATTTTTCTTAAATAATTTCTGCGCCATAAAATGATGTCTTGTCTTTCAAGAAGAACCTATCAAGAAGAACCTCTTTTCCTTTTTTCAAAAGAAAATCCCATGTCTTTTAATAATCTATACAGTGTAGTTCGGCTAATGTTTTTTGAAAATATATCTGAATCATCGTTCACTTCTTTCAGAACTTTGTCCAACGTAGGAATCTCATTTCTTCGAAAAAAAATTATGAATTTTTCGTCGAATGCAATGCATGACAGCGTAAAGTCATCCTATTTCATCAGCCTTTTACGCTTGCCTACGGCACCAGGTCGCTTTTTTCCAGGAGTACTTAAAGCACTTGATGTCTTCTTTTCTTTCTTTAAGCGAAAAACTGTTCTTTTCGACACACCAGTTAATTGAGAAACCTTTTCAACAATTTCATTGACAGATTCTCGAGGATTTTCTTCTCGAAGTCGAGAATAAACATTTAACATATTTCTCCGGGCTCCACTTTCGATTGGCTTTCCACGTTTTGATGGAGTGTACAACGTGGTCGGTGACATTCCTTTCTCAGCCATGATCAGAATATCCCAAAAAAGAAAAAAATGAAGAAAATATCAAGAGAAAAACTTATAAAATAGGCACGAGAGATCAAATTATAGGTACGAACGATAGTAAAGACTCAAAGAGAAGCAAAGCATAAAGCTCTGTGTCTTGCTGGTGCTGCCATCTGTATTTCATTTAAAAGAACGCAAACACCTAGACTCTTCGCAAAATCAGGGTCTGACATTCGGACGGTTAGTGTTATAGCTAGCCTTTGAATGCCTTAGCTCATATTTTCAAATCCACTAGTCCAAACGGAACCAGAATGTATGCTCATTCCTGATTATGGCTATTTGAAAAAGTATTTCATAATTCGTAATTAATATGAAACTTACAGCCTGAAAGAGCAACGGTTATTTCTTCCGTTATCGTTTTACGAAGAAATGTGCGCCATTTCTTTCTCGAACTAGGAAACCGTCTCGAGTCAAACTATTTCCCCCCCGAAGAAAGAAGTCTAATAGCTGTCAAAAGAAGTCTAATAGCCAATTATCCGATTTCGATAGCTCATTGACAAAACCGTATCGTGGTTTCCGTTCATGTAAACATTTCACCGTTTTATAGTTCATTTTATTCATTTCAAAGCGTCGCTCCCATCCTGGTATTCCATATGACTCAAAATCTATATTTACAGACGCGAACTGCTGGAAATAAGTATTTAGTCATTGTTAATTCCCCTCTCCCCTCCCCCCCCCCCTCCGAAACAAAAGCACGTAACTTAAAAGGTCATTCTACTTTGACACACCCCCTATTCCATTATCAAGTAAGAGGGTCGGCCACTGAATTTTCAAAACTCAGTTCTTGTTTCAATAGATTGAAGTTAAAAATTAGAATTATTAAAAATACCAGTCTCTGCGGCATAAAGAACTCGGAACCTTTCATGCTAATTTGCAAATGGAAATGATTAAGTGCTCAGAGATAAAAGTACAAATGTACATGTGCGTCAGGCCCGAGCTGGATTATATAGGCAAACCAGGCAACGACCTAAGGCACCGAACCGGTTGGTTGTGTGTGATTATGGCAACACTACACGAGGGCGATCTGCCAAGGGTGGGAGGTACCTTGGTAGGGAGGACTTTCTAAGGGGTATTCACGTTAGATCAGGAGAAAACCTACCAAAACTCTAGACCGTTAGATCGATAGCCGCGCTATGGGACCCGAACCCGGGACCTTCACACTTCGGCCATCTACTATTTTCAGTGGCATAACCACTGTGCCATGGTGAGGCAGGCACCGAACCGAGCGGATGTAGTGCACTATCGCGATAGTGCCTGGCACTATCAAGGCGCGTATATTGAGAACGCGAGACTAATGCCATTACGCAATACCAATGCAGGAAAGCAGCCGTCCCTACAAGCAACAATTCCCATTTTCTGCTCGGCCAACCACCCGCATTCACCGCAACTCATCGCTCACCGAAATTCGGTACTCGGCCCAGACACGGAATTTCATCTAAAAACGATGATTGTTATGTGTGCGGCAGACACTGATCAGTCCGGTACCCATAAAACGATGATCAGAACGATATCCGGCCTGAGTTATCGGGCCATATGCCTAAATTTGATCAAAATACGCTGAACTGAAAAGAAATTTCGGTCCGCATAACGGCCGAGCGGCATTCAGCCGATGAAAATTGGCGCATGCGCAGTCTGTCAGTTCCAACAACAAAAGGAGCCATATTGTTTTTCAGTAACACTTTCCCTATAATGTGCTCCGTTGATGCTTTGCTTGAAAGTTTTCGTTGCTTTAAATAGGTATGTATAATTGAACTTTTGCGTTTATTTCATTTTTTAAAAGTATTTTATAGTAGCATATGTAACTACACTTTATTATTAAGTTACATTATTTTAGATTTCATTAAAAGTACTTTTTCTGGCTCTTTTCTTAAGTTCCGGATTGCAGTTAATTATTCACTGTATTTATCAGAGTATCATCTAGTACGATTGATTGTATCCCCTGCTCTTTTTGTTGCGGTAGAATTTACCAGAAGCTACTAGAAAAAATAAGTTCTTGAAAGCTTTACATTAAAAAATATAAATAAATAAAAATACGGACATGTGAAATGTCCATTCCCAAGTCATGGGAAATAGCTACAAAGTTGGCTTGGCAACATTAGGATTCGCCAACATTGCAGCAGCCATCATGCATGAATATAACGGTACTAAATAAGAGCAATAATGCTCAAATTTCCTGAACAAACTTTAATAAGCGTTATATATCTATAGAATTGTAACTGTTTTCGTGAGATTTCACCAGTTTAGCATACATTTTGGTTGGCAGTTGAATTTAAATGGCTGCTAAACTTCACAATCTCCCCAGTACTTACGTATTATCCCGGCGGTCCACCAGGATGAGCGATTTTTCGCCAATATAAATACCGGACAGATGGAATTATTAATGATTATTAATACGATTCACAACAGTTTGCCGGTAGATTTGACGAAAAATATAGTTTGGCGTGTTTGTCCGCTGGGATAATACGTAAGTACCATACCCTTCTATAGTAAAATATGAGAGTAAACAAACTTTGAATGTAGCTTTATATGTTGGTGTTTTGTAGCTTCAAAACATGCTTTAATACTTGTTAATTTCAATTCTAAAATTCACTCGTTAAGTAGCAGAGATACATAGCCAAAACGGTGGTAAAATCTCGTAAACACGTTTACAATCCTACAGACGCTTGCAGTCCTAAAACAAAGTTGTGATTTTTTTGGAATGCTTATGCCGCCAAGAGAGCTATGGCCGGTATAACCCACAAGTACCCATGTTTCCTTTACCCTTTTCGGTACTTACGTATTATCCCGGCGGTCCGCCAAGACGAGCGATTTTTCGCCAAGATAAATGCCGGAAACAAGAAATTATTGATGGTTTGGAATACGATTGGCAACAGTTTACCAGCACATTTGACGAAAAAATTGTTTGGGGGGAATGACCGCCGGGATAATACGTAAGTACCCTGTTTTCTGCAGAACCAGACCCCCTGAGACTCGCAAGAAAGAAAAAAAAAGGTATAAATTCAGGGATTGGTTATTCAGGGTTCAGGGATTTCTAAATTTGGATTGGAAAATAGGCTAATAAACTTTGAAAACAATGAAAATTAAACATCGCAGTTGCCATTTTAGCCATTTTATCTCGTAAGAAAGGATTTAAGTTCTTTATTCTAATCAATAAGCAGAAGCGCCATCCAAAAATAAGAGTAATCATGAATCCTTTGGTTTATCTGTGTCTTCATAGACTTGACTTATTAACAGAAAGAGGGGGCAATTATATATATATACTAGCTGAAGTACCCGTTCTTCGCACGGGAATGAATGGACTTTTTGATATTACGATTTGTGGTGATTACTATTCATTGTAATAAACAGATATAGCAAAGTGGATATCGCGTTATATTGTGTCCAATAATCATGCATACCGAATTGCAAGGCAATCGTTTGTACGGTGCAGAAGGCCATGCGGCGTAGCGCAATCTAGTGGCGAGTTTTAGCAAAACGGATACGGCGAAAATATTTTTCGCATTCAGATATCGATGTATACGAATTTTCATGACTATCGGCTGGACAGTCCTGAAGTTCATGTGTTGACGCGACATCTAGTGGCAAGTTATAGGAAAATGGATAGCGCCAAACTCTTCCCCGTGTTCAAATATCTAAGTATACCTATTTTCATAGCGATCATTTACACAGTCAAGAAGTGATACACTGCAGGGCCATCCAGTGGTTCAATAAAGTAATGATTTGCTACAGCGCCGTCAAGTGGCGAGTTATAGCAAAATGGATAACGCCAAAATATTCTCATTGTTCAAATAGCTACGTATACTGATTTTCATAGCGACCGTTTGAATGGTCAAGAATGTCTAGTGGCGAGTAATAATGCATTGCAGTGTCATCTAGTGGTGAGTAACTTCAAAAGGAACGCAGTTAGAATATATTCTTCGTGCTCAAATGTGTAAGTATAAAAAATTTTATGCCGATCGGTCGAACGGTATAGAAGTTGATGCTTTTCAGCGCCATTTAGCGGCAAGTTACAGCAAAATGAATAGTGAAAAATATTCTCCGTGTTCTAATATTCGCGTGTACCAAATTTCATCGAAATCGGTTGGACGATATTCGCATAGCAAACGGCTAAACGGAATAGAATTCGACGTTCTGCTGCTCCACCTGGTGGCAAGTTAGAGGAAAACGGATAGCATAAAAAGCTTCTCCATGATAAAAGACTTAGGTGAACCAAATTTCATGGTGCAACGGTGCTCAACGGTGCTGGAGTTTTTCAACCTCATACACTCATACCAACATTCATTTTTATCTATAACCAGTGTCATTATATATCCCAGTCTCAAATAAAATCCAGTTTCAAATCTAAGCCTCGCCAAAGTGCCAACATACGCCATTTTGCAAGCGCTTTTTCAGGAAATCATTCGAAGCATTGACTTAGCAGCAATAATATATGGGAAATGGTTCGACCGCGAAAAAGTAAAGCAAGCCTTTATTTGAAAAGTTGAATCCCTTAATACAGCCGAATTTTTTAAAATTATCAACTATAACGTGTTTTATTCATCATTACTCCGATGCACTAAATGAGAAGATTTCAATTTTCTGAAATTTGGCGGAATTCCCCCAACTTAAATCAATGTACTCATTTGGCGAGAATTCTGGAGATAGATCAATTGAAATCCCTTAATAACTGCATTATTTCTTCACGGATCAATAAAATTTAACGCTGTATTCTAATAAAACCTTTGCACTTGTTTTCAAAAATCTATTTCCTTAAGCTCTCAATAAATTGCGCCAAGCCGAAATCTGTGCAAACCGCTAGAACTCACTTTCACAAAATCGGCATTTGAGCCATTTTATTTTTTCGCCAAACTAAAATAATTTACCTATTAGCCTCGGAAATCTTCAATTCTTATTGTTTTGCGTGTAAAGCATTACATTCCTGCTCAGATTTCCCATGCACACGATATTATAATTAAAAAAAAATAACCTTACGAATATAAACTAACAAAAAAAAATCATTTATTCTTTTATTTTTACTTTGAGAATTTAAAACATTTTATTCGGCAAAATCGCCACACATGGCAACCACGATCCTTATTTCACACTTTTTTCACTACTGGGGTTACAATTACGGAAAGCTTTTTGCGTGAATAGCATAAAAAATCTCTTAAATTCCGGGAACGGGTGGACTTTCAAAGTTTTAAAGTGGACTACGATTTATTCTATATTATTTTACATATCTGTGCTAAATTTCAGGCCGATAGGTCCATTTTTGTGGATTTGTATACGAACGACATTTTATTCAGCAAAATCGCCACACATGGCAACCACGATCTTTATTTCACACTTTTTTCACTACAGGGGTTACAATTACGGAAAGATTTTTGCGTGAAGAGCATAAAAAATCTCTTAAATTCCGGGAACGGGTGGACTTTCAAAGTTTTAAAGTGGACTATGAGTTATTCTATATTATTTTACATATCTGTACTAAATTTCAGGCCGATAGGTCCATTTTTGTGGATTTGTATACGAATCAAATCCACAAACAAACAAACAAACAGAATTTCATTTTTATTTATAAGATGTGTGTGTGTGTGTATTGCACTTACTTTTCAAGTTCCAGCTTTGTCTTTTTGCCTTAGATTTGGTAAATTTGTATTGGTCCTCCCCAAAGAAAATTTGTTTTTGAATTTTTTTGTAAATATCATATCTTGTCTGTACAGCTTCTTAAAAATTTCGTAATTACTTTAGTACCCATAAGGTTTTTGTTATCCAAATTATGCTTTCCAGAAGAGATTGCTTATAACATAAAAAACGGGGAGTGGGTGTGTCGAGGTCAAAGCTGTGTGTTTTACGTGATTACGTATACGTAACGAGTGATATTTTCTTCGCTTCACTCTGTCATATGGTGTTTTATGGGTATCACTGTATTGTTCTTGAAAAGGCCTTTCCATCAGTAACCGTTCTCTATATTTTGATATGGCTTTTCGATGAGTTTAGGCCGACATTGCATTATTTAGTCGAACAATGTGGTGGGGTATCTGTCCTTCCAAACGCGCTCGGTCTCAGTTCGCTCCGAGCAGTAACACGCAGTGTCTTCGCGCAGTCTTTTTTCTTGTTTTGGATTGTGTCACGACGCGATGGAGTGTTCGCTGGAAGAGCGGTACGCGATAAAAGTTTTGTGTAAGGCTTGAGAAGAATTCGAGATCTCAATGTGGAAGGTGGCACAAGGCCATCTAGGAGGGCTGGGAGAAGGTCATCGACGAGCCCCCTTCTGGACACCCAACCACAGCCCGAACCGACGAAAACGTCCAGCGTGTGCGCGAAGTTTGGAAGTCAGACCGCCGGTTAAGCATCCAGGCAATCGCCAACATCCTGAGCTTGTCAAAATGCGTGATATATGGGATTGTGACGGAGGATTTTCAAATGCGAAAGGTCTGTGCGAAGCTTGTGTTGAAAGTGTTGACAGAAGAGCAGAAAGAACTTAGAGTTTTGAGCAGTACAGAATTGTTGAAATTTATTAGAAATGATCCAGCCCTGACTTGGGTCCGTGTGACTTTTTTTGTTTTTGTTCCCCCGACAGAAGAGAGAGCTAAAGGGAAAGTACTGGAAGTCGGTGGAGAACATACAAGCTCATGTTACAAGGCTCCTGGGAGGCATTTCAGTCAAGGAGTTCCAGAATACCTTCCAGGCCTGGCAGAATCGTCTCTGCAAGTGTATTGATGCACAAGGGGACAATTTTTAAGAATTTTAACCATTTGTAAAAATAGGATCAATAAATCTATTTTTCCCAGAAAATGTGCATTACTTTTAGAACGCACTATTGCAACTATTTCATACAGTAGCGTATACAGGTTTTCGTTTCGGTGGGGGTGTGATATCTGGTATTTTAAATGCTACTGTTACAAGAGTTAATTTAAATAGCTGTTTTTTTAATAATTGGTTTGCAATTTCGGAGGAGGCCAGGGTCCCCTCGGTGCCACCTTAAATACGTCCCTGAATTCACACTACTGTGTTATTAATGTACGGAACGGACACTGTGACGCAGCGAAACGACCTCAAAATGGCGGGCGGCGCTTTCCCTTCCGCCACAAGCGATGTGTCACAGTCCTCACTCAATGTAACGAATTCTTTGACCCTTTAACTATTGGGTGGTGTAATTGAATTTTGGATGTAGATGATACATATGCAGCAACTAACTGTATATCCCGGATTTTGTTATCATCAGTTTTCTGAATTGCCTCCCACAATGGAAGCAAATTTAAAGACTATTCACGTCAAAAAGTCTAAAGCTGCAAACTACGCTGGCTGATGTAAAAGCTTATTGATTTATTTTTAAATCCTAATTTTTTATTGTATTATTTTCTACAGATTATTTTTATAATTTATAAAGGATCTTTTCCACATGCTATTTTTTTCTTTTTAGGTTTCAAAGATATTTGAAATATGAACAGGTTAGATATTAGTGATGATTTATCTATTAAAATGTACTCAAAACGTCATGAAAGAAGAAAAATAAATTCAGAACTAAAAACGTATAGAAGTAAAATTGCAAAAAAGAATAGTGAAGTAAAATATTCGGTTAACTTGTGCACATCAAATATTTCTAACAATTTGCCAATTTGATTCTTTGACACACAATGCATTGCAGTGTGAAACATGTAATAGTTCCAATTCAGTTCTAATTCAGCATACCCCAGAGGTTAACTTTGTTAATGTCTCACACTTACCCACAACAAGCACACGAATTGACCAGCCTATTTTAAATATTTCTAGACCACAAATTTCGGATGGAGATTTTAAACGAAATCTTGAGCAGTGTTTTCTGAAGCATAATTTGTCGCACGCTGCTATAAATGACATTTTAAAGATATTGCATCCTCTTCATCCAGATTTGCCCGTTGATGCACGTACTATGTTAAGAACACCACCTGATGTTCCTACAATTGTAATGAGTAAAGGATCCTATGTGCACTTTAATTTAATGGGCATAATTGTAGAAAAATTAAATAACGAATTAAAATCAAAATCAAAATCCTTGTTGATTAATTTGCATATTGACGGCATTCCCCTGTATAAAAGTTCTTCAAATCAGTTTTGGCCAATTTTAGGGGCTCTTATTGGAACCAACGATGACAATCCATTCGTAATAGGCATATATTTTGGTAAACAGAAGCCTGCAGATCTTCAGCAATATTTAAAATTATTAATTGATGACTTAAAGCATTGCAGGGATGGTTTCGAATATCTCGGGCAAAATTTTGTTGTCAATGTCAACGCAATTATCTGCGATATTCCCGCTCGAGCATTTGTCACTTGCAGTAAGCTTTTCTCTGGGTATTACGGCTGTGACAAATGTACACAGGAAGGAGTATGGCATGGTCGCGTAACGTACCCTTCATTGAATTCAGCACTACGATCTGATAAGGATTCCTTTTTTACTAATAATGAAGATGCTCATTTTTCTGCCAAATCACCATTTGCGGAATTAAACTTTGGCCTTATTTCCAAATTTCCCCTTGATTACATGCACCTTGTGTGTTTAGGTGTTGTAAGGAAGTTGTTGTTAAAGTAGTATCGTGGCCCTTTCAAGTACAGAATGAGCCTCAAGGAAAGAAAAATTATATCAGCACAAATAATTAGCTGTAAGGCATACATTCCAATGGAATTTCAACGAAAACCTAGAGAATTGGCAGATGTTGACCGGTGGAAAGCGACAGAGTTTAGGTTTCTTTTATTGTACATTGGTCCAGTGGTAATAAGGAATGTTCTACACACAGATCCTTATGAACATTTTCTCATATTGCACGTTGCCATTAGAATTTTAATTAGTGACTATTATGTGGACTATTATGGGTATGCTGGGGAATTATTAAATACTTTTGTTGCACGATGCCTTAAAATATATGGAGTTGATTTTTATACGTATAATGTACATGCTCTTTCACATTTAATTCATGATGTGAATAGATTAGGAAATTTAAATAACTTCAGTGCATTTAAATTTGAGAGTTTCTTAGGAAAGCTGAAGAAGTATTTAAGAGCGTACTCAAATTCTCTGCAACAAATATATAAACGGATTATAGAACAAAGAAGGTGTAAAAATAAGACAAAAGAAACTTGTTCAGCAACTCTCATGCCATTTAGGAT
>JAWZYV010018071.1:0-31608 GCA_038373885.1 Cheiracanthium punctorium
AGATTTAATTTATTTTTAACCTTCAAAAATTTTATCACAGGTTTTACACAGCCAAGATTATGAATATTTTTACTTTCGGCATCGGGATAATGAGTTCTCCATGAACGATCTTTTTCAGCTGGAATTACTGGAGCTTGCTCAGATGGCTGGTATGGTTTTGGCACACTATGAAGATAACAGAATTTGAAATTCAGTAAAAAACGTAAATGTAAAAAGAAATTTACATTACGGATAACTCTTTGTAAGAATATGGATGGAACTATTGTTAATGAAAGAGATAAAATTTTTAAATAGATGGGTTGAGCATTTTAACAAGTTGCTTAACTCTGATGTGTCAAACAATTTTGATTTTACAGTTGAAGAGACTGGGAGTCAGATTTTTGATTTTCCAACCATTGGGGAGACTCAGACGGCTATTGATAAACTGAAAAATAATAAAGCAGCAGGACCAGATGCTATTCCCGCTGAACTAATAAAATATGGTGGAAAAGACCTGACAAAATGTATCTGGGAAATTATACGATCTATTTGGGAGAAAGAAGTTCTGCCTTCTGAATGGAAATTAAGTATTTTATGTCCAATACATAAAAAGGGGAACGTATTGATACAGGTGAACTGTGATAATTACAGAGGTATAAGTTTATTGTGTGTTGCTTATAAGATTTTCTCTAATATTTTATTTAATCGTCTGTCTCCTATTATGGAAACTGTTGTCGGTGATTATCAGTGTGGGTTCAGGAGAGGACGATCGACCAGGGTTCCCATTAGAAAAAAAAATCTGATGTGTCCAACACATGACTTCCTTGCACGTCTATTAATTCAAAAATGTTTTTTACGCACTTCCTCTAAACTTATTTGTTTGAAAGAGATAAAATATCTTCTAGCCAAATATTTCGATATCGCCAAGTTGCGTTCAATTTGAAAGATTTCCTTCTGACACTTTATTTGGCGATATTTCAACAAAAGCCGACAAACTTGAGATAGTTTGCGAGATTTTGGGGATAGCCAAAGTAGTCATTGACCACTGACTTTCAATTAATTGAATGCATCCTTACACCTTAATGTATTTAAAGTCATTTGGCTCACCCTGTAAATAAATTCCCAGTCGATTGCTGTCAAAAAAGATATTGAAAACAGTTAGATATTATAATATAGTTCTAAATACAAAAGTTCAAAATTCTACGGGTTAAAGTTTTAGAGTTATACAAAATACGAAATAATTTTTGGCGCCAAATTTGGCGATATTTCGACGAAACTCGTCAATGTCGACGACATTTGGCGAGATTTTAAGCATGAACCAAAATGACAGATTATCGCCAAATTTGGCGATATTTCGCCAAAACTCGCCAAGAACAATGACAAATGGCGATACTTTGGGCATGGACCAAATGACTGACTATCGCCAAATTTGGCGACATTTCGGCAAAACTCGCCAAGGTCGAGGACAGACGGCGAGATTTTGGGCATGTACCAAACAATGACAGACTACAATTGTATTATATTGAAGATGTCCATAGACATTAAAGTACTGAAATTCTTTTTGGTGGTCCTGTAAAGAAACTCCAGTAGATTGGAACCAAAAATCGAGATGCACAACTAGATGTTACAACAATCTTACATATGAAATTTCATAATACTTTTTCAGATTTGAGAGTTAAATATGCACACACGTACACCGAAAGTCGCCAAGCTTGGCGACTTTTGGCATAGTTCTTGAGGGAGGCACGTGACCGTGGTCGGACCATTACCTAACTTATGTGGTAGGACGGTATTGTGCTTGAAATGGATGAATGCCCCTAAAATTGCCATTGACCGTAATGTATTGGAAATCTTTTGAGTGTTCCTGTAGCAGAACTGTAAATGATAAAGACACTTTTTTTAATGGAGAAATTCGTTTTCTAACTCTTTACAGCATATATCACTCCTGCGTCGTTTGATATAGCCCAAAACCTCTAAAAAACGCTTTGATGAATGTCGGCCCATAGAGCGTAATGTATTTCGAATCTGTTAGGCCATTCTGTAGATAAACTATCCAGTCGAATGGAACCGAAACGGGAGGTGCACAAATAGATGTTACAACAATCCTAAATATAAAGTTTCAACATTCTACGCCTAATAGTTTTTGAGATATGCGAGTTTAATGAATTTCGGCCCATTGAGCGTAATGTATTTCGAATGTTTTGGGCGGTCCTGTAGATAAACTATCCAGTCGAATGGAACCAATAGGGGAGGTGCACAACTAGATGTTACAACTATCCAAAATATGAAGTTTCGACATTCTACGCCTAATAGTTTTTGCGTTAGGCGAGTTTAATGAATTTCGGCCCATAGAGCGTAATGTATTTCGGATCTTTTGGGCGGTCCTGTACATAAACTATACACTCGATTGCGACCAAAAGGGGAGGTGCACAACTAGATCATAGAACAATCCTAAATATCAAATCTCAACATTCTACGACCAATAGTTTTTGAGATATGCGAGTTACATACATACGTACGTACGTACGTACGTACGTACGCACAGACGGCATGGAAAAACTGACCACAATAGACTCGCCGCTGGTCAAAATGAGTTGCAGACATGTTAATATGATCGTGCATGCTAGCCTACGATGAGATGCATCGAAAAAATTCTTTAAATTAAATTTAGAGGTAGTCAAAATCGGTTTTTTTGTCGAAATTTGGACCCCAAAATTTTTCGGGATCACATTACTTCCTTATACTACGTACAAGGAAGTAAAAATTGGGGGAGATTTCTCACCCATCCAAAAATTTTGAGTGAGATTTCTGAAAGTTAAGTGAGAACATAAATATTGTTTAACATCATTTTATTTATTTATAGTACAATTTCAATAACACCAATTTTTCCGTTCATTAAAAATTTTAACAGCTTGATCCTATGGAAAACTTTCTAAATTGATATTTCCATCCGCTATTCTAATAAGATTGCTTAAATTTGCACTTGAATTGTTAATGGATATTCAAAGTTAATCAATATTCAAATTTATTCAAAGAATCACATCCAGTTTAACTAAGCAAAAGAATTATTAACTATAATATTTTATCTAGTATAATAAAATTATATAAAATAACTTAATATTTATATAATATATTTATATAAATATTAAATTGTATTATACTACAAAGTTGGTAAGATACAAATATGTGTGACAAAGTTAAAACAGCTATAGTTAAGTTCAAATTCTTACTACAGTAAAAGCTAGATTATCCGGCATTTAACCAAAAGATTTCAGCTTCCCTCCTTTTTTTTTTCTTTTCTTCTTAAAAGATTGATCAACTCTTACTGTGAACTGCAACTAAACTTAGAACAGAAGGGGGGGGGGGGGTGCAAATTTCAAACTGCCAGAGGTTATCAATAATTCCATGAATCGTGGTGGTATATAAAAAAACAAACAGATGAAATGCTCTCAAAACTCATATACGATGGACACACATACAAAAACAAAACATTTTACAGCTGGCAAGCAGGAGGAGAAAAATCAACACGTCAGCTCAGCGCGGATAGCATTAATTAATATTCCCCCTCTGCATTCCGATGATTTAACCGTGTTATCTCTGAACAAAAACTCAAGAGAGGAAGGGGGGCACTTCATGCGGCTGCAGCACACTCGTTATCTGACAGCAGTAGAGTAAAAAGAAATTTTTGTATTTGTAAACTGGCGTTTTTAAACTTTCAAACAGCATGCGAGAATCTCGCTCTGGTGGCGAATATTTTGCAGCGCGAGAATACCTCACCCTGTAATATTTTTTGCGCGAGATTTAAGAAATTTATGTGAGATTCTCGCGGTCTCGCACTCTAGCAGGAACCCTGCGATCGACGGTTGATCAGATCTTTACTTTAAGACAAACTCTGGAAAAGTGTAAAGAGTACGGGATCGAAACCCACCATTTGTTTGTGGACTTCAGGGCGGCTTATGATAGCATGGATCGAGCTGGTCTACTAAAAGCCCTATAAGAATTTAATGTTCCAATAAAGTTAATTAAGCTTGTGAAGCTCACTCTTTCAGAGACATTCTCTGTGGTGCGAGTGCAGGGAGAGTTGTCTACAACTTTTGAGATCTACAACGGAGTAAGACAGGGGGATGCACTTGCATGCCTCCTTTTTAATTTCGCATTGGAGAAAGTCATAAGAGATGCTGGTATTAATACAAGAGGTACTCTATTTAATAAATCAGTACATGTTCTTGCATAGGCTGATGATGTAGATGTAATTTCAAGATCTGCTGCTGAGCTAGGAGAGGCCTTTATGGCATTGGAGAAGGCGGCTGGGAAATTGAAGCTTAGAGTCAATGTAGAGAAAACAAAATATATGTACTGTGGGAAAAAAGAAAGCCCACCTAATTTTTTTGAGATTGGCCCATTTAAATTTGAATCCGTGAAAATTTTCACCTATTTGGGATCTGAGATCAACAATCAAAATGATATGAATGCTGAAATCAGAAAAAGGATTATTGCCGCAAATCGCTGTTTCTTTGGTTTAAGGCCTTTTTTAAAATCCCATCTAATAAAGAGAAGAACAAAAATTCTGTTGCACAAGGTGTTAATAAGATCAGTTTTAACCTATGCCTCAGAAACATGGACTTTGAAAAAGCACTGGCAATCTTCGAAAGAAAGGTTCTAAGAACTATTTTTGGTGCTGTTTTAGAAAATAATACTTGGAGGAAAAGATATAACTTTGAAATCTATAAAGATGACGACATTATTAAATACATAAAACTGAATAGAATGAGATGGGCAGGTCACCTTCTGAGAATGAGTGCTGAGAGAACTGCTCTTAAGGTCTTCAATGTCACTCCTTTTTGTAAAAGACCTAGAGGAAGACCTAAGAAAAGATGGAGGGACAGCCTGGATGAGGATTTTGCCAAACTGAAAATAAGAAACTGGAGGTCTATTGAAGGGAAGAGGGTGGAATGGGAAAGACTTCTGAAGAAGGCCAGGGCCCACAAGGGGCTGTCGTGCCAATGTTGATGATGAAAAAGAAATTTAAAAAATAATAATATGCATGTATCGAGGCTCATAAAGATTTTGAAACTGGCAGCAAACAAAAATGCTGTGCTTTTATAGGCTGGCAGCAAAAACTATTTAGCTCAGAGCTAAATACCAAATTTTTGCAATAATAGAAAATTGTATTTGCAGTTTTTTGCCTTAACTCTTAAAAAATTCAATAACACAGTGACACAAAGAAAAGAAAATATTTATACAGTAAAACCTTGTTAAGATTAAAATGCTCAACAAGAAATTTCTTTTCCGATGAAGGAAAACAGTACCAAATCATGTCTGGTCTTTTGCTGTTTTATTATTGGTTAACACTAATTTTTGTTAGTATGAAAATTTTTTGTAATCCTTCAACTTTGTCTTAGTAAGGTACAACTGTAAAAGCTTCTCTTTTCTTGAAAGCATTCTGCAATTTCCTATGTAACTTTAAAATACAGTGAAACCTCTTCGAGCAGCCACTCCTCTAAATGGCCGATTTTTTGGCTCATAGACTTAATGATAAAATAACCTCTATCAGCAGCCACCCGACCCCCTCTAAACGGTCACCAAGTGGGATAACCCATCTCATTTTTCGGAAAATTCTACTCACTCCATACTGTAATTTTGAGTAAACTCAAGGTCAGGTTTAAGGTCGAATATAAGTCCCAGGAATAACTGGAATGGAATCTGTTATCTCTTTTATATTCTCCCACATCCTTAAGATGGGGAATCCATTGGACAATCAGTTGTTGAAGTTGTCCTAAAAATGAATTTTTTACAAAGGAATTTTTGTTCCTTTCAGGCGCTCATTCCGTCCCTGACGAGGAATTTCCTGATTTTTGTGATGGTAAGCAAGCTAAATTTTAAACACAAGCAACATAGGGAAAATCGATGAAATGATCAAATATTCTGAAGCAGTTACAAACTAATCGGTTAGAGATCTGCTTTTTAAAGTAAAAAAACAAACTAGAAATAATGGTTGTTTCAGAGAAAAGTAAAAACTTAAAACAGCCACAAATTGTATCCTTTTTTCAAAAAAATGTAAGAAAGCATTCAATAAAGTACTATTTTCTTTTTAGATAAGTTTTAAATTTCATTTTAAATAAGGAATATGTGTGAGACTTGTTTATATTGTGCATTATAGCAATTATCTTATAATAGTCAATAAAACCCTTCAGAGCAGCCAAATATTCTCGGTACGGTGGGGCAGCCGCTCAGAGAGGTTCACTGTACATAAATAGAAAAAAAAAAAAAAACACGAATGTATTAAAAGTTTCAAAAATTCACACTTAAACTTCCTGTAAGAGCTGTTAATCATCATGGCTATTTTGAATAATCTCACAACACTCTTTTCTTGGTTGCTGGAACTTATTTTGATTCCTTGTATGTATTATGTCAAAATTAGTTGTAGAAATGTTGACATTTTTTGATCCACGGTACCCTATATCAAGAGTAAGTTTAGAAGATTAATATACCACAGCAATATGTTGCATGAAATTGGTTTTTAAGGGAAGATCAAATAAGGAAAATTTTAAGTTCAAATTCAGAAGTGTATGCTTTGATTCAAACTGAAAGCTAAATGGATCAATCATGTAGCACAGGAATGTTTTTCAAATGAAGGTAAAATAGAAATTATACTGATAAAATAGCAATGAAGCTGGAATAGAAATTTAAATCATTTTGTTAGAGTTGAACGATATTTTTAGAAATATAGTTAATTTAGAAAGAAAACTGTGGAATGATTGACTATTTCTGAGTATAAGATTGCAAGAGGATTAAAGGAACAAAATGTAAAAGGCATGCCTTTCATTTGTATTCATAAACACTATAATAATGCAATTCATAATGCACAACTGATTTATTCTTTAATCTATAAAATTTAATTACTTTTACAGCAAAGAACTAAATAAAACAAATTATTGTACTATTTAATGGATCATACCTTTGTGGACTCATTACATTAGGATTAATGTGAATAAATAAATAAATAGTTTTATTTATCATTCCAAGTTTGCAAGATTAGAAAAGTTGTAAAACATATAAAATTAAATAATTTCACTTTTTAGCGTATTTTATACAATATTTTACTGATTAACTATGCGAGAGTATAATCAGTTTTTACCCGTAATTGATTCATTAATAATATTATATTACTTTATAATTAAAATAACAGAATATGTAAACAAAGCAATACTATACAATCCACAATATTCTATAATTTGCAAAGCCGTCAGTCCCAAGTTGTGCAGATTTCAGAGAGTTACTGCATACTGATTTTCCGTCTTAAAAAATAAATACTAAAATAAATTCTAAAGGCACATTTATGTAATTCCAAAAGGCACTTTCTCATGTGTAGACTTAATAAACTTTAACATTTTTCTACAATAAGAGATTCGTATTTTGATCCGTTTACCTTCAAAAAATGTAAATAGACAAATGTCAACACTAATGAGGAAATCTTAATAAGGATCATTCCCTATACTTGCTATGTTACAATCGTCTTCTTTTGTTTAGAAACTACCTTACCTGCCACTTAACAAAATCAAATTCATTCCGAGCTAAACTGATTTTAATAAGCAGCAAGCGTTATTCGAACACAAAGTGGATGTGTCACAACCTCACAAATTCAAAGAAAATTATAAAATAAGATGATTAATAGAATTAATACATAACATTCATTTCTAATTAATTAATAGTTAATTGTTTATTCAAAATTTACAAGGGACACATAAAAGTGGCCCACAGAACAGAGTTTCAGATTACAAAGAAACACAGCAAAGGAAAGGAAGTACAGTTGACTCTCAAAATTCTGCCAACCAGAAATCAGCACCCATACACAAACATAAACAGTGGAACTTGCAGTTAATCAAGATTGAAATTAAACTTTAAATGTGACATTATTCAACATCACGGTGAATCGGTTTCATGTCAGCAAATTGCCAATTTCTCATACTTTATTCTTTTTTTAAATAACTAGTGGGAATTTTGGCGATCAAGCCTTTCTCACAACAAGCCCAGGGTAGGTCATCTGTGGCACAGGTTATGGCCATCTTTTATTCATCGACACTGAAAATGATGACTATGAGTGATCTGGATTTAGGAGAAATTCTGCAAAGGACACGGCAAGGGAGTTACTCCTGTATGCCAGGAAAAAATTTTACGGTAAATCACTTTATGAAGAAAAGAACACTGTAGACTGAATCCTCAATGGGAATAAGCCAGTCTAATGACAGACAAAGAAATCATTCAGTGTTTTGAAGGTAAGCACTTTTTGAGGTTCAACAAATGAAGAAGATTCCAACTAAGATTTTGTTACAGAAATGGATAAAATTCTTTTTGATGAGGGGTTAGATTTGGGGGAGAAATAATTGAAATTCCGGGAACAACAGAAACGTGCTACTGATCAGGAAGTTATGGTGTTGTACAATGTTCAAAAAAGCTCTGATAGAGTATCCTAAGGTTTAAAAACAAATAACATGAACACATGTTTGCAAACAAATAACTTAGGTAAAAATTTCATTGGCTGCATCCTATCTTTTCAAATTTTTAGTTTGCTTGAATGAGTGTTGTTTTATGAAATTTAGGTTTTTATGGTAAAAATACTCTGCTCTCAATTTATCTCCTGAAATCTGCAACATCCCGAAATCCACACAAACCCCCATGCTGTGCAGTTTTCTGGGATTCACTGTACTACATAATTCACTCAACTGCTTATAGCAGATGTTGAAAATCATGACCCTTCTTCTCAGATAGAGACCTGATCAGCAAGATTGTAGCTGGACTGCTGGAATGGCTGCCATCGGATCAGAAATGTTCTGCTGCAGTTCTTGACGACTAGGAGGGTTGTTGCGATATACCTTAGACTTTGAGGGTGCACTACAAAAAGGAACTGCATACAGACAGATCAGGTGACCTGGGTTGCCAGCTAGGGTTGAGACCAGACTGACCTCTGTCTAGTTGTTACGGGGGCCCAAAAGGGCCAAGAGATAAATGACGGTCGTTATCAACATCTGTTACAGGCAGGATAGCAAATTATGTGCAGCATTTCCATTCCTCTGCTCTGTTTCTTTGAAACCTGGAACTCAGTTCTCTGGGCCACTTTAATTTGTCCCTACCCTGTATAAACTTATACACACTTACTCCATATACAATGAATTTAATGACATACTACAGAAAAGACTTTCCAAAACGATATCAGTGTTGTAATGCTCGGATGAAGTCATTCAATGTTCGATGAGACGAGAGTTTTTCTTTGGTGAAAATAGTAGAAAGTGGACAAATTGTCTGTCGAATAAAATAGCAAGAACATTTAGAATTGTGTTTGTACCTAGACTGTTAAGAATAAACAATATTAATTATTTTGAAAACCAGACTTGCCAGATAAGGGAAAAAATATTGAATGCCAAAAAGTTTCCTTTGGTGGAAATTGTGAGACCAGGGAGGAGAGAACTATTTTTACTTTCCGAACATGTACCCTGTAAGGAAAGTATTGTCATCCTGAAAAAATTCGACTTCGAGATTTGGGTGTATGGATACGTTTGGAGGTCTTCTCAATTCATGGATGCTATTTTTACAAGATGCATGTATGTATGTGTGTATGTGAGTGAACACGATAGCTCCTAAACGGGGCATTCGATGGAGCTCCAAATTGGGTCTATAGGTTACAAACCACTGTTGCAAGACCGGTATGGATATGGGTGTGTATAGGATTTATCGTTTTTCTACAGAGCTACAAAGCTAAGATTTCTTTTACATTATAGCCTATGGGGGAAAATTCTTGAAAGTGCGCTAGCGTTTGAACGGTACATTCGGCTGAGCTTCCATTGGGTATATATGTTTGAATGATTCATCGATTCAAATTGATTTAAATGGTTGGTGATGATCTTAATAATAAGTGTTCGGAAAGTCGAGTGGAATCACTCCAGATTTTTAGACTAGCTGTTGCCACTTACTCTGCACACTATTTCTGAATAGAAGTCTGCTGCATGCAGAAAAGAGAGAATTTTGAAAGCCAAAGTAAGGAAAAAATGAGAACATGAAGAAAAGTTAAAGGGCTTGATTTTCAGCAGATTCAATTTAAAACTGAAGAAATTATAGCAAATATTAAATATGCGATCTGCATCACACATGCTATGAAGGGATCCTTTTTGTACCTATTCACAAGCTTTTTATACAGAGTCTTTTCTAAATGAATGGGTCCGGAAGACTGTCAGCAGAATGGAGCCATAGGAAAGGATCCTTTCCAGGACTTCCACTTAATAATAATAATTATAATATGTAATAAAACTGCATTACTTTGAGATGGTCCTTGACTTTTGGATACACTCAGCCATCCATACCAGGAAGCGCAAAAGTAACAGTATGTCCAATGGCAGGTACGAGATCCATAGCTATAACACCACTTCTTTTCTCTAAAAATTCTGGCAGGGCCTGATCCACTGCACCTTATCTAAAAACAATTTTATTAATTAAAAATGCAATATTAATAAAATCATAACTATCTATATATATACAGATAGGTAGTCATAAAATCTGTGTAAGACTGTATGAATGCACAAATCAACAGATCAGAAATACTCAATACATATATAAGCAGTAGAAAACCAAACTCGAAATCTGCACAGCTTGGTTCCAGACCTTGTGCAGATTTTAGAATTTTGCATCATAATAGGAAAATTATTTCCTTCCATTCCCACTCAGAAAATAATAATAAAATACTGTACAAAACAAAGAAAGCAAAGAATTTGACTCATGTTATAATCAGAATCATAAGATAAAAATACGGAGGAAAAATACTATATTTTATTTATAAAAGAAATGCACTCTACAGATTAAAATCCGTTTACAGTAATGCATATAAAAGGACAAATTACATCAGACAAAATTTAAAAATAAAATAAAATACAGAGATAAAATAAATACCAGTCCAAGTCCAAAGAAAACTTACTATAAATTTTATAAAATTTATATAACGAAAAGTAAATGTAATTGTATTTTATAATTGGATCCACAAATAAAAGACTATTACGAAGAGACCTGTTTGGTACATTTACACAAATACTCTGAAGAATATCACTACAGTCTACCATATTATTGAAAACTTTATTAAAAAAATTATAAACAAAATAGATCACGGCAAGAACTTAAACTAGGAAGACCAAAAACACTTCTCAAGTAAGATGAAGAAATATTCGGAATGTAAATAGTATACTTTTGTAATATAAATAACATGAAAACTGAGTCTGCACCTGCTCAAGAATTTTAATTTTATTTTTATAATACGGATCCCAAATAAGACTACACTATTCAAGATTAGAGCGTATCAAACTGAAGTATAAGATTTTTAAAGCATGAAGGTTAGAAAAGTCTTTAGTTTTACACTTAAGAAAACCAAGGTTTTTGTAAGCTTTAGAGATAATGTTATTGATATGGATTGAAAAATCAAGTTTCCTGTCAAAGACAATACTCGAATCAGTTATAAAATCCGAACGAAATAAAGGAAGATTATTAATATGATATGAATCAATTAAAGTTCGAGATTTACAAGAATAACTAAGAATACTACATTTTATAATATTAAGAAGTAATTTGTTATCAGTGCACCATTCATATAAACTATTAAGATCACTTTATAAAAAACAAGCATCATTAACAGACCGTATCTCTAAATAATTTCAGATCATCAGCAAATAAAAGATACTTAGAAAATTTCAAAACTGAACACAAATCATTAATAAACAAAGTAAAGGCCTCCAAATTAGAACCTTGGGGAACACCAGAAGTACAGGTAAAATTCTCAGAAACAGCACCATTAAAATACACAAAAAGCTGTCTATTACTCAAGTAAGAAAAAATCCAGTCAGTAAGATTAATGTGAAAACTCAAGCCAATTAATTTCTAAAGAAGAATACTAAAGTCAATAGAGTCAAAAGCCTTGGAAAAATCGGTATAAATGACATCAAGTTGATATCCGTTTTCAAACGAAGAAATAATATTCTTATTTAAACAAAATAATAAATTAGTAAGCGTAGACCGTTTAGGAATAAAACCATGTTGAGATGAGGAAATTAAATTTTTAACTTGCTGAAAAACCTAATTGTGCATTATAATTTTGTATATCTTAGAAAAAGGACTTAAAATAGCAATAGGTCGATCATTTTTGCAATCATTTATGTCACCCTTTTTAAAGACAGGAATCATTTTAGTATGCTTCCAAGCATCCGGAAAAGTATAAGTTTTTAAAGAAAGATTTAATAAAACGAGAAGAGGATAAATCAACCCATCAGCACAACCTTTAACAATAAAGGACGGTACATTGTCAACACCAACAACTGAAGAAGACCAACTTCTTAAATGCCAAAAGAACATCCTCAAAAGTAATATTATCAATTTTAATGTAATCATACGAGGAGCTGTCAAAGAAGGGAGAATTTCTGTCATAATCCGAACTAGGTTTGTACACAGAGCTAAAGTAGGTGGCAAAAACATGAGCGATATCACTATTATCATTAAAGCAGACATTTTTATAACAAATATTGTTAGGCAAAGATTTGTTCTTATTAAAATAAGACCAGAATTTTTTAGGGTCAGAGATCAGAGATCTAGGTATATACAAAATTATGAGATTATGTACAAAATATTGAAACCTGTTAAACTTTTGTGAATAGTTGTTTAAGAGTTTGGAATGTTTTAATGATAGTTTTAGATTTTCTTTTATAGACTACCATTATTTTTTGTTTGGTAACACTACTTTGTTCTCTGCAAATGAGAGATATTTATCTCAGTGGCAAACCTTCGTCAAAAGTTATTTTATCAATCATTGGATCATCCTTAGAGTGACTGTAGTAGAGTCCGAATCTTTCAGTACAAATCTTGTCATCTGAAGGTTTTCAATATTACCATCACAAATTCTAAAATATTATTTCCTTCAAGTGGGAATTGCTTATATAGTTCCATTCTGTAGCTATACTACAGTTTTTTTTTTTTCTGAACTAGCAGTGGGCAGAGCAGATTTCATTGTTTACACTGGACAGACAGTCTGAATTTCAGAACCTTGCGAATTTTGGGTCTTCTACTGTATATATATATATATATATACAGTCAAACCTCGATTTAACGTACTTTGATTTAATGAATTCTTCGATTTAACGAATGTTTTTAGCATTGATTTAACGAACAACAATCGCTGAAATAGGAAGACAGCGATACAGAAACAGTCATTTACAACTACGCCGTGGATAACGATGATCCAATGCCTGGAAGATGTTCCTAGTAATGGAAATGTTACAGAATATGTGTCTTGCGGTGTACATAATAAATAGCATTCATTAGAAGCATTTAGTTATTGATATGTCAAAATTAGCATAAAAATAAAGAATGTAAATTGATTTCAGCAAAGAAAATCTAACTAGCAAACATTTAAAACAAAGAAAAAACAAAAAACATGACAGTCAAGTGACTGAATGATTTACAAGTAACCTATAAATGAGATGTTATGTTAAATCGTCAACACAAAACATATTAGAATTAGATGTAATAAAAGATCTGCACTCCAAAACAAAATGTAAAGCATTCTCTCTCACTTAACGGCTTTTACATGCAGCAACTAACTTTTATTTGAATACACATCACTCCATTCCAAGATCATCTAATTTGCCCAAAGTGTGGACAATAATACCAAAATAGAGATTATCTATTGATAATATTATGAAACTTGTCTGTTGGAAAACATTTCTGAAGATTAGGGCCTCACTACAACATTTTTTGTGCCCAAGACACTTGTCCAATTTCATGCCCTATACTTGACCAATTTCATGCGGATGTAAATACCGCCAGCAGACGAATTTTAGCCTCAAACTCAGAAACCATGCAAAATGTCCATACAATATATTCAGCTGCTGAATATTAACTCCTAAATTCCAATTTAAACCAAAATACTATAGTTCAATATCTTCATACAATTCTTATTAAAATGAGTCGTCCTTAAAAATAATTTTTAAAAAATTTAGTTTTAAACTTTTCATTAAAACTAAACAAAAGAAATTGGATTTTAAATAGCAAAATAATTTTAGCACAAAAAGCTTAGAATTATTATTACATTATAATATAGACTGCTTTTAAGATGCCTTTAGTGATTAGCTAGTTAGCACAATTGTATTATTTTATTTTTATACAATGAAATTTTGTTCATAAGGTTTAATAAAAATTATTACAATTGCTGTTTCAAATTTAATAATAAACAACAAACAGTACAAAATACAGCATTATATGTTCACATCACATTATCATGTTTCACCAATTTAAGTGATGCACTTTTATTCTGCTATGCTGATTTCTTCTTCTTTTTTTAATTTTCATTCCCTTTAATAACATTTTATTTCAAATTTTTATGAATCAAGCAAAGACTACATTTCTTGAAAAATATTTTCTCATTTCTTTTTAAAAGTTTTTCTTTTTTAAATTTAACCTTTAACTAAACCAAAACATATATTCATATTGGCACGGGCTGACTATAACATTTTTGTATCCAGGGCACTTTTCAAGTTTTATGCACCTGCATATAGCAGGCTTTTTTTTTCTGTGCCCCTATACATAACTTTAAACTCAATTTTTTGACTTATTTATGTATGTGTGACCAGTGCATGTGCCCCAAGGGTTCATTTGATAACCAGGGACTGCATATTGGGAAAGACCCTAGCTCCTTACATGCTTTTGTCCACACTATTCCAAATTTCTTGACATAGAAAAAAACACCAGCTTTTACTCCGAACTGTAATTTTATAACGGTATCACAAAAATTGTATAAATATTTAAATTTACTTGATGAGTAATACTTAAGCATGATTATTATACATTAAAAAATTCATTTTTATAATATACTAGCTACGTGCCCGTTCTCCGCACGATAGGGAACGAAACTTTATCTTACATGTATAGTTCAAATTGATTCCAGTGATTTGGAATCTAAAAATAAGCAAAATGATTTGACTCTTGGCATAAAGTTACTCATCAGTTATTTGTAAAGGTAGTATAAGTACTGAGATGAGACCATTGTTAATATTATGAAACAAAAAACTATGTCGGTATCAATGGCAATCAGAAAAAGAAAAGCGTGACGGTTCCTAAAAATTTCTAACTTTCAAAATGTCTCATTTCTACATCATACTCAATTTTAGATAAGTTATGCCATTAATACCTTAGATACTACATGATGTGGAGAACCGTTTTATTTTATAGTTAAATAGTTGTGTACCCACTCTTTGCAAGGCAAGAAGAGAATATTTTCCTAAAATGTAATCATAACTACTTGTGACAAAACAGAATCTGCACGAAAAAATATAGTTCTGTTAGACTCTTTTCTGTTGAAACTACCGCGGGATATATTAACGTGACGTAGAATTACTAAATGTTTAATTAGCTTAATTAGTTTAATTACTAAATTAAATTTATATATTGGTTTAATTAGCTTAATTACTAAATGTTTAATTAGCTTAATGTTTAATTAGCTGTGATGTAATACGGCTGTTGAAAAATGAATAGAAGACTTAGTTTCACGAAATATTTATTAATGCGGTATATTGCGCTTTGTTCAATATTGCCTTAGAATATCTACTTGCTATTACTTATACTATCTTTTACTGATACCAATATAATATATTTTCGTTTTGCAACCGTTAATGCTTAATTTAAAGAAACGGTTTAGATATTTGCCACGAATGTCGTCTTTTACTCTATGGTGATTCTTTGCAATTTACGCATTAACATAAACGATAATTATTTCACTTTATGGTTGCCACTAAATCAGCTCTCCATAAATTTTCACGCATAATTCTTGTCAGATTGGCGTATTTAGCACCAGGGTCCTATTATCACATGGGCAAATCGGGACTTTGCCCAGGGCCCCCGGCTCGAAATGCCACCCAATTTCAAATGTTGTTCATTTTTTTATAACAAAATTTTATGAAAAATAAAACAAATTTCATAGATGGGGGGGGGGGGGGGCAAATTCATAAATGCACGGGTCCCCCTTTTGGTCATAATCAGGTCCTGTTTAACACCGCAATATATTTCCTGCGATTCGAAAACGTGTCCCGTTTAAAATCTCAATTGAAACTAACGCTGGATAATTCACTGGTGAGAAAACAGCATTCAATTCTTTTTCTATCAACGTAAAATAAAATATAGTGTTATTTCATGCGTGGCGTATGTTTTGCTTGTGAGTCCGTTATTCTGATTGAATTCGGAAAGGGGTTTTAAACTCGTGACATCAAAATGACGCACATTTCACATGCGAAAACTCAGTTATTTTAAATTAATTTTATTTATTTTTTTCAACTGGCAATGTTAATCATTGTTACTGTCTCCAAGACAACCAAACCGCAAGATATCATACCGAAATTTTTAAGCAGCTGCTATTGAAATGAAAATCCTTCTTTACTTAAAAATTCGTAAAAAATCTCCTAATTTATATTTTTCTCTGGTTTTCTTTTAAAAGAGGGCGAAATGTATGCTCCGTCATTTGACAAAATATAAAAAAGTTATGACGGATAGAATTCAAGATGCAGCAGTTTTAAAAATATTTTACGAAAGTCAGCGTCAAATTTAATTTTATTTGAAAAATTCCCAAAATGCAAAATGAGTCTGCAAATTATGTTGCACAGTCCGAACAAACAGTTTTTAAAAGAAAATTTTCTCCTCTATCCGATAATGTAAATATCGTTTTCTTGCGATTGTAATTACCGCCGTTATTACGTATTAAGCGAGAAAAATCGCTAAAAATCAGACAAACATAAAACAAAACATTTTCTAAGTCGAATTTCGAAAAAAATCACTTCGAGGTATGTTAGGATCTATCCTAGTGAAGCCGTATGCAAAATTCGGTAGGTCTGCGACCAACCGTCTCGGCGCATGCTCACGAATGTGCTGAAATCGGACATTTGAGTAGCTTTCTACCCTGAAAATTGCGAGAAAATCGTTAAAAATTAGGGAACGGGTGAGATTTCCAGAATTTTAAAGCAGCCTACGGCCTATTCTATGTCGTTTTCACGTGTATGTGCAAAATTTCAAGCCGATCGAGTCTGACCGTGTGGGAGGAGTTCCCGGACGAACAAACAAACAGACAAACTTTCACATTTATATATTAGATATACATAAAGTTTGATATTTCAAAATCGAAGGGACATAAAGAAAATTTGAGATATTGAGTTTGGAGCATTAAAAGGTAAAAAAAAAAAAAAAAAAGAAAGTCAGTTTCCCAAGCAAGGTTACACTATTATAAAATTAAAATTAATAAATGTACATGAAATTTTTCAGTAAGATTATTTTTTATTTATTCTATGTTAAGAAAATTCAAATGGTTATTAAATTTGCATTCAATATTTGAAATAAAATTGCATTATAAAATTACATCTACAGAAAGCCATTTGCTATAGGTACTTTGGGTTTTTAGTAGGTTTGGAGTGTATTTTAGGATAAAAAATCTATTAAATACACAGATTCAACAGATAAATCAAAATACTCATAATTATACCACATTAAGGAGGTGATAACATGTTTATAACACAGCAGAAGACCCAAAATCCGAACAGCCTAGTTCCAGACCTTGAGCATACTTGAGAATTTTGCAGGTTTTAGGTCATAATACCTATGGAAAATATTCCATTTTCCTCCAGCCTGAAAAGAGTAATAATAATAATAAAATACAGTAAAAAATAAGGTAAAAAAACTACATAATTCATATTTTAATCAGAATAATACAATATAAATAACATATAAAAATACAGAGGAATAATAAAATATACAAAATTATGAGATTATGTACAAATATTTCAAACTATTTTATTATTAAATATGTCTTGAACAGGAATTTGACTTTGAAATGGTCTAATGCAGCAGTTCCCAACCTTTTAATGTTGCGTCCCCCAATTAAGGCTAACTTACAGTCCTCCCCCCCCCCCTTTCACATTTTTCAGCAGAGCCAGGGGGGGTTATTGGGATATATTCCCCCCCCCCCCCGAAATTTTTGGATTAGTGATGAAATTCCATCTATTTATAACACATATAAGTTCATATCCCCCCCCCCAAAAAAATTTTCCTGGCTACGCCACCTGAGCAGAGATACGTTTTTTTTATTCTTCAACAATTAACATTTAGTCAAATTTTCTACAAATAATGTTATCAGTAAAGTTTGAATGAACATTTTATGCAAAAATAGATATATTTTTGAGTAAAAACAAGAATAAATAAGATGATTTTTATATTATGCATCACTACTTGCTTTTCGTTTTTCACGTGCCCCCCCCCCCCCTGCAAATGCTCAACCCCCCTGATTTGATAACTACAGGGGGGGTCTTGGTCTAATCATAGCCATTTTTTTATAAACATAACCAATATGTATGTTATTTTATATACATCAATCGATATTATTTATCAGAAATCAAAATGATTATGCTTTAGTATCCGGCTGAACTATTCGGCAGAATGCTGTATTATTCAGCCTAACAGAATATTCAACTTTTGAGACGAATACTGAAATTAATTACATGACTAGAAATTACTTCATCCTATTTTGAAAGGGTCAATATTAATCTTTGTTTATTAAGTAGTTCACAAAAAGTACAAAATACTCACCTGTACACTTGCTACCAAGAAGGGAAATTTGAGTAGAAGATTTAAATCATACTCACCAGGTTCTGCAATGTGCAGGTCTGAAAAATAGCGCCCAGTAAAGTAATTGCGTTGAAACAGCTTGTCCAATGTTTTTTTTTTTTTTTTTTTGTCTTCTCATTTCTGGAAAAAATGTGCTCCTAAACTTCTTTAAGATGGCATTTTCTTTCTCAAGATCTGCCCTTTTGAAATTTCTTTTTCAGCCTAAAATTGGATGCAAAATGTTACTCAGAGATAGAGTAGTAATAAATATTAACAGTGTACACAAAGGAATAATTCAAAATATTCTCTTTATAAATGGTTGTTTAAAAAAATAAACATTGCAAATGACACAAGTTCGGACACAGAAACTTGATCAGAAAAAATAAAATGCAGTTATCAAAAACTGACTTTGATTAAATCTGCAATAAACTCAGAAATGAAGTAAGGAATTTTCTCAAACATTTGCCTTGAACATGTTTGTTTCAATTTTATAAAAAAAAAAATTAAAAAAAAACAAAAGAAAGATGGATTCAATAATAAGGTACAATGAATTTTATTCACTAATGAAAATATTCTTGAATTGATTTTTATAAAACAACACTTATCGACTCTGAACTTCTCAGGATTCTCCCCAGACTTGGCTCATTGTCTGACAAGTTTTACTGACTGCCCCCAGCAGAAAAATCAGAATATCATTTTGAATGCTTTAATTCAATAGAATTGCACACTGCAGCTTCATAAGGCCACGCTGCTCACAAAAATGTCTGGGCAGATCAATGTTCATCTTATAATTCATTATAGTTCATCAATGTTCATCTGCTCTGTCTTCAGAAGTAGAAGCATAACTTTGGAACAAGCTTTCCAAATTTTCAAACAGACTGCTATATGTAGCCACAGAGCAACACATCTAAAACTTTGAAAGTCAATTATAAAGTTTCAAAATTAAGGAATTAAAGGTTCAACCTATTTTAAGGCAAATAATCCAGATTGGGGAAGTCTAATGAGTTGAAAAATCAATAGCATTTGAGATATTTAAGAATTTTGAAAATTTAGCTGGGTCACTCAAACATTTGTCCAGAACCTTGAGAAGTTGACTGGACTGCTATGTAACCACCAAAACAAGTTGAATTTTAAAAAATATATAAATAGTGAAAAATTATTAAGATTGTGGTGTTAAAATGTAGTAACAAAATATAGTGACTCTCTCTAATTTCATTTCTCTTTTATATTATTGCCTCCAGACAAGAATCTAATCCAGGGGTACAATTTACGAAAATAATTTGGTAAGGGGTATGCAAATGAGTAAAGGTTGAGAATCACTGCTCTAGGGGGTTAATTCCAAGTCAAGTGATCCAATTGCGAAGTCACTTTTTATTTTCTTACAGTTTCCTTTACTTGTCAAATGACCAAAAGTAAATATAAATATTAAAGGTTTATTGTTCCTATTTCTAAGTAATCACTGCTCTAAAGTTGGAAAAATGTTGCAATTTTAGTGCAACTTGGCTAACACATAAAAGGATTTGTAGGTAGGATTCCCAGGGCGATGGCATTTTGGCTAAGTGAGAAAAATATTTAGACATCAAATACATAATTAACCAAAATTTATATACATGCTTTTTTTTTCTCATTTTGGCTGAAAATTTATTGTCCTGGGTAACATTTTGGGTTCAATTCATTCAATACTTTTGCTATTAACAATGAGCATGTGGCATTTTGCAATTCCCCCAGGGCAACCCTTCTGCAAAAGTAGGCAACACAAGCAAACCTATCTAAGACATAAAAGGATAATTTGGTGTAGATTAAAGCAAATGTAACACACATTCGCATGTATTATATTTCTTGTAACAGCAATACACATATATTTCAATATAAACTCTGGATATAGTGAACTTTCAGCTATAATGAATGCATTTCTTTAGTCAATATTCACATGTGTTAGAAAAGTTCATAGCATTTTTTAGTTGTAATGAACCATGGACTT
Organism: Cheiracanthium punctorium; assembly: GCA_038373885.1. Lineage (NCBI taxonomy): Eukaryota > Metazoa > Arthropoda > Arachnida > Araneae > Cheiracanthiidae > Cheiracanthium > Cheiracanthium punctorium. The sequence continues at coordinate 20,624 of JAWZYV010018071.1, forward strand.
CGGTTATCGTGAAATTGGAAAATTCTGAATGGCAAAGGCGATGTTGCTTGATTCCTACGAAGAGTGTCTCCTTTGTGTTGGAGGCGAAAGAAAGAGATTATCAAGCACCTGTTCGAAAATACCCGTGTCAGTGTCTACGCTAACGTACGCTAAACAAGGAGGAGGGTTATCATTTTCTTCATTGCTGCAATGCATTCTAATCTTTAAAGGCATTCATTCACAAAAGCAGGGTATTTTTGAAAGTGGAAATTTCATTTTTGGCCCTGGATGGTTTCATTTCCCATTCCCAATGCAATATTCACAGGTTAAAAGCGACAGCATTTTTTTCCAACGGATGGAATGTACATTATCTCCATAAAAGGGATTATGGACTATATTCTGTATACGGTGCATTGTTTACATATCAATGTTTTTGTTTACAAATCATTGGCGAACAATCTGACGGCAGAGTGAGCGATGCACCGCCAAAGTGAAGTTACCTGCCGGTGGTAGTTGTGACTGGCAACCATAAAGAATACGTGTTTCGTCAGGTTTGGGAATTTGAAATTGTTTCTGTTATTGATGGAAGGGAATGAAATGTGTTATGTTAATATATGAAAAGAATTTGTGTGTGTTTGTTAGGTTATAAGCCGGTGGGTGTTGGGGACATTTCTGAGCGGTTATTTAAAAAAAAATAAAGGTAAGTGCTCTTTTTTAACGAATCTTTGCAATGTTTAAGGTTTTTAATGTGAATTTTAAATTGATATTGGATGTGTTTATGTTTTCGTAAGTGCTATTGACGTGCTATTCTAATCATACCGACTTTATAAGAGGTGTACAACTAGGTTGTTTAATCCACCGATGTTTTTTTGAGTTGAAAACGAGCCAGTGTTTGCCCAGTTTACATTAGCTGTACAACTAGGTTGCTGAATCCACTGAGGTTTTTTTTAGTTAAAAACGGTCCACTGGTTGCCTAGTTTACATAGCTGTACAACTAGGTTGCTGAATCCACTGAGGTTTTTTTAGTTAAAAACGGTCCACTGGTTGCATAGTTTACATAGCTGTACAACTAGGTTGCTGAATCCACTGAGGTTTTTTTAGTTAAAAACGGTCCACTGGTTGCATAGTTTACATAGCTGTACAACTAGGCTGCTGAATCCACTGAGGTTTTTTTAGTTAAAAACGGTCCACTGGTTGCATAGTTTACATAGCTGTACAACTAGGTTGCTTAATCTACTGTATTTTTTTTAGTTAAAAACGGTCCACAGTTTGCTCATTTTAAATTGCCCGTTACTGAATTTGCAGACGTTCTTTTGGTTAAATATGGACGTTTTATTTTGTTTTAATGTTTTTGTAAGTGGAATATATGTGCAATTTTAATATGTTAAAATACTTTGACTTTGCTGATCGTGCAAAATGGTTGGCGACAGTCGCTGGAGCTTGGCGGTTGCCAAGCTCCAGCGGCTGTCGCCGTGTTTACATGGGGTGCGCACCGGCTTGTATGATTTTACCGGGATTATTATTATGTGTTGGCTTTACTTGATAAATATTTCTATAACCATAAATGAGATCCATTATGTTTGATTTACTTATTAAAAAATTAAATATTTATATAAAATACTATTTTCTAGGTTTGTATTACCGTATATACTCGTGTATAAGCCCACTTTTTTTGGACAAAAATTTGGATTGAAAGTGGGGGGGTGGGCTTATACATGGGTCAAAAAAATTTCAAAATTTGATCATCGGAAATTCAATCTTCCGGGAGCAGTAAACATCTACACACATACGCGCAAATATGTATACTATGCACATGGTAAAACCACGGTCCCGGAAATTGGCATATCAATCCCCCCCCCCCCTTCCGGTGCCCATGCATTTGGGGCAACCAATTTAACTTTATGGAAAGAAAAGTAAGATCTAGCACATTAAGTTTTTGTATTTTTTAGATTGCCTGTCTTTGTAGTCTGTACATTATCGGAAGCCATCCATTCGTTCCAGAAGTTTCGAAGCCGGTCTTTGAGTGCTATAATTCCCCAATTATGTTGACCCTGCATCGCAAAACAATCACGTGATCACCGAAAGCCAGTCGAATTCTGGTAGGGGGAGTATTTTATGGACGCGTTCATTTTTAAAGTTGGGAGGGTGGGCTTATACACGGGTCAGTCATTTATGAAAGATTTTTGGGAGAAAACTGGGTGGGTGGGCTTATACACGAGTATATATGGTAAGTTTTATTCTTCAACAGGGGGAAACATTGGTTTGAGTGAACTTCGGTTATAGTGAATCTGCCGGTTCCCAGAGGTTTACTATAACCAAAGTTGACTGTACATATACCGTACATTCTGGTGTATAACACACATCAGGAAATTTGAGACAGGTCATTAAATTTATTTTATATTTTATGTTATGCATTTTATATTCGGTGCATAACATGCATATAAAAAAAAATTAAGTCATATTTTGAAGTTGAAAGTGTGTGTTATATGCCAAGATCAGGCCCAAACTGGCCAAATTGGCGATTGCCAAAGGCCCTTGGCCCAGGGGGGCCCACAAAAATGGGTATTGAATTTTGTAATTAGAGTCATTTGATAAATATGTATATTTATCTGAGTCATTTGATTATTTTTTTCCCACTCATCTTACAACTTTACCCAGTGACACAGCAGAGGACCCCAGAAACCTCACTGTGCAAGGGAGTCTCTGAAGAATCAGGGGCCCCAAAAGCTCCAAGATAGTTCAATGTGGTTTTTAGGCACATAGACTATTTTTCAAATATTATATATTCTATAATTTTTGATTCTCCCTGAATTCCTCAATACGTGGCCCCTTTTCAATCTCCAGCTGAGGGCCCCAAAAGGAGCCAGTCCGAGATATGCAGTCTATGCTTTGGAAACCCCCCCCTCTCAACTTTATATTTTTTGATAAGCTGGGCATGTGTTTGAAAAAATCGTATATCCTATCTTAGTGGCTGATACAGAAAAAAAATCCCTGGGCATTTCCACGGTGTCGGACGTAAAAATTGCATAAAATTTTGTCATAAAAACTAAAATTACTAAGCATTAAAATACTTAAAACAAATCAAAATATTTTTTTTAATACTTAACTATGTTTGTAGACTTATGAAATATAAAAATAATTTCTGCAAAAATTTGTAACTTTAAAAAAAATTTTAATAAATCATGGTGTCGGATGTAAGAGGCTAAAACTGAAAAATGAGACTTGCAAAACTAGGAACAGCTTTAGTATGGTCCCTTTTTGGCGATTTTTTGATTTGGCGACAAAATCTTGTCGCCAACCCAAGTTTGCCTTGCCGATGCCAATTGTAAACAATATGGCGGATCGGATGGCGCTGGTTCCGAGATAATGGATCGTCACCGTTAATTTTGCTATGATTTATTTTAATGGCTTTTAAATATTTTTATGAAAAAAAATTAAACAGATAACAAGCTTACATGTACATATAGATTCGGTTTAATAAAATTTAATAACTTTTCTTTTTGTGTGAGGGGGGGCTGTGCCCCCCCTCAACCCCCCCCCTTTCTCTTTTTAGTTGATTAAATTAAACAATACAAACAAATAATATTCTAAAGGCAATACCTCACAAAATAACAAAAAAAATTAAATACATTTTAGCATTCTGACAAAAGACTACGTAAGCAAAATAAAGAACTAATTCAAATCATAACGAACAATGCTTATCTCGTACCTTAATTAAAATCGCTAAATTGTTTCAATATTGAAATGATAAAATCAAAATATCAAATATTATATTAATAACGGAATTATTTGTTGCTCCTACCATTAACAAATAAACAAAGGTAATAATAACAAATAAAAACAAACAATGCTTATCACATACCTTGATTAAAATCTCTAAATTATTGCAATATGGAATAATAAATCAAAATCAAAATTATTTCACTGTATAAAATATTAATAACGTAATTATTTGTTGCTTCTACCCTTAACAAATAAACAATCGAGTACGCAAATATTAATCTGAAACGTACTATCAAAAGAAAGCTTATTCATACAAAACTGTATGTAAACAGTCAGTATGAACCTGAACAGCCGTTTTAAATTTCAAAAATAATTAAATAATAATAAAATTTAATGTTAAATAAAGCCATTAAAATAAAACCATAAAGCACATGGCAGATCAAGCATTCGAACGAACCTCCCGCGCTAAGAAATACACGGGGCTCAAAAAGTTCATGAAAGGAACAAACGCCGATTGGCCGGAGCGGGAAGCACGAGCGCATCCGTGACGTCACGCAGCTAGGGTTGCCATGTCAGCTCCTCCGCTCCGGAACGCGTTTTCCCAAACCCTCAAGACTTCACGCACTTGGCGAAAACAGGAGCGCGCCAACGATTTGGCGGAAGAGAGGAGTTACGCGAGCTTGTAGTCGCTATAAGGTTGCAGTGCTAGTAAGACCGCCTCAAGAATTTATGATGTAATAACAGGCGCGCTTTTCTGATGTGTTTAAAAAATGTAATTAGTTTAATATATTGGTAGAATATGAAAAGTATATAATATGATTGTATATATAAAACATTTATTTATAGATAAAATTTAACTTATCGGCTCCGCAATTTTATCCTAGGCACTTTAAAATTGTTTATCGCATGTTCTTTTTGGCGCCATCTACTTTCTTTTGAGCGTAATTATCAGAATAGGTTTATTGATCTATTGCATTTAATAAACATGTCTCCGATATATTTAAAGAATGTAATTTGTTAAATAATAAATGGTAGAGTAAGAAATGTATATAATTATACATTCTGTATTATGTACATTTGTGTTTTTATCTGTAAAGCCATTCATTTACAGATAAAAACACAACTTAAATGCTTAAAACTTTTCTATAAGCACTTCAAAAAAATGCCTAATATTTTTAATTTGGTGCTACCGACGTTTTTTTTTTTTAATTTTTTTTTAACGGATTTGTCTTAGTAATAGTAGATTTCTTAATTTTCTGTTGTAAGTTTAATTTCTAGCTTCATATTGAAACATATAGTTATTTTTTCCTTATTATTCAAAACTGAGAACATGCAAAATAAGTCAATATTTCGTTATCAAGCGTAATGAATTCACCAAGAAATTTTTTTAACTAATCTTCAATAATAAACTATCATTTTTATATATTGAGAAATTTTACTGTGATGATTCCACTTTTTATCTATTTGATTGCCGCACAGCCAGCTGTCGTCAAAAAAGGGGTCTCTAGATCTGTGGCACGCGATGAACGTTTCGATCGTCCGCCCTCTTGCTGGTAGTTAAGTCGAGCGATGGCAACGGCTGCCCTTTTTTCAGCATTGGGAAAGGGTTGCGCCTCAAAGGGTTAACCCCAAAAATGCTCGAATGTGCAGCGAACACTTCGAAGAAAGCCATTATATTGATGACTTACAAAACAGACTTTTAGGTCTGCCTATAAGAAAAATATTAAAAGATTCCTACAGTTAATTTACCTTCTTTTAAATTGGAAGAAAAAACAAATCCTAGATCGGAAAGGCAAAAAAAGAGGAAAGTTTCGGAAGATGCTTTCAGTAGACTAAGTATAATTTAAGTCCTAAGAAAATACGATCAGAAGATACAATAAATGATGATGATGAAGTAAACTTGAATGAAAGTTCAACGAAAGACAGTTGTAAAAACTGTGATGCACTGGAAGAAGAAATCAGCAGTTTAAAAATTGAGTTAGAGTGTGCAAGAAGGAAATTAACAATATTAAAAAATAAAAATCGTCGTTCATTTAAAATCATGGCACAGAAATTAAAAAGAACCCTTCTGTATAAAAAAAAATAAAACATCTGAAATTGGAAAATTAAAAAGGAAAGTATGGCATCCTGGATAAAGAGAACAGAAAATTAAAGAATCTAAACGAAAAATCTTTTACTTTATTAAAATATTATAGAAAGTACTTATATAATTGTTTTGCACCTTAAAAAATTAGTTAATAAAGTAAAACAATAAAATTAACTATTTACATTAAATCTTTTTAAAAATATCAGCTTTAAGCATTATTAGAATCGACTTTACAGACGAAAAGAAAAAATTAGTTTTTGTGTTTTTATCGGCGATCTTCAATTGGTCTTTCATTTCAAAAAAAAATTATCATCTTCAACACTTTTAATAAGACGGTGAAAAGTTTCTAGTCCTATTACAGCATCCGGAAAACTAAGAATTTCTGCAATCTCTTATTCAGTTTAGCTCATTTCTTAATTTTCTGTAACCTCATGAATTTCATGCACTGTTAGCATTTCACTGGCCAATGCCATACTTTTTCAGTCCTAAAAATTGATTTTTCAAACAGTAATAAGAAAGGGAAAAAAATTAAAAACAAAACAAAACAAAAAACGAAAGTCACATGTAAACACGCTCTGAATGTAAACTTAGAAGTGGAAAAAGACTTTTTAAGCAGGAAAGTGTTTGGAACGAAACTTTTTAAACGGGTTGTTTTCACATTGTAAGAATAGGAAAAAATAGGGAACCGCAAATAAGAACTTTTTAGGCGGGAATTTTTTAAATGGGTTTTACTGTATATTTTTTAACATTTAAAATTTAAACACACACACACACACATATATAAAGAAAGTTGGTGCATAATGTTTTATTTTGAATGATTCTTTTCTTTCTTTTTTTAGAAAACAATCCTATATTCATTACTTTATCTCAAAACAGAAAATCTGGTTTCTACTTGAATATATTTTTGAGAGCCTATGTATATTATATATTACTAATAGAAAGGGATTCACAGAAGCAATTGTTTTAATTTTTCCTAAAAATATATCACACTAAATCTAAAATGTCATAGATAACATTTTAAGTGAGAAAACATTATCTCCACGACTTCTCCCCTGTCTTCACATCTCGCGGCGATTGACCCAGCCCTTGTAATTCTATAGCCCTGATGAGAGGGTGGCTTTCGCAATGCACGTCTCTCTTCCGCCAAACCGTTGGCTCCCTCCTGTTTTCGCCAAGTGCGTGAAGTCTTGAGGGTTTGGGAAAACGCCTCCGGAACATCCGCCGGAGGGGTTACCATATTGGCGCGCTTATCGCCCCAAAAAAGTCGCCAAAAATAAATCGCGCCAAAGGGACCATACTAAAGCTGTACCCAAAAGGGCTAAAAATTCAGGTCAATGGTTTGATCTGCAAAATTATAACTACTTTTATGCTAAAATACATTGATGAAAGATAAATAACTTATGGTTTGTTTTTGTTTATTTAAATTGAATTAATTTGCAAATTGATTTTGAAATTGGTGTCGGACGTAAAACGTACAAAAAATTAATTTGGATTGCACGTTTTTAATAGTAAATGAAGTCCTGATTTGCAGGGAAAATATTTTATAAAATAACGCAACCAATCTTATACAGGTACAACTTTAAAGCAATTTAGTGTCGGACGTAAATTTATCAAAGTTCCTGAGATAAAAAAGCTCCTCAGGACAAAATTATATCATAAAAGTTCGATTTTGTTAAACTATGCTTTCTAAAGTGTTATGGCAACCATTTGAATTCATTTAAACATGAAATATATTGTAATTATATATCAAAATACCATTTTCAAAATGATATTTAAAAAAATGAGTCAGCAGCATCACTTTAATGTCGTTATTTAAAGGCCTATAATTCCTCCAGACTTAAATTTTAGTGACAATTTTTATTATTTTCTTATACTTTAATTCATAACCTTTAAAATGGTACCTCATTTGTGAAAAAAAAAATTGATTTTAAAAATTGAGTCACCAGTTCCCCATTTCTGTGGAATTGTCCCCCTGAATCACCGGACATGGAAGGCAGTGGCTCATAAAAAGAACCTGAATGTTTTATAACTCTAGATGCTCTTTTACAAATGCATAAATAAACCTATTCCATATTAAAACTTTCAGGAAAATTGTTAAGTAACAGAATCGAATTCTCAAAGAACACAACCTTTGTTTATGTTTACACCTTTCCTCAGTGGTTGTTGTTGTTATTAATGCCCCCAAGGAGGGGAATTTTGAAAGCTTTTCGCTGCGGACTCTCAGACCGGCCTTGCGCTCCAAACAAAAAATACTACCAAAAATAAAGTAGTTATTCAGATAGATTTAGTAGCTACTGGGCCTATTGTTCAGTTCTAAGTTAGTTAGTGGGCGATGATACTAAATATTAGTAAATAGGAATTCAGATACCTTTAATACTAAACGCATGACTAACACCAAGGGAAAAATGAGGAAGAAGTTAACAGGGAAGTTAGTCGACCAATCAGAGCGTTTGTTCCTGGCGTACTTTCCTTAGGCTCGTGATTTAGCAGCTCATTTGGTCACGTGATTTTAGCAGATTGTTTTGGTCACGTGTTTAGTATCTCCGCCTCCAAATTGCATCTGAATCGACTTTACTAAATTTAGTAACTAAGCAATTGGTTTAGTAGCTACTAATCTAAATATAGGCCTAAAAGACCTTTCCAGGCTCACATAAAATAAGGTGACCATACGTCCTCAATTTTCCAGGACAGTCCCCAATTTTTGTGTTTTTTTTGTGGTTCGTCCTCAAAATGTATAGAAACAATTGAGGACAATTTTTAATTAATACATTGTTTTTTAATTAGAGTATTGTTAATTATTTCATTAATTATAAAATGTCCCCAATTTTGTTTCTGAATTGGGGACATGTCCTCAATTTTACATTCGAAAATGTGGTCACCTTAACATAAAAGACCAATTTATAATTTCATGTTACAACTGAAGAAAAAAAGAAGCCCATTTCACTCCTGAAGCGCTCAACGCATAACTTAAGTACGAACTTGAATTCTCTGGCGCTGCATATTTCCCCTTCCCCAGAATTTTGTTTCTGGCTACGCCTTCGGGCTAGGGGACTTGCTTCTCCCCTTTCATCCAAAAGAGATTGCTAAAGGATAGCATTTTACTGGGGTATAGATTTTGGAAAGGTAAATTGAGCTTTTTTTATATAAATGAGCCCCCTCCGACAAATTTTACACTGGCTCTGAATACAATTTCGCGTTATTGTACCTTTCCTTTGGATCTAATAAGATTTTTCTCAAAAAATGAGCACCTCCCATTGTCTTTGAATGTGTTTGGCTGCAGCGGGGGGCATTCAAAGACCCTTGACCGGAGAAGCAACGATGAGAAGGGTCGTGCCCTGTCACATACATGCGCTCACCAGGGAGGGTCGATGCTAACCCTTGACCATACTTAATTTCACCCCCCGCTCTCAGCGAAGTGTTCTCTCTCGACAGGGGTGCGAAGGAAAAGACAGGACTCGCGAATGGACATACACAGAGCGAGAGAGGTGCGAAATGAAAGCCATCCTGCAGATGAATGAATACGTTTTCTTTTTTATTCTCTGCTAATGAGAAAAACATGTGTTTTATTTCGGCATTAGCATATATTTTTCCATGTAAATATATCTTCATGTTTAAATTTTATTAATCCACAAATAGGATGGTGAATCTTTGGAGCCGTTTTCTTTATCTTAAGTGTGAAATGAATCCTGGGAAAGGACTCAGGAATACGCCCGGAAACGATTGGAGGTGTCGTTCATGACTTCACAGTCGCGACAGGAGGGAACAGGTGCGAGTGCTGCTTTCGTCGGGTCCATCTCGCCGATGGAAATCTGTGTCGCCCGTGACACGTGCCCTGCCTGCCATTACCTTAGAGGTGTCGCTGAATACGGTGCTCCTCTCATCCGCACCTAACCTGAAGAATCTCACCTAACCTGACAGTATTGCCAAAGGTAGAATGAAGTGTGAATCCGCGGAAAGATATAGTTCGCACATATTTGCGGATTTTAAGACGTTAGTTTTAAATTTTTTGTCTAAAATCCTTCAAATGATACGCAGTTTAACTGTTTGTATGAGCACTTCGTATAGAAACATTTGCAATTTCAAGGAGTTAACAATAAACCGCTCGTACATCGTCATTGAACACATTCCCCCCATTAGAACTTTCACACTCTTGGCGAAAAATTCAGTCTTGACCACAGGCTTTGTTGACAGTGACCTGGCAACCCCCGATTCCGCCAAAGCTCTCCCACCCCGCTATTCCACATTCTTATCACTTTTGGTGTACGGTACCGCTAATAGTGCATTTTTTAGACCACTGCCCAACTGCGTCCGTCGAATTGCCCGCTGGTAGGGGAGAAAGAAGGTCGGAGGCGGAGGAAGCCCCTCTACCGTAAGGGAGCTGTCCTGTGCCAAGTAATAGATTAACAGCCAACTGCGATACACCAAACAAGTGAAAGAGCGAATTCTCGGAGTGATACACGCGGCTCAACTTATCAAAGCTGTAAATCGGCCGCTGCACCTTTCCCAATGCTATCAGGTTAAGTGCGAGCGAAGTGTTGAAGCATGTCCTGCCTCACGTCGTCGTAGTGATCAGAATAGGAGTTTTCCGGCACAGCTGTCAGTGCGGCCAGCTGTGTCAGAAAGCTTCTTGAGCTCTGGGGCGGCAGGCGCGCGATTCCATCGACCGCCCTGTTGTGGGTAGTTAAATGGATCGATGGCAACGGCTGCACTTTTTCAGCGTTGGGACCCCCTTCGGCACTATTTTTTCCCCCGGCCAGCAGTGGAAGTGCTGAAATAAGGCGCGTCCAAGGGTTGAATCAACGCCTCCTAGATATGGAAAGCCTCACAGCTCTTACGTCAGCAAACTTTGACACCATCATTAGGCCTACATTTAAAAGTTTTATTTAAACGAAATAAAACTATTAAAAATTTCTGGTGAATGCTACAAATATTAGAAAATATCTTAAATTAAGTATTAAAATAAAAATACCTTTCTCGTACAAAATTATTCATTATGATCGATTTCTTTATCATAATACTATCTAATGAGTCAGGGTTCAAAACTGCCATGGGTCGTAAAATTATATTTTATATCTCAAATTATTAACTTAGCTTAGAATCAGATACTTACAACTGAAACTTAGCTAGCAATTTGATGCACACTCACACAAACCTGTGAAATAAAATGCAGGCTACGCCACAGGCTGCAATACAAGAT
>JAWZYV010018072.1:0-33716 GCA_038373885.1 Cheiracanthium punctorium
GTCCACCTGGAATAACTGCCAAAGAAGCAGACGCACTTTTCGCCTCTTTTTTTACTGAATCCAGTAAATGTGCCCTCATTGAATCCATTATAAGAATTCCTTTTGGCTGGAAAAAAGCCCCTTTTCGCTTGCGCCATACTTCTTTAATCCAGTCAAGCATCAGCTTTTCACACATCCAGCCCTTCTCGTTGAAACGTATGACAACATTATTTGGGAAATTCTCCCGGGGCAATGTTTTCCGCTTGAAAATTATCATGAGTTTCAATTTTTCCCCATTGGCAGTACAGGCAAGCACGTAAGTAAATGATGTTTTCTCGTGCCCTGTAGTCACGATTGAAACCGTTTTATCTCCAGATTTATTAACCGTACGGTTAGGCGGGCAATCAAACGTCAGGGGAACTTCGTCCATATTAATAATTTGGGATTCGTTGACTTTTAGCTGACTAATCAATTCCTTTACGAATTGTAAAAAGGCTTTCTTTTTATCTTCCCAATCAGCTGGTAATTGCTGTCCGATCGTTGTTTTATTCCGTACAGATAAGTTTTTTCTTGCCATGAATCTGTGGCACCAGTTTGGATTTCCATTAAAATCCAGAATTCCCATATTAGAGGCGATTTTTCTGGCTTGTAGACGGATATTCACTGTGGATAGGGGAACTCCCTTCTCTTTGTTCTGCAATCCATTTTAGCAAAATATCCTCCAATTCTGGCCAGTGCACAATTCCACTCCTTCTCGCTCGTTTTGATTTTGGCATATTCTCTATTGCTGCTTTCTCTGACCGCCATCGACGAATGCACCTTTTGTCGACTCCAAATTCTCGTCCTGCCGCACGATTTCCAATTGCTTCAGCTCTTCCAACGACTTTAAGCTTAAAAGCAGCTGTGTAGCTCATATTTCGTTTAGGAGGCATATCAGAAAAAGAAATTAGTTAAGAGGTACTAAATAAAAAATAAATAAATACAGAAGTAGAAAAAATCCAGACTTCACTTCTACACAAACCGACAAGCGAGTTGCGTCATATAAAAGCACGTGGTGAAAGAAAGAAGTAAGACGATTTCACTGTCACTCACACGGTTAGCTGTATCAAGATCAACCCCTGCTGACCCCTGTTTTCAGGCGTTGGGTTGAAGTTGAAGTTGAATGATTTAACCACCCATCCCCTGGTACACCTATCTATCTCCATCCCAATGACCCCCGGTAGTCCGGGGAGGAAACATACGAATGGGCTTGCCTAGAGTTGACGGCATGTTACCGAATTTTGAGTAGTGGCGCCATCTCTTGTCGTATTTCGTAAATATCTTACGATTTTTTTGCTTTTTAAAAAACTTTAACGTTAAAAAAACAGATTTATGTTTTTAAAAAATCGTAAATGCCTCACCCAAACTTTTTAAAGTTTTAAACACGTAAGCGCCGTGGCGTTTCTTCCATAAAATACGGTATTGCCGCTAGGGCTGGGAAGCTATTCTCTGATCGCTGGGAGGAACGCTTTGTTCGATCCGAGCCTTGGGTATTAAAGAGGAAGCTGCCTGGGCGTAGGACGCAGTACAGTGGGTGTGTAAGCCTGTGACATGCCGTTCTTCGCTCCTGCCAAACCGGTTCTTCGCTGAGTCTACCGCTGGATCGAAGGAAGAAATTCTTTCCGACTGCCGACCCATTCTACCTGCCTCGCCTACTGAGTGCCTTCTGCTGCTGTACCTGCCCTGCGGCATCAGTGGATCCCCGCTGAGCCATCAACTGTCACCGTCTGATTGATCACTGTATCGTGGATATGCAGACCGGCTCTTCTCAGAGCCAGAATAGTAAACGGGAAGCATTCTGCGATATGGGCGGCGATCCCGAGAACGGATACACCGTATTTATTATGGGCAGCGATCCTGTGAACTGGTTCACTGTAAATCCTTTACGGGCGGCGATCCCGCAAACTGGCTCTTTACAACGCTGTACCCAGCATTGCACTAACTGTCCCATGTTGCTTGCGTAGCCCAGTTGAGTGGCAGGGGGTATCCCTCAGACAAGTGACTGCGTAAGCCCCCAACCTTGTGTTGGTGGTAGCAGAGCCTGCTACTTTCAAATTTAACTTCCATTTAATTTTTACTATAAATTTTGATGTCAATTTTGTATCAAAGGTATTGCGTGGATCAAAATGAAGACAAGTTCTTGAATGACAAAAACAGTTTATTTATGAGGAACAAAAGGTTCATCCATCTTAAAGACAGAAATACAAGAAAAATTGTTTAAAAAATTATCAGCATGAGCAGGGTAGCCAGAAAAGGGAAGAAAAAAAAATGGCTTCTACCAGTCTCAAAACCAGGTCATCACAAAAGAGCTTCCACAGAAAACAACATAACAAGGTCCATCCTTTCATTTGCCTTTTTCAGGCCTGCCACAACACATCTGCACTGGGTTCAGAACTGCACTGTACTGCACTGCTAGACAACCAAAACTAACATCTCCTTTTATACTACCCCGCCCATGCTTCACAAGCTCAAATTTGCATACTTTCCAAACCTGGAAAGAAAATTAAAGTCATTTCTGGTTTTATTTAGATGAGGTGACACATCAAAGATGATGTATCAGCTTTCAGCCAATGGAATAATTTTAAAAAAATTTAGTTATTATTAAGTGGCAACTAATTGGTTTGTTTACATCTACACTATGTCAGATGGTGAAGCAAGTTATTTTAGTATGATAATTTAAGACTATTTTAACTTTATATAATGATTGGAAGTAACTTAGAAGTAGTTTATTTTTACAATACAATACAATATTAACTCATAACATATAATGTACTTTTGTTAGAGTTCCAGCCATACAATATAACCCTAAATAAGACATTTTATTATTTGGTACTTGTGGACTACAGTGGCCACTAAAATTCAATTGCCAAATAACTAAGATGTATCAACAAGCATGTGGCATTAAAATTAACCAAAATGTTTGCGGTTCTAAAGTCATAGCTGTGAACTTGATGTAGCAAACATGCAACTTCATTGGCCATTATAATGCATACTTTAAAAAAAAAAAAAAAAAAAGTAATATTGTTGTATAATGAACTGGCATGCTTTAACTAACTGATGTTTATATGCATGGCCTACAGGTTCTTGTTGCATTGCATTTTTTTGCAACTGGAAGCTACCAGAGAAGCAATCAGTTTTTAGGCGTAAGCCAAAAAACTGTCAGCCGCTGCATTAGAGCAGTGAGCAATGCCATCAACAGAAAGCTACTGCAGCGATATGTCAAATTCCCATTGCCGGAAGAGTTTCTTCGGCGGAAGAAAGAGTTCTTCCCCAAATTGGGATTCCCTGCACTTGTGTGTCCTAACTTTTTGCAGCTTCCCATATGAACAGGAAGGGATTTACATCCATAAATGTGCAGTTAGTAAGTTTATTAAATGTTTCCTATATTTATAATTAAAGTAAATCTTATTCTGAAATTCGTTTATTCTGCTTGTGAGCATATTTGATTGACAGTTGCATAAGTTTGATCATTTTGAGCATAAATGTTTAGTTATATTATTCAGATACTGTGAAATCACTTATTTTTGCTTCAAATAATAATAAAAAAATCAGAAAATTTTCACATCCAATTTTAATGATTTATGCCTGAGTTACAAACTCTTTCTTACAACTATTTTTTGAATTCTATAGAACTATTTCTTGAATGTGACAACAATGATACAACTAACAGAATGCAGTTCATTCATTTACAGTTTATACAAGCTTCTTTGAAGACATTCAAAATGGGGGAAAAGGGTGCAATTTTTGTACAACAGGAAGTTTCTTAAAATGCCTTATTCAGAAGGTGATCTATATTTAGGTACTTTAGGGATTTTTCAACTCTGTTCTATTCATACAAAATTCGCAAAATTTTCACCTTGCAAAATCACCTTTATTGTCATTTTCACAAAAATTATGGCTCACATAACTGATTTTACAGTAACCATTGTATTGACTGTTTTTTATTAAATCACTGAAATAAGTACTATTTCTCTTGTAGATTGTTGATCCAGATATCCAGATTGTGGGAGTCAACGCTAGATATCCTGGGAGCGTGCACGACTCCTTTATATGGAGGAACAGCTTGGCTAAGCAGCACATGTCAACAATTTCTGGCTGCTGGCTTGTTGGTAAATAAGCATTTTTTAAAAGACTAGGGGCCAAGGCACCTAGACTCGCTTTTCGAATGAGGCATTCGGCCCCTAATAAGACTTATTCGTAAAAAAGACAGAATTTCAACAGACAAATCCCAAAGATTGGATCAGATAGAATGTTACTGAGCGACACATTGCTTGGTTTTTGCATGTTCATTGGTACATAAAAATTAAAAACACTACAGTAGACCACTCCGCCATATCACGGTACATATTTTGTTATTAGGAATCTGTGTTCTATGGGTCCTGAGCTATACTCCACCTGCAGTGCGGTCTCTGCGTATAATTGCTGGAAAAATTATTTGCACTCCTCAGAAACACAATAATATTTAATGTTGCCATTCAAAAGTTATATTAATTAGGAGTTAAAGCGTAATAAAATCAGAACATCTGTTTCAGCTGTATTTTTAATTATGTAAAATGTATTGGACACCTTGCGTATTTGCCACCCATGGTGATTTTTCATTATTTGGCGACTTGTGTATATGTATAGTTAATAATGAGCTCTAAGAAAACAGTACGTCACATGTTTTCTTTGATAAAAACTACGGAACAGCTAGGATAGCTTGCCACCCATGGCGACTTTTCATTATTTGGCGGTTGACACATGCTCACGACCTATAATTACTGCTCATGCAAGGTTCCCAGAAAACCGTTATCCATATTTTCATTACATAATCCTTTGCAGATTGGCGTATTTAGCAGCACAAATTATATCATCTTGCCGTGCTGGCAAATAGGCATACGTAACGCCACCAAATATGTCTACTGGTAGGAAATACTCCAGCTGGACCGAACCGCCTTTAAAATAATCTGCACTTTAATTATTTTTAATTGGATACTGGACAAGATACTGGGTTCCAGCATTCTGGAACTCAAAGCTTAGATTCTAAGCTAAGTTAGTTTTAAGTAAGTTCGAAGCTAAGTCAAAATTTCAGTAAGATCCGAAGACACACTGATAACTAACACTACAGTTACTGATAATCTTAGTTTTGATTCTTATCTGTATATGATAACTTATTGAGCTGTTATGATTCTTTTTTGATTTAGGCGATAGTGGATATCCTCTAGAGCCTTTTCTACATGCTCAGCCAGGGTCTGTCGAGGATAGATACAATTTACAACATGCATCTGCACGATCATGTGTGGAAAGGTGCAATGGCGTGCTGAAGTCAAGATTTCGTTGCCTCTTGAAAGAAAGAGCATTACATTATGGGCCAAGCACTGCAGGCCACATTATAAATGCTTGCGTTGTGTTGCATAATATATGCAATAAGAAAAATTTACATTTTGAGTATGTAGAGGAAGAAGAAGATGATGATGATGTATTACCTACACCTACACGACAGGCGCAAGATTTACATTACCGAATAGCCCTGTCTCTCGGCTAAATAAATTTTATATTTTAACTTGTATCTGAATTTTCTTTTTTTCTTTTAATAAAATTTTTTTTGAAAAAAATTACTTTTTTCCATTTTAGATTTTGTATAATCATATTCAATAGACTTAATTGCTTTATATAGTTAAATCATGGAGAATGGCAGTTCTACGAGTGACGCAGCCAGCCCCAACAACAATCAACCAACCAACCACAAAACATTGCAGCTAGTTTTTATTACTTGTTCTAATTTGTACCTTCTGGATCTCGGAATTTGCTCTAATATTTTTTTACAATTAATATATGATTTTAATCTGTGACAAATTCAATGAGTGAAGCCACCAGTTAAGCTAGAAAAACTCTTTTTTTTTATTTATTTAATCCAGTTTAAAGAGGAGACTATTTAACTCCCACGTATAAATCATCCTCGTTGACATAGTAACAAGGCAGGGAGTATGAATACAGTGCTGTTGGCGGATGCGAAAGTGAGAGAGTACGACAGCCTAAGAAATATTTTTTAAGGATAAGTATGTTCCTTCTTTTTTTTTTTTTTGGTTCAATTAATCATCAATTTTCATCACAGTATTCCAAATTGTTATAAATATGCTCTGGACAATTGCCGATCTCGCAGACATACAAAATTCTTCCAGCGATGGAGATTGGCAAAAGATAAAAAAAGCTGAAATCATAGGAGAGCAAAAATTTGTACGTGTGATATTTATATCTAATTAATGTGAAAGAAGTTTTAAGAGAAGAAAAACATTGGAACATGCTAGAAGATAAAAATATCGCACAGTTAACTAATAACTACAATGAGGAATTCACAGAAAAAACAGAATTTTCAGAGAAAAAAAGACAAAAAAGTGATTTCCTCTTTATTCACAAAAAGCTGAAGAATCTCATCCCTGTATCTTCTAACACTGGAGTAAACGTATATGTATTTAGTTACAACTGCTTTCTTCTGACACTGGTAAATATTTACTTAGTGCCATAGTAACCAAACTAAGTGAAATGTATATGGAAATTTTGCTTGCCCATTTGGATAGCGTTATGCAAAAGATATATTATTGAAATAAGTTCATTTGAATACATTATACAGACTCAGTGGAAGTGTGATATATTTGACAGTGTATTTCATAATTAAAAGCACTGCTTAAATGTATTGCTTGGGGGATTATATTATACATTTCAGCATTTGTTTTATTTTCTTTTGGTGTGTCTTGGAAGAAACCCAGCCCTGTAAAGAGCAAAATGTTCATTTTTAAAACCATAAGTGTGTGTTATGTCTGTCAACTTACATTTAAAAAAATTATGCATAGCATTTTGTAACTCATAGGTTTATTGTTTGAAATAGTTAACTGTATAACTTTTAAAGGTACATTCTGAATTTTTCATGTTGTCTAGTATATTAAAATTCTTTTAAAAGCTGTAAAAATGTTGCAAGATTTCTATAACAAACAGCCTTAACTTACATAAATTTCGATACAAATGTGTGAAAAGTTACAGCTGATTCCCCTCTCAGTGGCAGATTATTGCAAGTTTGTCAGGAGGGGGCGGTTAGTTAGAAGATTGACATATACTTGCATTTTATGGAAGTAAAATAGGACCTTTTACAATAATTTCCTTTTTTCTCAGGGAAGGGGGGGTGATTGCTCCCTCTGCCCTCCCCTTTAGTCCGCCCTTGTCCCCTCCACCTATTAAAAAAAAATCTGATGTGGACAGCACATGACTTCCTTGCACGTCTATTAAATCAAAATTATTTTCGGCACACATCATCTAAACTTATTTTGTTTGAAAGAGATAAAATATCAGTAATAGTAAGGTTCAGCGATTTCTAGCCAAATATTTCGATATCGCCAAGCTGAGTTCAGTTTGAAATATTTCCTTCTGACACTTTACTTGGCGATATTTCACCAAAAGCAGACAAGCTTGAGATAGTTTGTGAGATTTTGGGGATAGCCAAAGTAGTCATTGACCACAGAAGAATGAATTTCAATGAATTGAATGCATCCATACACCTTAGTGTTTTTAAAGTCATTTGGCTGACCCTGTAAATAAATTCCCAGTTGATTGCAGTCAAAAAAGGATATTGAAAACAGTTAGATATTTCAAAATTCTCTGGGTTAAAGTTTTAGAGTTATACAAAATAATTTTTGGAGATATTTCGTCGAAACTCGCGAAGGTTGACGACATATGGCGAGATTTTAAGCATGGACTTAACAATGACTGACTATCGCCAAATTTTGCAATATTTCGGTAAAACTCGCGAAGTTCGACCACAAATGGCAAGATTTTGGGCATGGACCAAACAATAGCTGTCTATAGTTGTATTATATTGAAGATGTCCATAGACATTAAAGTATTGAAATTCTTTTACTATAGCCCAAATATCCCAATATAGATTAAAAATTCATATTTATTGAAATAATAATGATAAAAATAAAACAATTTCCTCTGTAACAGTTATTGTTGTCCATCACTAGATCAACTTGGGAGACATTTTTTGGATGGAGAACACGATTTGAATGCCGTTTTTTATCGCGAGTACAAGTGCCTTGTGTTTTATGTTTTAAAGAAGAAAGAAAATTACAAATTTTTTGTCGGTCCAGGAAAATTTTCTAGCACGCTAAACTTGAGCGCCTTATATAAATAACCATCCCAGATAGTGCCGGATATATAGGTGTGGAGGCCCTGGATCAACAAAGGAGTGGTGGCCCCTAATTATTTCTAAAATAAGTTAAGAATTTTTTCGAAGACAAGTGTGGCGAAGTGGGTTTTCCTTTAACTCATAGCCTAGAGAATCAGGGTTCGATTTCTGAGTTCGATATTCGCTAGGAAATTTTACGTAAAGATGTCTATTATGGGATCTCCTCTCTTGTGGAAGCCCTGGGGTTGCAGCTCCAGTTGCCCTCCCTTAAATCCTTCCGTGATCCCAGACTTAATATCCATAAGAGTTAATGCAAATAGATAAAATATTAAAATAAAAATTATTCTTGGTTATATAATCTTGCTCAAGTATATCTACATAATTTTTTAAAATTCAATGTTGGAAGTTTTGAAAATGTTTTATGTTGCAAAAATGCAATAGTGGTCAAAAAGCAATAGAGCAATAGTTTTTCTTATTAAGATATCAATAGTTTTCTCTAACCCCTTCAAGCCCAGAATGTTCTGCAACGACGCGCTCCCACCAGCCCGCGCTCTTCGCAGACGAGATGTTTCCCCCGGCCCGGAGAGTTTTTGATGTTAAGCCTAATTCAGCAAATAAATCGTAAAAATTCAATCAAATTAAAAATTTTAATTCAAAACGTGGAAAATAAGAATATTATGATGGTAGCTTAATTACATATCAATAACATTTATAAAATATTAAAAAAATATGAATAAAATACTTTTAACTTTTTAAATAAAAATAATAACACAAATACTCTAACTACAAAAGAATAGAAGTACGAATATAGAACTATACACAAATATGAAAATATATACTAAATACAATGCTTTCAACACTATAGGCAATTTAAAACTTAAAAACCAGGTTATTTTAAAAGTTTTGCAGAGTATGATACTTCTCAAAGCACTCTTCTACGCATAGCCCGACTCCACAAATTTTGCATTCATAATACGTTCTCTGAAACCGGCGTTCTTTCACACGCGTTCTTGTGCATACAACACATCGCTTTCGTGATTTTACACCTTTATCATTTATGTACAAACTAGGAAAATGCCTACCTGTCAATCTGAGAGGATTAGGCACAGGAGATTTTGAAGATAACTTTGTCATTTTGGGTTCAATATATTTTTCAACTATTTGATATATTACGCGCGACTTGAATTCTAAATTTGATAACTTTTTTCCTGTTGATTTCATAAATAAAACATTGGCATTATATAAAGCCATATCCATGAATCCGAAAAATAATTTTCGATACCATTTTACGGTTTTTCTAAAGGCAGGATAATGATACATTACAGAATCTCCCGTGTCTACTCCTCCCATATATTTGTTGTATTCAACAACACAATGTGGTTTTAGAATTTCTTCTTTTGTTTGCCTATCTTTTTTTCCTGTAGGCACTTTCTGGTTATTGTGAATTGACGTTATCAATAACAACATCTTTTTTTTTTGTCTTTAAATCCAAATACATTTACAGAATTCTTTTGAAATGCCAAGAATTTATCTTTTTGAAATTTTCGGGGCAAGCTTTTAGGCATTCCCGAACGATTTTTTGAAACAGTTCCACAAATGTTTGTTTTCACGGAGTTCAAGTAAAATGCCAAATTTGGAGAAGCAAAAAATCTGTCTAAATACAGGTTGTACCCTTTATTCTCAAGAGTTGAGAGCAAAGTCTTCACAACTCTTTCTCCGTAAAGGCCGCTTGTATTAATGAGTTTGGTGTCCTTTCCTGTGTAGATGAGGAAATTCCAAATATAACCCGTTTGGGACTCGCAAAGTTTGTAAATTTTTATCCCATACCGCGCACGTTTGGATGGGATATACTGACGAAAGCCAATGCGGCCCTTCCATCCAAACAAACTTTCATCTATACATATTTCCCTATCAGGTGTGTATAATTCCTTGAAGTTTTTTGAGAGGATTTCGAGAACAGGTTGGATTTTATATAACCTGGGACCACTGCTATCTGATGTGAAATGCAAAAATCGCAGTACATCGCAAAAGCGATTTCTTGACATTGCCGAATTGAAAAACGGCGTTGCAAACACCGTATCAGTTGTAAAATACATATGGATTGTAGGTTTTTTTATAATGCTCATCAGCATCACTAACGCCAGAAAAACCCTTATTTCCTTGTCCGTTACCGGTACAAAATTCGATGGAGCATCTGACGGGCCTGGATCACTGATATTTGCCGTAAAAAAATGCACTTGCAAATTCATTAGTCTCTCTTGTAATTAATTCGATGAGTTCCTCGTTAAAAAATAAACTGAAAAAGTCCAATTCCTTTTCAGGAAGCTCTTCAGGCTCTAAATTCAACCCACTCTTAGATAAAAATGTCAAAAGAGGAAGATCTTTCATATCTTGACTCCATCCGTCATTAGATGCTCTATTTGCATCACTAATAACACTATCATCGTCATCATCATCTTCACACACATCTGATTCTTCACTCACATAAATATCTGTTTCACTATCACTCGAATCACTCTCCTCATTCATCATGCGCGCAGTTTCACTTTCCGTAAGATATTTCACTCTTTTCGCCATGGCTGCATAAACGAAACTAATAGAAAATAAACCCTCATGCACCCTCTGTACTACCGATAAACAAAAAAACCAACCCATTCTCTATCCCCCTATTCGTCCTAAAATCCAGTGTCACAATAAAAAACAAAAACAAACTCCCCACAAAACACGCCTTTGAGATCAGCTCTTTAACTTTACTGCTACTCCACAAAGCAATCACGTGTGTTTGTTTATGTTAACTCCTGAGTCATTCCCAGCTGTAGGAATTCCGATAACAGAAACACAGGCTGAAAGTTCAGACCTCATATGACCTCCACAATTCAAAATTACGGTATAGTATTGCCATCTAGTGTCATTAAAAAATTCTAAAAAAACGTTCCAAAGTTTGGTTCCTTATACGGAACGATGGGCAGAAACAAGCGTTCGCAACGAGTTCCCAATACGGAACGATGGGCCGGTGAGAGCATAATTTTCCCGTACCGTATAGGGTACGATGGGCGCGAAGGGGCTAATTAGGATATAAATATCCTTAAATATGAATGTAATGCAAATTGAATATGTTAGCAAAATTTGTCTCCTAAAAGTAGCGACTACATTTCAAAAGAAGTGTAACTCATTACATTTGTCAAAAAGTAGTTGTAGTTAACTACATTTTTCGACAAGTAGTTGTAGTTGTAATTCGCTACAAAAAAAAGTAGTTTTTCCCACCACTCTTGTAGTATTAATTTGCTACAAAAAAAAAAAAAAAAAAAAAAAAAAAGTTTTCCCACCGTTGGTCTTGAACCATGGATCTTAAGGCATGGTAGGCAAGTGTTCTAACCACCAGACAGATTCAACTCTGGTTGCGATGACTACAGTGATTGTTGTTTCATTTTCAGAATGAAAACTTTTATGTACCTAAATAAATAAAATCAGAATTTTCCTGTACAGTACTTGATATTACAAAATTTTGCGATTTCTATCTGTTCAAGCATTTGGGACTCCAGTACAACTGTTTAAAAAAAATAAAAAAAAAATAAAAAAATTGTCGTAATTTTCAGGAAGAATTTACAAAATGTAAAATCTTACTTATAGATACATTTTTTAAATGAATACACTTGTTTACCAAATAACAAAATATTTATTCACTTTCTAATTTTTCATAAATTTTGTTAAAAAGTACAGTGAGGTCTTTTAAGCATGAGACACCGGTTTCCATGAGTTTTGTTTGTTTTTCCATGAGATCCGTTTGTTTTGACATTAGTTTTCTTATGTCATCAGCGGCTGTTGGAGTTAATGGGGTCTGGTGCCTCCTTTTTCTTGGTGGAGCTAAAAAAAGAAATATGCATAAACATGTGTTTATCTTTTATACTTTTAAATTTCTACATGCATTGAACATGGAAAAAGCAACATTTTATCAAAGGAAAACAGTGTAAATGAAAGGACTAAAAGTATAACCAGGCTACTTTCAGAGCTTTAAAGCAGACATTCTAATTTTTCCAATTTAAATGTTTTTTCGTGATTTTTGGAGGAAACTGCATGTTGACTTTTAAAAATACTTACTAAGTCTAAATGAAGCTATTTTTATTTTCATCTCATTTTTAAAAAAATCATGCATTTGAGGTTTAAACCATTAAGAAAGAAAAAAACTAAAAATTGAGAAACCTAACATTTTGTACAACAACCAAAAAAAAAGGGGGAGGGAGAGAGAAGAGGAATACTGTGTTCATCGTCTGTCATTTCAGCTGACACCAGGGGCATAGCCAGAAATTTTTCATTGGGGGGGGGGGTATGATTACTACAACTCATATATATGTATACGTGTGTGTGACAATGTAGTGAAGAACATACATTTTGTATGGGAAAAAATTCCTCATGGGGAGGGTTATGACCCCCTAGGCTACGCCTCTGGCTGACACATAAAATGTCTCCTTAAAAGCTGAACTAATCTAAAGTTAGGGATGGTCTTGAATTTAATTGTTAATAAAGAACGATGCATGCACAGATAATTCGTACATACAAATTTTTAAACATTCAGTACTCCTATTTAAACAAATCATGTGCACAGTTTTTAGTTTTTTGTCC
Organism: Cheiracanthium punctorium; assembly: GCA_038373885.1. Lineage (NCBI taxonomy): Eukaryota > Metazoa > Arthropoda > Arachnida > Araneae > Cheiracanthiidae > Cheiracanthium > Cheiracanthium punctorium. The sequence continues at coordinate 12,797 of JAWZYV010018072.1, forward strand.
CATTTAATATTAACAGGGGTCTGTCCAGACTTTTCAGGCAGGGTCTAGTTTTTTGTGAAAAATTAATAATGTTGTGAATCTGAAATTACCATTAAATCAGATTTTTCATAATTTTACAAACTTGATTTTTTAAAACCATACATAAAACTAGGTTTTTATAAATAAACACATTAATGTTTTTCATGTATACAGATTTATGTAACTATAAATAGTGAGAAATTAATCTTAGAAATGAGCACGGAATTTTAAAGGATCTGCTTTTTTAAAAAATAATTATTTTTGAATGATTCGTTTTTAAAATATTGTGAAGGATCAAATTTTAATATAGAATATTCATCAGGCACTGTTAGCAATTCCCATTGTAAAATTAAATAGTAAGGATTGGAAACTTTTCATTGAGGTGATAGATACTGCATGCTGATTTAACTTTTAGGAAACGTGTAGAAAACTCTTCCTGTACTTTGTGTAGCAAACTCTGTGCTACACATCTGCATGCTACACAAATACTATTTAGTAAGTCAGACCCCGGATCCTTCTGCTTAAAGATTAGTATTGTAAAATTAGTTTTACTTCTTTCTCCGCATTATCCCAGAAAATGAAATTAGAACCTACAATTTAAAATTTCAATATTTATAGGATCCCTTAACAGTTTACCCTAACGGGACATTTCTAGTTGGTTGGTTGGTTGGTGTTTAATAGTACAAAGTCCAAAAAGGACATACTGCGCCAGACTATGTGTATATATGCTAAAATAAAGTTTTCAAGTAAAAAGGTGTCGCATAAAACAGGAAAAGCTAAAATCCATGAGTTCTAAAACAATAAAAGCAAATGTAGAAAGGTAAAAAGTAGATAAAAATAAGTCAAGGACATCTGGATGGGGGCTCCCATCCAGATACCAGTCAGAGAAAAGTTATACTTCACACTGTGTAAAAAATATTGATGCATCGAAGAAATGCAAACATATTACAGTGTGGGGTTTCACCCAATATGATGTCAAGTTTGGGATGAGAACAGTTAAAATAAGTATGCTAAAAATTGTTAAAAGCTGTTAAAATATGACATATAGTAAGATGAGTATTGCAGTGAGTACACGGAGGGGCAGGCTCTCGAAGAAGAAGGTGTTTGTGAGTAAGCCTCGTGTGGCCGATACGAAGGCGAGTCAAAATGACGTCAAATTTACGGTAAGGCTGCGATAGCCAGTGGGCGATGGAGGGATGGATGGTGTGAAGTTTATTACTAGTTTGACAGCTCCACTCATTGAACCAACTTTCTTTTATGTTGTTCGATATGCCAGATTTTACGTCAGTGATGCAAAGTTATATCTTGCTTTAGCCATCATAGATTCTTGCTGCTTTTTCTAGAAATATTAAGTTGAATCAGGGTCGTAGCCAGAAATTTTTCATAGGGGGGGGGGTGACTACTGCAACTCACACATATGCATACGTGTGTGTGATAAGGGAGTGAAGAATATACATTTTGCATGGCAAAAAATTCCTCATGGGGGGGGTTACGACCCCCTAACCCCCCCCCTTTGGCTACGCCCCTGAGTTGAAGGAATTATCATGGTAACCACTCAACATAACACATTACTTGTAAAATGTACTGTAAATAATGCATTATTTACAACAAAGTAATTATTTGTTTAAAAAAATTTTTTTTACATCTGTGAGGAGTGAGAAGCTCATTTTCTGTCGAACCACCAATGTCGTCTTCTAAAATAAATATTCTTTGCTGGTTCCAGCCACATCAGTACCTGATGAGTTTTGAATCTACAAAAGACGAAATACGAGAAAAGGGGGAAAAGAAGGAGGAAGATGTGTCTCACACACACTTCCTTTCTTATGAAAAGTCACTCGTGAAATCAAAATACCAATTAATAAATTAAGAAACTACTAGCTGTATGCCCCGTTCTTTGCACGGGAATGAATGGATTCTTTTTTTATATTATGGTTTAATGTAATTACTATTTATCATAATAAATAGATATAGCAAAATTGATATCGCATAAATATTATCAGAGTTCAACAATTATGCATAAAGAATTTCAAGGCGATCGTTTGAACGGTGAAGAAGATGATTCGGCGCAGCGCCATCAACTGTCTAAGTTTTTGCAAAAAATTATTTTCATGATCAAATATCTATGTCTACCAATTTTCATAGAAACAGTTTAACAGTCAAGATATGCTGCAGCGCCATCTAGTGGCAAATTAAAGTAATAAGACGCTACTGCGCATCAAAGGGCGAGTTAAGCAAAATGGATAACGCGAAAATATTATCCGTGTTCAAATATGTATGTATACCAATTTTCAGAGCGGTTAGTTGAACGATCAAGAAGTTGATTGCTGAAGTGCTATCTAGTGGCGAGTTAAAATAATAAAGTGCTGCAGTCAGGTGCAGATTTGCCAAATTGGGGGGTTCCTGGGCAAAAGCTTCATTAGGGGACCCTCTTTCAAAATTTAAAAATTTTTAAACTTAAACAATTTGGGGGCCAGTACGCTTGTCCCGAATGCCCTCCCGGAAATCAGGCCCTAGTGGCAGTGCCACCAAGTGGTGAGTACAGCCAAATGAATACTAAAAACATATTTTCTCATCTACGTTCAAACATCTATGTTTACTAAATTTCATGGCGATCAGTTGAACGGTCCTTAAGTTATTGGTTTGAAGTGACATCTAGTGGCAAGTTATAGCATAATGGATAACTCCAAAAATATTCTCCTTGTTCGAATATCTATCTATCTATACCAGTTTTCATAGCGATCAGTTGAACAGTCTTTATATGCTACAGTGCCATCAATAGACGAATTAAAGTAAGAAGTTGATATGTTGCCGCGCTATCTACTAGCAAGTTAAAGTAATGATGTGCTACAGCAGAATGAAGTAGCTATTTATAGCAAAATGGATAACACAAAAATATTCTCTGTGTTCAAGTATCTAGCTATATCAATTTTCATAGAGATCAATTGTCCGGTCATGAAGTTGGTGCGCTGCATTGCCATCTAATGTCAAGTTAAAGTATTAATGCGCTGCAGTGTCATCTAGTAGTGAGTAACAGCTAAATGAATAGTTAAAATGTATTCTCTGTGCTTAAATGTGTGAGCATAAAAATTTTATGGCAATTGGTTGAACGGTATAGAAGTTGATGCATTTTAGCGCCATCTTGCGGCAAGTTGTAGCAAAACGGATAGTGTAAAAATATTCTCCATGTTCATATATCCATGTGTACCAATTGTCATCAAAATACGGTTGGCCAGTATTTTCACAGCAAGCGCTTAAACGAAATAGAATTCAGCATTCTGCAGCACCATCTAGCAGCAAGTTATAGCAAAATGGATGGTGTAAAAATATTCTACTTCTTCAAATATTCGTGTGTACCAATTTTCATCAAAATTGGTCCAACGGAATAGAATTCGATGCCTGCAGCGCCATCTAGCGGCAAGTTATAGCAAAATCGATCGCGTAAAAATATTCTCCGTGTTCAAATATCCATACGTACCAATTTTCGTGAAGATAGGTCGAACGATATTTTCATAGCAAGCGGTTAGTTAGAATTCGACGTTCGGCAGCGCCACCTAGCGGCGAGCTAGAGGAAAATGGATAGCATAAAAGCCTTCTCCGTGACAAAAGACTTAAGTGCACAAAATTTCATGGTGATCGGTCAAATGGTTTTGAGAGTTTTTCAACGTCATACCCACAAACATTCATTTTTATATATATAGATAGATATATACATAGATTTGTTTACTATAACCCTATAGTACTGCTGAAACTAAGTGTTGTTATTTCAAAATTGACACAACAATGGAACCATTGCCTGACTTGGCGCGAAATACTGCGTGCCAAATGACTTCTCTAATTTTTTACGGTGCATTGGCATACTACACAAAAATTTTAACATTCACACAAACAACTTCCATACGAACTTTAACTGTGCCGAATTTCATGGGCATCCATTCGAGCAGTGCGTTGCAAGAGGGACATAAAGGTTTTGCTTAGCGTATTTATATATACATAGAGTTCCCTGTGTTGCTTGCGACGAAGGGCTTGGACTGAAGAAGGCCAAAACAATTTTTGGCTGAAACGTACGTATCCTCTTTCCTATAACATCTTATGTGTGTTTTTTACAAAGTTTTTTATTTACTTTACACATAGCTATTCTTCTTTCTCTCTTCTTTTTTTTTTGGGGGGGGGGGTGACAATGAATGTAGTTTTAATAATTAAGTGTCTTCAAATTCTTTAACTGGTGTGTTTATCTCTAATCTGTTACCTTTCGTTTTCATCTAGTTGCGTTGTCAAGCATTGAAACTTGTGCATAATAATAACTCCTCAAACCCATGACTGTAAAACTCGCCAAAGTGCAGCAATTTCTTAGGTTGGCAAAAGTGGAGACGAAACTGGCGATCTTGCTCAATTGATTCAGAATCTGACATCATCAAATCGATGCTTTCAGAAGAAAATTGCCAAATGAATACAGCTATTTATATCATTTCGGAAAATCACCTGAAATCTTAAACTCCTGTTAACCATGTGATCGTATTAGCAATTTTAAAATTTATGAACGTTCAGAAATACATTTCGACTCAATTCTTTTTCATGCTTTTTAATATGATGTGAAAGTGACGTATTAACTTATGAAATGCCGTACTTATGTGTGGAGACAGGCTTTTATTCTGGTTACTGATTGGTCGAGGATAGTATTATGGTCAAACTGCATCAGAAACTACTTCCAGAATCTGTCGTCAGCTGCCTTAGCATTTTAATATTATATAAAGGTAGATAAAAAGTTTTCAATAATAAAAATTAGAAACAAAGAATTGGAATGAAATGGGGGGGGGGGAAATGCAGTGCAGTCACTAGCTAATTGTGAAGTACTACTTCAATTTCTTGACTTCCATGACATTTTTTTCATTTCTTGACATTTCCGTGACTTTTGGTGGATGATAGTCACCCTGATAATTTATTACTTCCTTTATTGTGTAATAATTTTACATTTTTACAATTTTTTTTTTTCAAAAATTGCATAAATTCGATTATCAGCATACCTGCCAGCATATAAAACATTTATCAGGGCAACTTGGGTAAATATTAAGAGTTTTTTTTTTTTAAGTCTTCAGGAGCTGGGCGTGACAATTTTTTAAAAGGTTGTACACTTATTCACAATAAACGGTATTTAAAAATTAACTGAATAATGCATCAATAATTAACTAATATCATAATAATTAACATAAAAATATTCAATCATTAATTGTAAGATATATTTACACTAGATCCTTAAAAATGGAGTTCAACTGATCTTATATATTTCAAACATAAAAAATAGATCAATGTAATTAATATAAAGTAAATTTGAGTACTGAAGTCACACACTCTTACTTTTAAACCCATATGGCAATGGATTCCACCCCCCCCCCCCCCTGTTTATTATTTTTTTATAGTTCAACTCCAAGGTTGTCTATTTTCCGGAGTAGTAACACATTTACGGAGTTGCTCCGGAACAGGGCCCCTCAGGGGGAAAACCTTCTTTAGGTTTTTACGGGTGTCGCAATCCCGGGGCCCCAGCGATCTTTCGCTCTCCTGTGTTCTACCCTCCTCTCCTCTTAGCTGTCTCCTTCCTTTTCCCCCTCAGTGTAGTTTCTTCTTTGGAGGTGAGGGCCCCCCTTTAGAAGCTGCGGTCACTCTGTACCGTCAGCTTCTATTGGCGGAAAACTACCCACGTGTTTGCCGTGCGTGGAGACCCGTGTCCCCGGAAATGGGGATCCTGGTAATTGAGGGGTCTTTTCTCCAACACATTGCTTTGGCCTCGGCTTCGGGTAAACGGGAGGTACACAGCGTTCCCCTGTGTATCAATCGGCTGGTGGTACTGATTTCGATCAACTGCTAGGGATCAAGCAATCGGACATCTACTGGGCACGTCGTTAAGGGTGGATGCTGCCTAAGGGATGTACTGTGAGCGTATAGACCCGACTAGCACTGGTGTGCAATTGCTTATCCCCTTGTTGGACTCCGTGGTGGGTGGTGCGGTCGGGTCCGAATCTCAATTTTCCCCAACATGGATATGAAAAATTCTTCGTCAATCGTCAACGTTCCGCTGTCAACCGCTAATGAACACACCGATACACAATTTGCACACATGAATGCCCGATTCTTCCTTATCCACTCTGCTGAAGGTAAACTTAATGAAACATCGCCATTTTTAATTGACAAATGTATCACTGACAATGTAGGAGAAGTCAAAAAAGTTAAAAAATTAAGATCTGGAGACCTATTAGTAGAAGTATCCAACAATAGACAAGCTTGCAAAATAATGAAAATAAAAAACCTTGGCCTAAAAACAGTTACAGTGACACCTCATACCTCCCTAAACATCTCCCGAGGAGTCGTATCAGAACCCGACCTTTTGCACTGCTCTGAAGCTGAAATACTTGAAAACCTAACAGATGAAAAAGTATGCGCTGTGCGTCGAATCACTATTCGGCGCAATAATCAAATAATCAATACTAAACATATTATCCTAACTTTTCAGTCTCCCACTATTCCATCTCATATTAAAGCCGGCTACCTATTATGTCCTGTCAGACCATATATACCAAATCCTATCCGTTGCTTCCAGTGCCAAAAGTTCGGCCATACTAAAACCTCCTGTCGTGGGTCACCTGCCTGTGCGCGTTGTGGTGCTTCTGGCCACGACAGTGAGTCCTGCTCTGCAGCTCCTAAGTGTGTCAATTGTAAAGAGGAACATCCCTCATACTCCAGATCTTGCCCGAAATGGGCGTTTGAAAAAGAAATCCAGTCCCTACGTGCCTCTCAAAGAATCTCATATCCCGAAGCCCGTAAGTTAATAGAAAGCCGGACACCAAAACCTGGTTTATCTTATGCAGCTGCAACAAAATCAACCAAAACAATAGCAACCCAAACCGAACCACCAAAATCTGTACCTGTCTCCTTTCATTCTGCAACAGCACAAATATCTAAACAATCAACTTCTAATCAAAATAAATCCTCCACAGCTTCACAAAAAAATACACTGAAGAAAAATTCTCAAAGTGTTAACTCAACCCGACCACAAATAAAAAAGTCTTCTGTCTACAGAACTAAATATAACAAACCCAAAATCAAACATGTTCCTCCACAACGCCCTATAGATGACAGTATCCTACATTTGGACCCTTCCGACTCTGAAATGTCAGACCTCCCCATGGATGATGACGACATCCCTAGCACTCCTCTCAAGCCTACGGGGACTCCGAGCAAGATGAGCATCATCCCCAACACAACATGATAATGGCTCTGCTGCTATCCTGGAACTGCCACGGTTTCCTTAATAAAAACGACGACCTCAAAATACTGATTTATGATCATAACCCCGCTTGCCTCGCCCTTCAGGAAACTTTCCTCAAAACCAATAGACCTACTAAAATCCGCAATTACACTGTCCTTCGCAAGGACAATGAGCTCAATGATAGGGCCACAGGTGGAGTTGCCCTATTAATCAACAATAGCTATCCTCACACTATAGTCAATCTTCACACAAATCTGCAAGCAGTCGCCACTCGTATCCAATTAAAACAACTCACAACTGTCTGCAGTATATACCTCCCTCCAAGTGAAGCAATCTGCCAAACATCCCTTAATAGTCTCATTAAGCAGCTTCCTCCTCCTTTCATCCTCCTCGGTGACATGAATGCTCATAGTCCCTTGTGGGGAAGCAAGGACACCAACAATAGAGGCCTTCAAATCGAAAAACTTCTCACAGATTTCTCCCTTTCCTGCATGAATAATGGTGACAATACTTACTTCCACTATCCAACTAAAACTTTCCATGCAATAGACCTTGCCATCTGTTCTCCATCACTCCTTCCCACATATAATTTTTCTGTATCCAGTGATCTCCACAACAGTGATCATTTTCCGATTCTTTTGTCACCTCTGTACCAATATCCCCAACCTATTTCAGTACCTAGATACATTTATGATAAGGCAGATTGGTTCACCTTCACTTTCCTGTCTGCCATCACCTCTGATGCTGTTGAAGGCCCATAGACGAGGTCGTACAAAACATTACCTCAATTATCATCCAAGCTGCTGATGCTGGCATTCCAAAATCGGGCATAAAACATCGACGTAATAAAAAACCGTGGTGGAACGAAAAATGCAACCTCGCTAAAAAGAAGCAGCAGAAAGCCTGGAGCACTTTTCGGCGGTACCAAACCACCGAAAATCTCACCCTCTTTAAGAAAGCTAGAGCATATGCACGTAGGATCCGGCGTCAGTGCCAAAAGGAATCCTGGGTCAAATATATCTCCAGCATAACAGCCTCTACTTATAGTAAGGAGCTATGGACGAAAACAAAAAGAGCCATGGGCATTTATACTAATCAGCCAATTTCCTGTCTAACCATAAATAACAGCATTATATCCGATACAAAAGAAATAGCAAATAGCATTGGTGAAACCCTTGCTTCCATCTCGTGCAGTACCTCCTACTCAAATTCTTTCCTCCCGTATAAACAACAATCAGAACGACAAAAAATAAATTTCAAAACCTCCTCAAACTTTACCTACAATAGTGATCTTACCATTGATGAACTTACACAACACTTAAGACAGTCCTCAAACACATCTCCGGGTCCCGACGGTATTACATATGACATGCTGAAACACTTATCCCATGACTCTTTACTCAATCTTTTGAAATTCTACAATAGAATCTGGAATGAACAGACCTTTCCCACCTCCTGGAGAAATGCAATAGTTATTCCCTTCCCCAAACCAGGAAAAGATATGTCTAACCCTAATAACTACCGTCCCATAGCCCTTACTAGTTGCTTATGTAAATTAATGGAGAAAATTATCAATAGCCGGCTTGTTTACATTTTAGAAACAGGGGACCATATACATCCCTTCCAGAGTGGCTTCCGGAAGGGCAGATCCACCATAGATAACATTATTAATTTAGAGTCCCAAATTCGTAATGCCTTCCTTAGAAAAAACCACTTAGTGTCAGTTTTCTTTGACATTGAAAAGGCATATGACCGAACGTGGAGGTACGGGATCCTCCTAGACCTTCATAATATAGGATTTCGAGGCAACCTACCCATTTTTATAAGAAACTTTCTGTCACTCCGAAATTTCCGGGTCCGGATTAATGGCATGCTATCCAATAACTTTGTTCAAGAGGAGGGTGTTCCACAGGGCTCCGTACTCAGTGTCACCCTCTTCTCAATAAAAATTAATAACATCCTAAACCAACTGCCTTCGACTGTCTACGGTAGTCTATATGTAGATGACCTGCACATCTCCTGTCAGGGAAAGGACATGCGCTTGATAGAACGCCAGCTTCAGAATGCCATCAACCGCATCTTAAAGTGGTGTGACAGAAACGGTTTTAAGATATCAGCAGAGAAAACAATTTGTACCCATTTTTGCCGGAAGGGTGGGATTCACCCGGATCCGGAACTTTATCTGGGCCATACTAATATTGCTGTAAAAGATTCTGTTAAATTTTTAGGTTTACATTTTGACAAGAAACTTACATTTGCTAAACATATCTCAGACATCCGCAATAAATGCGAGAAAAAACTTAACATTTTAAAGGTTTTAACCAATACCTCTTGGGGGGCAGACCGTGATGCTCTCTTGCGCATCTACCGTGCTGTCATCCGTTCTAAAATGGACTATGCAAGCTGCATCTATGGATCAGCTTCTAAATCAATGCTAAAAAAACTTGACACTGTGCATCATACTGCACTACGCATATGTTCCGGTGCTTTTAGGACATCGCCTGTCCATAGCCTTTACATCACCTGTCATGAACCATCTCTCACTCTCATACGTCAGAAATTATCATTAAATACCTACTTTCGCATCCTTTCCCATCCTCTACATCCCTTAAAGCATTCTTTTATAGACACCCAACTGGACCAGTTTTATGCAAATCGCCCTTCCTGCACTCCCCCCTTCGTACTTCGGATCCGTAGGAGTGTCGTCGGTACCCAATTGGAGGATGTAAATGTGTCTACTTGTTCACTTCATGAAGTCCCACCATGGACTAAATTGCAGATTTCCTACCTACAACCATTCGAAGGCTTCACAAAACCAAACACTGATCCCATAATATATCAACAGCTATTTCTATACCATAAAAGCAAATATCGAAACTTTGAAGAACTACATACTGACGGCTCAAAATCTCATAATCATGTAGGCTTTGCTTATGTACATCGTAATCATTCTTGCAACTACACCCTACCTTCGTTTTGCTCCGTATTTACAGCCGAATTAATAGCTATTTATGAAAGTCTTATTTACATCTATAGAGCAAAAACCAAACAATTCATCATCTACTCTGACTCATTAAGCGTTTTGGAAAATCTGGGATCTGGTTCCCTAACTCATAGCTATATTCTTAAAGTCCTACACATGCACAAATGCCTCATGAACCGTGGATACAACATCCTCTACTGCTGGGTACCTAGCCATATCGGGATTCTCGGCAACGAAAGGGCTGATTCTTTGGCCAGGCATTCTACTGTCCCATATAATCTCCACCCACCCTATTGTGATATAAAATCTGGCATCTCTTCCTTAATAAAAGGCACCTGGATCCACATATGGGACTGTGAAACCCAAAACAAACTTCGTTCTATCCGGCCAGCCCTTACCCACTGGTCCACTCATCCATACCGCAAGCACGATGTCCTTCTGACTCGTCTTCGCATTGGACATACGCGAATTACACATATGCACTTACTTCTGGGCGAACCTCCTCCGGAGTGCCCTCACTGTCATACTCAACTCACCATTCGTCATCTCTTATCGTCGTGCACTGCATTTAATAGTTTTTACCAAATACTTTTTAACTGTTCTCATCCTAAACTTGACGATATTTTGGGTGAAACCCCACATCGAAATCTATTCGCTTTTCTTAAACGAATCAATATTTTTTATTCAGTGTAAAGTGTTCACTTCTGTCTGACTGGTATCTGGATGGGAGCCCCATCCAGATGTCCTCACCTTTTTATCTACTTTTAACCCTTTTGAATTCTGCATTTCACCTTTTTAGTCTTTTACATTTTAGTACACTTTAGTACATTTTTGAATTTTAGCTTTTACTAGGTTTTGTGTACCCATTACCTGAATACATCATGACACGATTTTAACTCCTTGTCTGGCGCAGTATGTCCTTTCTGGACCTTGTGCCATTAAAAACCAACCAACCAACCAACCGGAACAGGGTTGGCATGGTTTAAACCGACAGGTTTAAATGAAATGTTTTTTTTTTTTTTCCTCATAAAACCAATTGTATTTTTTTGTAAAAAATAATTTATAATTCCAAATACCACAGATAGAATACGTTCCGATATCTTTTAAAATTATCCTCATAAGTATGAACAATAAGTTTTTATATCAATCTGATAGACACCTTATTGTTTTATCATAATTAAAAATTATTAATTTAACTTCAATTATAGGCTGCATTTTTAATTTGTTTCTAAAATAGAGGTTTTGTGTTCTAACAACTTATTTTTAAACCTTAAAAATATCATTTTGAACAACTTATCACCATTATTACTAATGAATCTAAGTGCAAGATTCCATGTAAAATGTAGTAGACAATTAATATTGTATTTTATTATACACTAATGGTTTCAATGTCCACATAAGTATAGCAACAATTGTTTGTTTACTTTTTAACAATGCACTAATTTTCAGATACTTACAGTGAATCCTGCCTCAATAACATCAGCAATGCCCTCAGCGGAATGAGGGCCTATTAATTGTAATATTCAGTTTTCTATTGCTGACAATTCTTCTTTACAGACTGGACCCCTGCCTGTTTGTATCCGTGATCTGTTTATTCGGCGAGCTTTCTCCCTCACTTCACTTTTCTGATCATTCCAGCACTACAGGATAAATTAAGGCATTTAAAATATAATTTGAGAGCTGATAAGATAAAGATTTTTCTGCATATGCAGAGCAATAACTTTTAAAAGCACATTAGCAAATACTGATTATAAATGATGCGAGACATACATGATTAAACAGGGCGTCTACTGAAGTGCAGAAAAAAATATTCATGACCACAGGGGAATTTTCATGACATACGGTCATTTTGTTGCTTTTGAAATGTAACTAATTTTAGTCATATAATTATATATATATATATATTTATACACAGGGTGATTCGCTACTAGACTGATAAATTAAGGCAACTTCCAGGGGGTGTAGGGGGTACAGAGATGGTTCAGAATCACATAGCAATGTGAGGTCGGAAACATCATCTTCCCCGTTAATAATCACTTTAGATCAAGTGTTCAAGCTAAAAATTATTATTTCAGAATTGTTCCTTTCATTAAATTTATGAAATTGCCTGAGGAAATCCCATTGTTTATGAAACTTGGTTAAGAAATTAGACGTACACTTCTTCCAAAGTGATTATTGGCAGGTACATGAAGATGACGTTTCCGACCCTGCTTTGCTACATGATTCTGAATCGTCTCTGTACTCCTTACACCCCCTGCAAGTTTGTTAGTGAATTACCCTGCACATATATATAATTATAATATTAATTACTCTTAATAGCCACATTTAATTAATTAAGTGGTGAAATGTAAATGAAATGTCGGTATCCTAATCGCAAGATACCCCCAAGGCACTGAACTAACAAGACGATTCTGTTGTTCCTGGGGAACAAAACATTGGTCCTACGTCTGCTTACCAGAGTTAAATTTAAAAAAAGACATAGCCATAAATAGGCTAAAATATTTTTATTAAATAACAAGTTCTACTTACAAGTTATGACAATAATTATGACATTTTACGGGACACTGAATATAAAACATTTCTACGGTCTCATGAGCAATCAGTTATAAGAAAACATTTAATGCATTTTTAAGTTAAAGATATTTAGCTAAATTCAAAACTAACATTTATAATTTACATTTCTGCAAAGCTCACGCAACTAGTGTAACAAGCCGATACTACGGCCAAAAGATTTAATCTAAAGTTCCATATAACTAAAAGATTTCTGCAAGTCGCAGTATAAATTAAATTACATTACATTACATTAACGCGGCTTACAGCCGCTGGCTGACAACTGAGATTGAGAGACTACACCTTGGCCCGAAAAAGTTGCGAGTGAAAGGAGCGATTTCATTGGTCTTCGTATTAAACGCCAAGAGCGAAAGTTACGCCACAATCGCCATAATAAAAATTAACTTTGTTTTCTGTAAAAGTTTAATGTTCAATATATCAATGAAATTTTTGGTAATAATGTTACAGTTTCAGATTTCATTTTTTATACACAAACTTATTTTTTAAACGGTTTACAGATTATTTATTTTGATTTTATGAGTAAATAGATGAACATAGGAGAAACCACTAGCAAGATTTAACTCTCTGTAGCAAAAATTTGAAATACTGTTGCTTCAGTATTGAAGTCTTTTTGGTGTATTACAAAACCATATTATTTATTTTAAAAAAAGATAAAACAGAAAAGCAAGAGATCAATTGCTGAAACACCCATAAGGTGCCCTAGATTTTTAATATGTAGCTCATGTGCCTTATGATATAAAGAAAATTAGCAAAGCTGGAATTAAAATTGTTGCAATTTTTAAGTTTGCCTCCCCCTTCCCTAGCAAAAGTGTTTATGTGCACCCATAATTGCTGATATTATTTAAAAGGTATATCCACAATATTAAAGAATTTTAAAAATATGTATAATTTCTTTTTTACAATTGTGAATGTAGATAATTTATCAAAACTTACTCATGCAAAAGCTCAAATGTACCACTTGCTTACATAAAATGTAAGCGCAGTTACAGATAAATTTAGTACACCTTTAAAGAGGAGACAAATTTCGGGTGTGGGGGACGGGAGAGGAGGGTGACTGGTTGTAGCCCCCGACAGCAGTGGTTTATGACATTTGGTCACTTAATTTCTCTCTCCCCTAGTAAAGAAAATTAAGAAGTGTCAGTGACACTTTTCTTATTTATAAAAATTACAATGAACAAAGTTTGTTAATAAAAAAAAAAAAGTCAATTCAAAACAAACAGAAAAAGAAACATTTTGTTTGTTTTTGTATTTTTGTTTGTTTGTGTAACATGTATTTCGGATCTGTGTGCTTGGCTCAAGGCCTGCTTATAAATCCAACGTCAGAAGGACAACACAAGGGGGGGGGGTGCCCTCCGTGGGGATCTTTCTAAGGGGTCCTAACCCGTATTTACACTGAGAAAACCACGGAAAACTCAGAATGGTTAGGTCAACGGACGCGACGTGGTTTGAACCAGGCACCTTCCGTCTACCATTTCCAGTGATTTAAACCAGGGTGTGCTGATTTAAATCAGGTTGATTAAAATCACTTAATCATTGATTTAAATCAAACTTAAATTTTTTATAAATTTAGGGGAATATGTTAAATTTATATGTCTTAGAACACAATAAAACTTGAACTTATTTGCTATTGACATCAATACCAAAAAAAAAAAAAAGTGTTTTTATTTACTCTAAAAATGATTCTTTTAAGTTTTAACTTTAACAATATTTAGCTTCTATTCTTATCTATTTTGGAACCAAGTCAACAACATTTGGTTCAATTAGATCCAGGGCTAGAAATTGGGAGCAAAAGTCTGGTATCAATGGCAACCAGCAATTTTTTTTCAGTCGCCAAACTGTTTCACTTAGGTGCAATTTCAGAAACCTTTGTTTTGTTTACATACATTACTATAAACCGACCATAAGGCATTTACAAATAGCAATAAACTAGTAGCAAAATCTTGCCAAGTCAAAATATTTGATAAAGGCAAATAACATTACAACTAGAACATAACCAATAGGCTTGTTCTACATGACATTGTGTTAGTAAAAATGTTACAGCCCTATAGATCGTTTGACTTGATGGATTCGATGCCCACCCGATCCGATCAGCACTATTACGACTCAGAGTCCGTGGAAAGTTGTGCAGTATCCGGAAAGAAGTTAGTCGGCAAAAATGATGACTAGGTCTAAAATCTTGGGCGTCAAAATGAAATATACAGTTGCAATTACAACTAACGACCGCTAATTTCGAGCCCTGATTAGATCAATCTGATAACCATTCAAGAAGTTTAATACGTACATTTTAATAACAATAAATAATAATGATAATAATAATGGATCTTCTATGCTTTTAACCCATTAGCACCCAACTTTTTTCATCATACACTCCAATTCATGCTGATGACAGAAGTTATAAAGAAATTTCCAACGTTTGTGAGTGTGAAGAATGCATTTCTTTTTTTAAAAATATGAAATAAATAGTTAAAGATTTGCATTTTACTTTGTTATCGCTGAGTATTTTGTAGAAATCAGATTTATTATTCGAGAAATTGAAATAGGTAAATAAATAAATGTTTATTTATTTTTGCAACTATCGATTTTTGCGACTGTCCTAAAAATAGGACGCTGGGCGTTAATGGGTTAAAATATTTACACCCTTTTTTTTTTTTGAGGTGGTGGGGGAAGGGGGAATACAATCCACTTATGTTGCAGCTGTTAACATATTACAATTTTAAAAAAATCTACTTGTATTTTTTTAATGTAATTTTTTCGGTTTATATTTAAATTTATTGATCCTTATATGTATTCACACTTAAAAAAAACATGCTTAATGCCTAAATCTAAAATTTATTTTTAGTTGGAGTAATTTAAATTAAAAAAATCTGATTAAAAAAATTATGATTTTTTCACACCCTGACTTAAACCACTGTGCCAAGGTGAGGCTTGTTTTGTAACATGTATTTCAGATTTGTGTGCTTGGTTCGAGGTCCGCTTATAAATCTATGTCAGAATAACAACAAAATGGGGGGGGGGCTCCTTGGAGGTCTTTCTATGGAATCCTAACCCGCATTTAGGCGAATACAACCGATTTTTAGACAATCAGTTTTTAAAAGCATCGAAACTCTGTTCTATATAGTGTAAATTCAATTTCAATGTTTGGGGGGGGGGGGTTGCTAAAGCCCTCAGAGTAGAAGGATCAATCCAGCAATTTTCTGTGGGGTCCCATTTTTGTGAAATGGCAATGAACAAACTTTTTTAATCAAAAAAGTAAATACAAACAACCAATTTTTAGACACAAAGTTCTTAATCTTCCGTTAGTGGCATGCTTCTTTTCGACATGGTTAGTCGCATTGCACCTCTGAGATGTTTCTAGTTTTTTGAAAATGAAGTGAAATTTATTTTAATTTAAATATGTAATTGTTTCATATTAAAGATTTTTTGAGATAAAAAGCACTAAACAACTTATTTAATTAATAAAATTTATTAAAAAATAGTGCCTACTAACATTGGGGGGAGGGGGGAATGGTAGTAGTGATGCACCTGTAAGGTGCGTGCGACCAACGGAAGGTTAACTAAGCATTAAAACTCAGTTCTGTCTAGTGTAAATTCCACTTCAACATGGGGGGTGGGGCTAAAGCCCTTATAGCCCTCCTCTCCCTCCCTTGGATCCACCTCTGGGTGGGGGTAGGGGGTTTTAAAGGTAAATTAAATGAGCATGTCGAAGTCACGCTACTTTCCCTGCTTTTTATGTTCTCTTGCTTTGTTTCCATGGTTTTGACAAATCAAAGTTTTTTTTCTTATGGTTTCATTAACAGAAGGCTAATGTTTAGCAGTAAGTGGCTGTGTAGAAAAAACAGAGTGGAACTGCTTCCTCTTACTCCGTTACCCTGACGACAAGGAGGAGAATGTGACCTTGGCATGCTGTTCTATTTACAACTAAATAGATTTTGTAATGGTTAACACCTGGAAAAGCAGAGTGCGATCATTACCCTATGTTGTATTTTGTAATCTCTATAATGTATGTCTTTTGGTAGTGTGGGACATGATAAAGAATGAGAAACATGTACTATTTGTTTTGCCGATATTTGACTATGATTTAATGAAATCTGTTCAGACAAATCAACGCGAGTTGAAAAACACCCGTTAGTTACATGAAATTCTTTCCCTGTTTGAAAGCTTTGTGTAATTGCTGTTTCAGAATGACAGACATTCATTTCACTCGTTGATTCTCGATTTCTTCATATACCTGGTAGCAGTGGCATAACCAGATATTTTTAATTGCAGGGGTTATAAGTACTGCAACTTATATATATGTATATGCGTATGTTATAAGTGAGTGGACACTATACATTTATATGTCAAAAAATTCCTCATGGGGAGGGTTGTGACACACCCCCCCCCCTGCTACACCACTGCCTGGTATTAGAAACCGTGCAGCACGTTACCAGGCGTTGCAGATTCAATCGAGCAAGTTTTATGATAGGTTATTCAGGAATCGTTAGGGTTGTAGATAAATTTTGATTTGTGATCCTGGGGACCTTTTTTCCCCTGAGTCGTCAGCAAAAAATTGCAACTGGTCTTTGTCAGTCGTTCAATAATAATTTGTCTAACGGTTTCTGAAGCATGATTTTCTCATTTGACCAATCATAAGAACCCCTTAATATTTCTCCTCAACACTCCTCTCACAGGCAGGGGAATTTCCTGTCAACTAACTGAAAATAGTACCCTATCAAGGATGAAAATTCTGCTACTGGGTTTGGACATACATTTCTTGTGCAGAAGAACTGCCATTTAGTGTATCTTGGAAAAAGAAATCTTTCAATTATTTGAAAATATATCTGAAATGGAATCTCATACTTGGGTCCAGGGGCATAGCAAGAGGGGATATGCAGCCCCCCCCCCAAAAAAAAAGTAGATAAATAAAATCTTGGCTACCCTACTTTGGATCTGATTATCAGATTTATGTGGTCTCCTACCTCACCCCCCCCCCACACACACACACACGCTCCAAGGAACCAGAGGCTTAATTTGCACAACTTCTAATACGTAAATTCTATATTTATTTTTTCCTATATTCAGGAATGAGATTTTTCTGACTTTTGTTTGATTTTCAGATTTTTTCCATGTTTAAAATCAATTTTTCATTTTTTTTTACATTAAAGCAATATTCTGCATAAGTAGGATTTATTTAATGCCAGTAGCAACTGCAATATTTATTTAACATGATGATAATTATGGTAATTATGTTAACACGGTAATAATCAATAGTACTGCTCAAATACTGTTCGCACATTCTTTAGCTTTTTCCTTTTTTGTCAATCTCAACCCTGAATATTTTTAATTTTGTTAGGATGATGCAGTTTACAATTTTAACCTTATGATAATTTGGAATTAATGAAGATCATAAAAAATGAAAATGTTAAAGCACAAGGGTGCAAGCTTGAAATTTTAAGCTTTTGCATGTCTTTATTTAAGAATGTTTTAACCAAAGTTAATAAGTAATAAACACAATAACAGATCAACCACATAGACTTGAAAAATGTTAAATTGACACAGAATTTCTTTTTCCCTTGTTAATAAGTTTTTTTTCCCCTCAAAAAGTGATAAAGCATTAATGATAAATATTTACATTTTCCCCATTTATCATATGATTATATACACATACACACTAGTTTTAAGTAGTATATAAATAATAAAATTTGGTAATATGAAAAAAAAAATAATAATGCTTTTTTTCTCTCAAAAAGTGATAAAGCAGTAATGATAAATATTTACAATTTTCCCCCCATTTATCATATTATTATATTCACATACACACTAGTTTTAAATATTACATAAATAATAAAATTCGGTAATGAGAAAAAAAATGGTTTAACCTTTTTTTTTTTTTTTTACACGTCTCGTATCATTTTCAATTTCTTTCATCTTAATATTGGAAACTACTTATCATTTTTAATAAGAACAGTCAACTCTCTGAAATCTGATTCCCTATAACTCATAATTTTTAGATGTAAACAATGAAGTTAATGGTTAACAGTTAAGTTAGGCTGTGGAATTCAAGATGCAGCAAAAGATATTTTATTACTTTTAATTAGTTCCCATATTTTTGCCAATTTCTAATTAAAATAATCTGTCTTTAATACAGTCCAACAGTAATTTTAATAAATTAACTAAAGAAAGTTCTGAACAGTAAATAGTAATAATAATGATGAAAAATAATTCAATTGTATAGTTGGCCAAATGTTCACAAATGCAATTTTCAATGCAATACAGAAAAAGTAAACAGAATTTTTCTTCAGGAAGATTTGTCTTTAGCTATTCACATTTAGATTTCCTCTCAAATCACTTATTAAAATCACAACAAGTAAAATGACAAATTATAGACTTACTGATAAAATATTTTAATTTAAATAAAAAGCCATAAAACAATTAATTCGATGTTTGCAAAAATGAAGAACTTGTAAAATAAAATTAAATACCTTTGTTTTTTACAAGCAGTTCATATACATTTTAAATTAAAATACAGTGTGGCAATATAATTTATTTTTATAATTTTTTTGTAAATTAATAATTTTATACATAACTTCATATAGTAACACAAACTATAAACACAATAATTATCTATAATCTGCCAAATTCTTGCCTACATGTTGTGCAGATTTCAGAGAGTATTGCATAAAATAAATGGTAAAACAAAGGTTTGATTCCAGGGATTTATGCTGTTCCTACAGAAAAGAAAACGTCCATCTCATAGTAATTGTCTGAGGAAAATATGCATAAATAAAGCAGCAATTAACTTTAGCCTTATCTAACAAATTAAGAATTGTCAAGTATATTACATTGAACGTATTTGTTTTCTCTTGTTTTAGTTAGGCAATGAATGATAAATACTGATTAATGTAATAAAAAAAATATTAATTAGCACAAGCTATACACTTGATGACTAGTTTCATTAACAGTTAATGAGTCTTTTCCAAAAAGTGTATATAGGACCAAACAATTGAAGGAGTCGGTCAATACCATGACTGACACACTTTTAGAAAACCCAATCCTTTAATCACAAAACCGACTCAATGCTTTTTTATTTATTTTTTGTTGGAGTAGTAATAAAAGTCATAATTAACACATATAATTTTTGATTGTACTTTTTCATTTTAGTTAATGAATGTTTCTAAAAAAAAGGTGTGATTTAACATTACTGACTGTTCTTTTAAAACTTATGCAATTGTATACATGAAATTTATTTTACTGATTTTTTGACATTAAAAAGACAAATAAATGTTATATAATCATTTTCAAATATTCAAAAAATTACAATTTTACAGGTCATATATGTGACATTAAAATTAGCAAAAATGTAGCAAAATCACTGTTAACAAGAAAAGTAACACTTATTCGAGCTAAGGTGGCTGCTAAAAAAGTGTGTGTATGTGAGGCTTGGGGGGAGGGGAGGAATAAAAAAATGTTTGTGTGTTTAATTTTTAACTATCAACATTACTATTGTTATTATGACTTTTAGATTGCAAAATAGTTATTAGATCATTGTTACGATCTGAATACTTAGTAAGGAGAACTGATTTGTCATTTTTTTTTTTGAGGGAATTGCCTCTGTGGGCTTATGTTTCGTTTTCTGGTGTCAGATGAAACTGAAGGCAGGTCATAATTCTTACTTCTAATTGTACTAATTGCATCACACTTATTTTTTGCTGTTTTATTGCTTTTAATCATTTCTTTACATTGTTCTTCTGAATAATTGTCGATATCGGGTGTCAGACCCAAAATAGTTGCTATTGTTGTTTGTCTAAGAGTATGTATATTTTCGTCTTCCTGTTGATTTTTACGAATTTCCTTAAATACAGCCTCTTTTTCTTTTTCGGATGTGTCATTAACATTAATCAAAAGATCACCATCAAAGGAGTTATGTGTTTGTGTGCTGTCTGTGTGTTCTTTGATTCCTATTAAGTGTATGTGTTTGCATGTGTTATATTTGATGGCTGAATCGCTACATGTGCATCTGAATTGATGCAAACAAATTTTACATTTGTCACATTCAATTCGACACACATGCTGCGAATCAACACTGTTTTTTTTTTTACAGTATATGTTTC
>JAWZYV010018073.1:0-30464 GCA_038373885.1 Cheiracanthium punctorium
ATATATTCCGTATACGGTGCTTGTTTACATATCAATGTTTTTGTTTACAAATCATTGGCGAACAATCTGACGCTAGAGTGAGCGATGCACCGCCAAAGGGAAGTTACCTGCCTGTGGTAGTTGTGACTGGCAACCATAAAGAATACGTGTTTCATCAGGTTTGGGAATTTGAAATTGTTTCTGTTATTGATGGAAGGGAATGTTATGTTAATATATGAAACGAATTTATGCGTGTTTGTTAGAAATATAGTGTGATATAAAGCTAAATAAAAGAAAGCATGCTGGTGTTGCGTTATAAGCCGGTGGGTGTTGGGGACATTTCTGAGCGGTTATTTAAAAAAATATAAAGGTAAGTGCAACCCCTAGTAGCAATGACTGCTTGTTTTCTGCTCGGTCGTTCATCGACACATCGTTAACTCATCGACTCGTCGAATTCAGTCATCGGCAAGTGCACTTTTGTTTATCTGCAATAGATGAATTTTTATTCATGGATAGAAGTGATCTAGACGAGCAGTTTCGCAAAAGCTTCCCCCGAGCAGTTTCGCAAAAGCCAAAACAGACTAGCGTAGCAAGTCTGCGTCTGTTTCCTTTCGGCAGGAAAGCTTTGGGTTCTTGTTAAAGGGGAAACCCGATTTTTAATATCCAAAAAAAGATATAAAGTTGAGGTTTTTGGATGATAATGGATTGAAATGGTTAAGGGCACTTTCAAGTTTGTTTTGCCAGTGGCAAGTCAATTGTTGTACTTCCCGAAAATTTTTTGCAGGACAACTCGGATATTCAGAGGTACAAAGGCATGTAGTCGGTCCTTTGAAGAGCGGAAGAATAAGGAAGGAATTCCAGATCCAGGTGAACGAAAGAAGCGACTAGTCCAAACCCATTTGACCGACAGGGGTGGATCCATACCGAGAGAAACGAAACGGGAAATTAACTTGTGTGTAGGGTTTTTTAAGGAGTTTATTACGCTAAACGTAAATATATAAAGTTAATTAAATAAAGCATAACAATTGGTTGTTTAATAATTAATTGTTTAAACGACAATCATATACTACAGTAAAACCTCCTTTAATAACCCCCTCTGAACAACAAAAACCTCTGACTACCGGCCACATATGAATAGTGTCAAACGTGATCCATAGGATAAGAGCTAACCTCTGAACAATGGCCACCTGTCGGCAAAACGTTTTAACAGCCACTCAAAATACGCTTCGCAAATTTTTTCCCCCAAGCCAAAGTATGAACAGTGTAAAGTTTATTTGCCACAGCCACAAGATACACGTACTAGAACTAATATCGTATTCGGATGTTCTTATAAACTTTTCACGGTATTAAAGTTTGGAGAAAGATATTTTAATTAAAGGAGAAAGATATTTTAATTAAAAAAACACGAATAACCGATTTTTATATGTAAATTATCAGGTACGGAGAGATACGGTAAGCATGGTATGCATCGCATCGGGGAGCCATCTCGCATTCTAAAACTGAGAACTTGATCTAGAGAATACAAGGGGCACCTTTTTACGTTTGCAGGGGGGTGCTACGTACCTTCGGGCCGCCCCTGTCTATATATTTTTATGGTTGTCCAAACTCATATTTAAAGCAATAATCGTATAACATGTCAAAATACTTGTGATATAATTTTTAAAAAATAAAACTTTGGTCACTTCTATGCACCAGAAGTGGACATAGTAGAAATTTGATGTACCAGTAGTGAGCACATACCAAAAGTGGGCCACATAGATTTGTCGAATGGGTAAGGAAAATAGAATGAAGTCGTTATGTATAGTAATATTAACAATATAAATAGAAACAATAACAATAAAAATATACTCAAAATATCAGATGAAATGTTTTATTTAACCCATTACGGGAACATCTATTATATATTTTTTTTCTTAAAATATTTTAACGCAATTTACGAAATACACATTTTATATAAACATTTACACTATAGGGTGTGTTATATATTTTTATCGGAACAATATATTTTAATTTAATGTTTTTTTCTAATTTTTAAAAAAGTGAAATTTTGTCTTTATGACTGTCTTATATAAAACTAAAAAAATAAATAAATAAATGGTCACTTAAATGTTTCAAGTAGAATGCATATTTAAAACCAACATCTTGAAGAACAACATTCTTAAAATCCTGCATGAATAGATTCCTATAAAGGAATGTGATGAACGCTTATATTTCTTGTTCCCACAGCGGGAGCTTTGGCGCCCTCCCACTAGTTAGCATTTCCAGTTACTCTATATTGGGTTCCTGGTCATTCTGGCATTCCTGGTAATGAGATGGCGGATTCTCTTGCTAGGTTGGGCTCTGGCTCTTTTTTTGTTGGACCTGAGCCGGTTCTCGGTATCTCGAGTAAATGTTACAGGGATACTGTGTTTAGCCACTTTAGCAAGCTTCAGTATTCCAGCTGGCTTAAGTGTAATGGCCAGAGGCAGGCCAAAGAGATCAATCTTGGCTTTCCTGGTGTTAGATGCAAGGAACTTTTGTGTTTCAACAGGTCCAGTCTCCGTAGGGCTATTGGCCTGTTAACTGGGCACTGTTGCCTTAAAAGGCATCTTAACATAATGAAGGTTGCCGATGATCCCACTTGTCGGGGTTGTCTTCTTAAGGAGGAAACTGCTTTACACATCGTCTGTGAGTGTGAGTACTTCTCTGATTATAGGTTTGAGCATCTTGAGCGCCATGCCATTGAGCCCTGGGAGCTTCACAAAATGTCTGTTAGGTCTATGCTGATGTTCGCATCTGCTACTGAATTTTTCGTAGGGCCTTTTCCATATTGCTTGGAGGCCCAAAAAGGGTCAGGCACCGTGACCCATGGTCACGGTGCCTGACCCTTTTTGGGCCTCCCATTCAAGTCATAAGTCATAGCATTTCCAGATTGATTTTGCTACCGTTCAACAATAAAGGAATGTTTGGCACGTCGCAGGCTGGTTATTTCGTACATTTATCAACAACAAAAATAATTACTTTATATATACAGTTTTGAGCAGCATCTGCGTAAAAAAAGGAATTGCTGTATCCAAAATGGAGAAAGACATTTATCCCCATAACACGCCAAAGCTCCCGCTACAGGAACATGCTATATTTCCTAAATGCTTTGAGTTAAAAAAGAAATTTCAACTGTTCTATAATAGAGGCATGCAATGTATGTAAAAAATGTATATACATTTAAAAATTTCTGATTCTCATAGCGGCGTTTAATGGGTTAAAGATTCTAGTCACGTGAGACTTTTACATTTCTTTTTCTTTAACAGCCATTTTTTTTTAATTAAAGGCTTATGCTAATTTTCGATCTTTCATTGGAAGCTTTCGTTTAGCCATTAAGGATATTAAATCTTTATATGTTATGTTAAATTAATCGTTTTCAACTGTTGCAAAGTACTTTTTTTCTAGACTTTAGTCTCTGGTCATGCATTGCTTCATCCTTTATTTCCTGGATTTTCACAAATACACGTATTTTTATGTTCAAATGGATAAAAATTTCTTTTCCCTCCTATCAGGGACGCAAGACAGTGGCGTAGCCAAGGGGAGGGTGTTGGAATCCCCCCCACTCCCGAAATGAGAGACACAGGAGAAGGGATCTTATCCCTATTTTTTAAAATTGATATATATATATTCAAAGGGAAAATGTTTGCCCCTCCCCCACAAAAGAAAATCCTGGTTACACCACTTACGCAAGAACAGTGACCCTCTTTCAGCCCCAGTCTTACACAGACAATTCTTTTTTTTCGTTCTCATCAAAGTCACTCAATTCATTCATGATGGAAGCATCAAGTGAAATTGAAGACTCTTTTGAAGATTTTCTGGTTATTTTTGTGAGTATGAATTTTTTCAGTTCATTCTCCATTCTTCTCTTTCCTTTTCAGCAGCACTTGCATTTTTAGCACATTCTTTCCTTTTAAATACATAATCATATGTGGGGAAGTAACTACATCGAGAAGTTTCTCCTGTTTTCTCTTTTTTTATCGTCTTCCTTCTATGGCCAGAAAAGAGCCCACTTAAATGGTGATGGAATGTTTTCATAATGGCCCAGCAACGGAATAGTCATCATTGTTTGCCCTGTTACAGAGCCCAACAGATTCACGGATTGTTGCCTGACCAACCAACTGTTCCCCAACTGTAGTCTGGCCAGCAGAATTAACATTTGGTGATTGTCCAATGATTTTTATTATAAACTTTTTATTTTAGTATTTTAGATTTGCTACAAAAATCCTGTTTTTAAAAGAAGTATTTGTGCAGTAAAAAATTCCCAGCAGTTTTACAGTGAAGCTCTGTGTCATTTTCAAACTAAACTAGAGGTGTGGTCCAGCCATTACTGTGATTTGTTGTTCTCTTATAAGGTTACGCAGCCCTACATGAGTGTACCAGTAGTGAGCTATTAATAAACCAGAAGTGGACCACGTGGCGCACTACTAAAGCATGTGCTCCAGTACTAGGACTGGGCCCTCTCGGCACACTTCTGGAGCATTTAGTAAATCAGTGATCTAAAAGTGGGCTACTCATCATTATCAATAAATTACTATTATAATTTCATTCAATGATAGTTTATAATACATTCAGTATATAATCAAATAATGTCAATAACAACTGATTTTAAAAACAAATAGAATATGTGTTAAAAAGTGGTTTGAATGAAGACATACCTCTTAAAGTAACCACTAAATGTGACTTAGAATGCTTTGCTAAGGGATCAAGTTTTCATTGATAAGGGTTTCAGCCATTCATAGGTTGATCCTTTATCTCAATGGGTAGTTGGAATTTCTTATTTTTCAACTTAAAATTTCAAATGACCCACTACTAGAGCACTTACCATAAGTCTTCAAAGCAATAAAGAAGGTGGATAAAAAGTTTATATTTCAGACTGCACAAATGTTTGGTTCTGCTCAGTGAATGCCCGGAAGAAATTCCTCCATGTAGCAAGCCAGAATATAACAACTACAGTGGAATCGATCTGTCTCATGTGACCACCCTCAGAAATAGCAAATTTGGTCACCTTACAAAGATTGCATAATCTGCATGGTTCTCCGACGAAAATTTTGTGAGCTGGGTGATGTTACAGAGTGGTTGGATGTCAGGAATAGACGACATCATTATTTTAGTACTATTTAAGCGTTTTGTTTGTATAGTTACTCAAAATATTATGAAGTTTATTACATTATTTTCAAACAGTATTTAATTTGATAATCAAACAATCATACTACTATTACAAATGTCAATGTTTGTATGTATATTTGCTACTCTTTCAAGCTGAAACGGTTTGACAGATTTGGAATAAAGACAGTTAAACTCCTGGATTAGCAAACAGGTTACTTTTTATCGTGGGAAAAAAACACTGTTTCTCTAATATACAGAAAAAAAACTATCTTTTATCCAAAAACAAAGGAATACAATTCAGTTTTTATTTACGAAGCCGTCGACAGATGGCGCAAACTTATAAAATACGCAGCTTTTAATAATTAAAACATCAGATTTTTGGGACTTGCATCGAGAAGTTAAAAGCTAAGATTTTTTTATTAGGCATTTTACGTTTGAGTTTTCAAGTTAGTGGGAAAGTTAAGAGTTGCAAATAGATATTTCGTGTATGAATTTACGAGGAATTTTGTTTAAATATGTTTTTACTAGCTGCCTTCGGCGACCAGTTGGTTCGCCATTTTGATAAATCTTGTTCGGAGAGAATCCTGTTTCTCAACGGTTTCCTTGGCACTGAAATCTTTCAAGATTCTTAATGGAATTTAAAATTAAGAATTTCGAGTGACCACTTACAGTGATAGTCAGACTTAGTGATGTTTTTTTTTGGGGGGGAGGTCTCGCAAAGAGACAGATGGAACATATTTTCAAGGGGCCCTTCAGCGATGGCCGGACTCAATAATATTTGGGGGGGGGGGTTCACAAAGAGCCCGCATTAGCATATTTACGAAGAGCTCCTACGGCGATGGCCAGACGCAGTGATGCTTTTTGGGGGGGGTTCTCGGAAAGGGCCAGCGGTAGAATATTTTCGAGGAGCCCCCTATAGAGACGGCTGGACCTAGTGATTTCTCTTTTTTTGGGGGGGGGGGCTCGCAAAGGGCCAGCGGTAGCATATTTTTGAGGGGGGAGAAAGATAAGGATTCCGGTGCAACTCACCCCTCTGGTATAATTCGGCAACTTGATTGATAGTTGTTGGCACGGGTGCAACTGACCCTCGTTCCTTTATACAGGGTGTCCCCAAAAAGGTGTTAGCGGGCTTTAATTCTTTAGCTATTAGAGATAAGTGGGCAGTGTAAATTAACGTTTTACATAATTCAAAGTAGTGCGAAGTTAAAATTTTTATGTTCCAAGGAACATGCAAGAACCAAGCAATAGTGATGCAACGGATATCGATTTGGCCGGATACTGGATACAGAATATCCGGCCAAACTTTCAGCCGGATATCCAGCAGCAGTATGATTTCTTCTTTTTTGTTTTATTTTCACTAGTTTCCTTAGATCATTGAGCTATTACTTTTTTCTTTAAATTTTCTCATTAGTTTCAAATGATTTAATTCAAAAATCAGAAATCCTTTTGGGATTGTTTCCATGAATTGAGTACCAGTTTTACTGCAATTAAAGTCATACGAAAAACAATGTCATGGACGTTCTCCCTCAAGAGTTAGATAAATATCTTAAAAGATCAGTTCTTGAAAGAAAGACATCTCTTTAACTATTGGAAGCGAAGTGTTATCAATATAACAAATTTTCTTACTTTATCAAAATTTGGGGAAAGGGGGGGGGGCAGTGTTGTAGTCCTAAGAAAAAAAGTGGGGGGACGCTCATTTTTGACGAAATGTAACCTAAACTTATCGGATTCATTAAATAATGTAATTATTCCTTAAACAACCAATAAAACTAATTTAACAATCATTTGTTTATTAATTCATTAAAATGAACTCATTGTTAAATTATTGATTACTTGTTAATAATCTAAACTAAGTCTTTTTGATCAACCGTGTAAGCTACTTAATTTGTTGTTGCGAACATGTATATCGGATTTGTGTGCTTGGCTCGAAGCCCTCTTATAAATCCTCGTCAGAAGAACAGCACAAGGGGGTTGCCCTCCATGGGGGTCTTTCTAAGGGGTCATAACTCATATTTACGCAAAGTTTCGGAGAGAACCACTGAAAACTCCGAACGGTTAGGTCGACGGGCGCACAATGGGACCCAAACCCGGGACCTTCACACTTCGCCCGTCTATCATTTCCAGTAACATAACCACTGTGCCATGGTGAGATAACAATCCAATGTCAAAATGGCAGATTTTCTTTTGGATTTGTACGTGACTATTTGCTACCCCGATTTTTGTCACTTTTTCGGCCATTCGGAAAGGCATTTTTTACTAAGCGTAAGTTCGGGAAGATTATAATCTGTTCTATTCTTATGGATATGTTTTCACTGCTGAAGTGTTTAAGAATCCCTTACAATCCCATTTGTAAATTCTATTCAAACAGTCAAAAGTTTCCATTTGATTTTTATACCGATATACTTGCTCTCGAACGAACAAAACGAAAATTTTAATTTCTTCACAGAATTTTTAAAAAGACCTTGTAAATGAGCGTCCCCCCTGAGAATAAAAAGCGGGGGGACGTATGGGCTGAAGTGAAAAAGTAGGGGGACGGCGTCCCCCCGCGACTACACTACTGGGGGGGGGGATTTCCTCACCAGCCAGCAGTACTACAGCAAGTACAATACAGTAGAACCTCGATTATCCAAAGTATTTGGGACCGAACCTACTTCGGATAATCAAGAATTCATCAATAATCATCTTGTTTAATATGTAGTATCGTCATTGAACTGTTGTTATGCCTATTTTAACTGTTAAATAAATTAAAATTATAAATGAAAATAAATTTATTTCTGAAACAAAAACTTACAATGGTTCAAATGGAAGCTTCATCTGGTGTAAATTGGCCATCCTTTGCCGTGCAGCTCTATTCCGAAGTTGCTCCTGTTGTTCCAACCAAAGAACCTTTTGAGAAACACTCAAAAGCATCATATCTTATTTACTCCAGAATCATTCTCATCTTCTTCTTTTGGAGATCTTTGGACTTCTGCTATTAATTCCTCATCATTGAGCAACAGGAAGCCTGCATCTTCCACGACACAATTCAAGCAATTTGTGATTTCTCTATACCCACAATTTTCAAAACCTTTTATTGTGCTAAAAAAGCTTGAAAACTCAGTAACACTATCTTTCACAATGTCTGTAGCATTTTCATCTGCGCCAGTTGAAAAATTCGGCAAAAGTTTTCGCCAACTTCGTCGTTCGATTCTTACGAGTTAGTTCGTTCGATTGCGGCATAGATTCCCACGCGTCACTGATCATATAAATGCAGTCTTTGATATTGACAATTTTCCAAAACTGAATTATTGAAACTGCACCAGATTCAAAATCTCCTTCAAAAAGTAATTTTCTGATGAAAAAAAAAAAAAAAAAAAAGTGAAGAAGAAACCGACTTCGGTTAACGGAGAGTTTCGGTTAATCGAGGTTCTACTGTACTTAATTTTTTTCACTTTTTCTATACATGATAAAAATACATTCTAAAAAGTATTGAAAACAAAACATTTTCACAAAACTTCGTTTTTTTGCATTTTTTATTATTGCAGTTTCTAAAATTTATTCATTTATTGTGTTTATTTATGTTATTTCTCCGTATATAATTTTAGGCCGGATATTTGTAATATCCGGCATATTGGCCGGATGCAGTATGTTTGCCGGATATCCGTTGCATCCCTACCAAGCAATGTGCAGCTCGGTAACATTTTATGAGATCCAATCTGTGGGTTTTGTTTATGGAAATTATGCCTTTTTTATGAATAAAATTATTACGGGCCGAATACCTCATATGGAAAGCGAGCATAGTGAGTCTAGGGGCCTTGGCCCCTAGACTCCTTTATAAAAGAAATCTATACTATTAAAATCTGTGTGCGTCTGTCTGTGTATCTGTGTGTAGCATCATCTCTGAAACGGCGGGGAGTTGGATTTCGATCAAAGTGTCCACAGATTCGGAAAATTTAGAGGAAGGACTTCTGATAATTTTTTTAATTTTGAAATTTGAATTAGTTTAGGAGATATTGACAAAAAATCCGTCAAAACGCTAATTTTTGCTCTCCGTAATTCCGCAATTGTAACCCCTGTATCAAAAAAGTGAGAAATAAGCATCGTGGTTGCCATGTTTGGCGAATTTATTAAATGATTTAGACTCTTGAATTAAAAATAAAGAATAATTTTTCTCTGTTAAGAATATTTGCTAGGTTATTTTTAATTGAAAAATCTCGAAAAATTGTGTATGTTGGCATTTTGACAATCAAAGTGCTATACGTGTAATAAATAAGCGATTCATCTATGTTAAAGCAGGATGTGGAAGTTTCTTTAACTGGAAACTGTTAGAATGGCGTAATTAATGTTGTCTAATGTACTTTTTTTTATGGATTAAAATGTATGCGGATTCCTACTTTAGTACCTTTCTTAGCAAAGTTGGCGATAAATATTCAAATGTAGTGTAATTCTGTGTTTAATAGCATGCGTCTTTTGCATTTGTACTGCTGATTCCATGGCGCAATTGAGATGAGCCAATGCTATGAACGTATGGATACATAATTTTTTAAATCCCGCATAACAGGGTACAATAAAATAAGAATTCTGTATAAATACGAATGTTTTGGAGATGAACGAGAATGCTTTTTAAGCCTAGTAAATATAACTGGTTTTGCCTATAAATTATTGCATTTACTGTGAAGTTAAATTTAGGATTCATTTTGGCTATTTGCCATCGACTATCAGCGTTAATTACGCCGATATGGCCGTTCTAACAAGCATAAATGTTGTTGCCACTTAAGCTGTTAAATATAACAATGAAGTGAAAACACTCATTTCTACAGCACTTAAGACCCGAAAAATGAAAACGCGTTGGCTATGAAACAATCAGAACATCAGCACGTCAATAACGCGAACCTACAATTTTGGTTATTTTAAACTAAATTAATTTTCAGGGTCTTTAAGAAATTCTGTATA
The DNA here is from genome assembly GCA_038373885.1 of Cheiracanthium punctorium. Classification (NCBI taxonomy): domain Eukaryota; kingdom Metazoa; phylum Arthropoda; class Arachnida; order Araneae; family Cheiracanthiidae; genus Cheiracanthium; species Cheiracanthium punctorium. The sequence goes on from JAWZYV010018073.1 coordinate 10,039, forward strand.
GAATGTCAAAGCCTCATATCTTAATTCGGATTAGTTTGCAAGAAAATTGATTAATCAGTATAAACTGAAGCAATAAACCTTTGAAAGCGTTTTTCTTGAAACGAGGAAAATGCAGATTGACGTCTTTGGTGTAGAAGTGGCGATAGGGAGAATTATTTAAGAAACGTTAATGGGAAATGATAATTAATTAAGCACATGCACAAAGACCCAAAAATCAAGAATGAAAAGTTAGGAGCATGAAATGAAAATCAAAAATAAATCACCTGAGGATTTATCGCGTACGAGAATGACATTGCAATCATGTGTAGAACAAAGGTCTCACGTGCTTACAATATACCCCTAGCAATGACGTAGTCCGGCCAGTGGCCGAACCCATACACCACCCGCGGGAGATATATAACAAAGCCTGCGCGCAGGAACTAGAAGGCTGTGTGACGTAGTCATATCTAAGCCTTCTTCGCCAGCATTTTTGAAAGTCGTTCTACCGGTATGTTTCACCATGTCCTTTGCGTTCTACAAGTTGCTCTTGCTTGAAATCACACGTGTTTTGAATTTTATTTATTTCATTATCTGAGGTATCACGAGTTAATTTTTTACTTGTTATCATGTGTTAAATATTTCTTCTAAGATGTCATTCAAGTGTTATGTTCCAAATTGCCGAGGGAATTATAAAAATGGACCTCGTGTTGCTGTGTTTGGATTTCCTAAGGGCCCTGAACTAAAAAATAAAGGGATAAGAAGCATTCCAAGAGGCAATTTCCAACCGTCAGATACATCTAAGGTAAGCAATACCCTTTTCTTTATAAGAAAAATAAATTAAACCGTATTGTTGTATGTATTTTTGAACATAGTTAATTCAAACCCAAATAAATGCAAGATTTTTTTCAAATTATTTAACAACAACGCTTCGTAGAAAATTTTTGAGAAATGATTTCAGATTAATCAAGTTTTGGAATGATATATTCAGTTCAATAATAAGTTTTTAAAAATTCTGGTATTTTAAACCTTTATTGTTTCTAGAGTTAATATAAATGTTTTAAAATGTTTCTTTTAATAATTGCTTTACATTTTTTGAGGGGGTACACATGCTAGATCAAGTAAGACGTAGCAATGCATGATTTAAAAATAAATAAATATTTAAGCAAAAATGTAGAAAGCTACAGTACAGAATTAAATTTGTCTTGAGTAAAAAAAAGGCACGTACACCTCAGAAATAATTAAATACAAATCTATAATTTGACAGTTTTCTTAATCTAATGTATAGTTTATTTTAGTGTTATTTATTTTTTTATTCATTATTATTTTACAGGTCTGTGAAACATATTTCAAGGTTGAAGATGTCATTAAAGAAGTATCTCAATATGATAAAAATACTGGAAAACTCATCACTGCTCCACTGGATCGTCCCAGGCTAAAAAATGGTGCATTCCCTGTTTTGTTTCCCAACTGTCCATCTTATTTATCGAGCAAAGACGCATACATAAGAGAAGACCCTGATAGTAAAAAATTGTCGACTTGAAAGCATGCATCTCCAAAAAAGCCATTGATGAAAGTATTGCCTTGAAAGAATAAAGAGAAAGCGAATTGTCCGTCAATACACTTCAGAATTTCTAGAGTGTTCAGAAAAACTCCAAAGAGATGATATATGGACGAAAATTATTCAAAAAGAGTGTGTTATATTTGTCATTTTAAAAGTCTTGCCTGGCCCTGCAATCGTTTCATCTGTGATAGTGAACAAAGATTTAAAAGTATCAGCATATTTCAAAGGACTTGAACTTACCACAGAAAACTCTAAAATTAATCTGCCATGGCAATGTGCAAAGGTTTGACCAATTTGAAATAATATTAGACTATGTACAATCTATAGAAAAGGATGAAGTGAATAAGATAAGTACTGTTTTAAATTCTGTCTGTGGATATTTAGACGACCTTCTTAACATTCAAGAAGAGGATGTATCTATGCTGAAGTTTGTAAAGAACAGTTAAATCTTTTTAAGCTGCATAAAAACCATTATACATATTCTTCTGAAAGCTTGTATCAGCAACCTACGAATCAGAATTTCTCAGGGTAAGTAATCAGCACGCAGCTGTTATTTTTATCACATTGTGTCAATTAAACTCGGAATTATCCCATTTAGACATTTATGAGTTTGGTCATATAATTGAAAATGCTGAAAAAGAGATTATAAAAATGTCTACTAATGCTCTCATAAAAAAACTACTGTTTAAAAAGAAATGATATTGCTAAGCAACAGCATAATAAGCGAAAATTGTCTACCTTTAACTGAAATTAGATTTCTTTCTTCATTTTAATCCTGATTCAAAATTTATTATGATTTCTACATTTATCTTTGGTTGAAAACTGTTTTGTGTGGATAGAAAAATTTAGGCCTTTAGAAGATTAAAGAACAAATAAAATATCACAAAAAATAAAACTAATATTAGTCTCAAAACTTGAAATTTTAACTCAATTTAAAATGATTGCTTCTACTTTGAATATATAAAGGAGAAAAAAAACAGTCAAAAGAAAGTAAAAAAAGGGGAAAGAAATTGATAGCTTTTATCGTGATTCTCCTTAAATACTTAATTTTCAATCAAATTTTAGAACTTATTTATTGAAGTACTTTGTTATTATTTAATAAATTGCATGAGTGTGTTTCTTAATTCAGTAATGCCTTAATTGGTAAAAATATGTTTAAAATGAAAATTTTTAATAGATATGTACTTTATATTGTCAACATTTTTGAAAGGCGAAACATCTCTTCTGAATTATTTGGATGAAGTTGTTCGTGACAGATGTTTTAAATGTATTTTATATTTTTAAACATATATTTTTCTTATATATTTATTCTTCGTTATTTAATGAAACATCTTTGCTGTATTTCCCTGGTGATATTTTATGTTAAAAATAAACAAAGATGGTTTATCTGTATTTTTGAAAGTAATAGTTTAATTTGTGTATATGAATTAATAAATACAGTTTCTTTTAGAATATTCAGACAGTATACATTATGTGATAAATGGAATTAAACACAGAATAGTTTAGAAAAATATATTGAAAAATTATTTTATTATAATTTTGGAAATTTTATGTATGGGTTTATTGTTTCTAAGACTGCAAAATACAACTTTTGGCAAGGCATTATGAATACGTTTTAAAATAAATCCAAATGATTTTCAATTTAAATAGCTATATACTCTACATTTTTTTAAATATATAATTTGTATTTATTGATTAAAGCATGCCTTTTTTATATATAAGGTAAATTAAATCTTGATATTCTTGGATAAATGCTAAGATACGTGATTTATAAGCAATCTGCTTTCTCATTGCAGCATTTTTGCATTTGAATGTTGAAAAACTAAATATGTATCTAATAATTGTGCTTCATTTCTTGGATAGAATTTTAAATCAAAAGATTAAATTTGTCTTAAAATTTATATATTCCTTTTATAAATTAATTACTAAATATTGATTAGGAAATTCAATTAATTTGGCATATTTATTAACAATAATCTTGTGAAATGCAGTTATGCTTGCTCAGCTTGATTGTGCTTTTTAAATCTAGTACAAAAATTTAATTTATATCATCGAATCAACTACCTTTACTTAAATTTCACTTTGTTTCACTTTAATTCCGATTGCAATTTCATAATTATAATTTTTATACTGGTTATTAGGTGGAAACTTTTTTGTTAACAGAAAATTGAAAAAATATATATAGTATATATATATAATCTATACTAACCGTAAAAACGAGACAAATTTTAGTTAAAAATCAACTGAAACTCTAATTATAAAATAATATGAACTGCTTGTTTAGTCTTTGAATTTTGTAAACCAGGAAAAAAAAAATAGGTAATGTTTATGGTGATAAGCTGAAAAATTTTAAAAGAATTCAGTATTAGTTTTATGTGAAATTCTAAAACTTATTCATTGACGGACTTCTGATGTAAGGGGGTATTATAACTGATTTTATAAATACTTTTCTCTTATTATATGATCTCTTGCATGAATGTGCTTTTTAAATCTAGTAATACCTTTATTAATTACAATTTATATACTCCTCTTTTTAAAAATTTTCCTCAGTTCTACTATAAAATAAAATCTTCCATACAATATTCTTGGGGAAAAATTGCCTATGGAAAAGCTTTGATAACTATTTATGATCTCGATTTAAAAATGTTGTATTTATGTTGTACTAGTAAATAATATAAATTATTTAAGCTCTTAAAATTATATGCTCCACTTTTTTTTTGGTAAGCCTTTAAAGCAAGTGCATAGTAAGAAATGTATTCTGAAAGTAATGATCATTAAATGCGTTTATTTTAATTGACGTTCTGAATGTACTAATTCTAGCTTAATAAATAATAAATACCATTTGTGCTGTTTCTACTTCTTTGAAAATGTCTCAATTTAAAAATTCATTTTTACGTTTTAAGGGGGAGAGGGGGGGGCGTTAAAAAGAAGACAGTTAAAAGATTAGAATGAATTTATATGTCACATTTGAAAAAATCTTTTAATATTAATAACAATTAATTACACGTAGTACTGTGAATTTTGCTTTAAATCCTGTATTTAAAGCACTTGGAGTTAGAATACAAATGAAAGCTTATTTTGAACAAAATAAGTATAAGAAAAATACTTATTAAAATAAATACTTTTCTATAGCACTATTTTTAACTTTATATCTAAAGCTATCTCTCAAATCGGGCTTTACAGGAACTAAAACAGTTTAAAGAGCAAGCAAAAAAAGTACAACGGTTTACTCTACTATTCAGTGAAGGCCTAGTACTTTCGACGTCACAAACCTGCGCGCAGGCTTTGTTATACATCTCCCGTGGGTGGTGGCCCATAGCGCTCTGAACCGGGAGACGGAAGGTTTCTGGTTGAAAAGAGGTCGCTTCCGCTGACCTAACCGTTCTTAGTTTTCCCGTATTCTGTTCGGAAAATAAAACTGTACTGGGAACATGCATATGTTAGGAAACATATATGGTTGTTTTCCTCCATAACGTAGCGTAAATATGGGTTAGGACCCCTTAGAAAGACCCCCCACCCCTTGACCTAGATCCCATGTGTGGAGACCAGAAGTAGGATAGTTTTCAGATTTGTAGAGAGTTCAATTTAACTCCTAGCGTCGTGTGCAACTTATAGAAGCAGTTCAACGATACCGGATCCACCAAGAAAAAGCCTGGGCCAGGTCATCCAAGGGAAGTTGCTTCTGTTTTGATCGCCAGTGACACTGACATAGTTTTTGTGCATGATGCAGTCATCTCAGATTTGCACTCATGACGTCAACGTTTCATCATGATTTAAATAAATTTTCACTTTTTTAGATTCTGCATCACTGGGTTTAATTTGAATTACATATGTGCTTTTCCTACCGTGCGATGAACGGGGAAGCAGCTAGTATGTTTATATTTTTTGTCATTTATGCTTAGTGCTTTTCCGTGTAAGACGGTTTCCAATGAAAATGTTGGATAAAATCTGGGAAAAGTTCTTATAACACACACACACGTGTGTATGTTGGTGAGTATTGTCGGTTGTATAAGTGGGTTCTACTGTATATATACAGTAGAACCCCGATTCATCGTTTTTCAAGGGGTGCGTAGGAAAAAACGATGAATGCGGGAAAACGACAAATGCGGGTTCAAGTCAAACTACGAAGAAAGAAGTGTTTATGCAAGTACGCAATGACTGTATAACAAATACAAATTTGTTACAAATCAAATAAATCGAAGATGAAAATTAGCGATACTTATTTTCCAAAAATCAGTATTTTATGTTGGGTTTTTCATCCTTTTTTAAATTAAACAGTAAATTTTCACGATTTACAATACTTTTTTCGACCTTTTCTGTGATTTTATGTTTGTATATAAAAGTTCATACCGTTTCAAATACCATTATTGCTTCAAACTTCACACCTTCCTTTCATGTTTAGGATACCACATGCCTCAACTTCTTGATTAATGGAAAAAATTATTACACAACCTCTCCAACACGCAACCATTGTTCATCTGATCATCATCAGACCAAGAACTCATACCAAGAAACAATTACAGTTTGTATGCCATATTTCCACTTAACCTTCAATTTTGTTTTGTTGAGAAAAATTTTACAACGATGGACGCGGGAAAGTCAATTTATGACGAACGATACATGCGGGTTCCTTTAACGTTATTTAAATACAAGTTGTGCAGGGACCACAGAAATAAAACGATCAATGCAGGAAAACGATGGATGTGGGAACGATAGATCGGGGTTTCACTGTATTGTTATATGTCCATCTAGATAATAATTTTATGGGGAAAAAACCCTCCATATATAAATTTGTATATAATTATAGAATGATTTTTTTAAAAAAGAAACCATTCATTTATTAATTTGCGCAGAGTAATTGTTTGCTTGTAAATAAAAACCAATGGAACGATAGTCATCTTGATATCTCTCTCTCTCTCTGAAGATCTCTTGATCTTAAATAACTTTTTTTTTAGATTATTCTTTTAATTATCCTACCCCCTAACTGATCACTGATGTCAACATAGATATTCGGTTTCATAGTTCTGATAACTTTTGTTTTTTGTAAATATTTAGATAGCTTAAAAATGAGGTTTGATTTGCAAGTGAACTTTAATGTCCAAGTCATATTTACGCATAATCCTAAATTATGAATAAAATATTCAAGTATGCTATCACTATTTTTTCATGGAAAAAATTTCAAACTTATTTAGAATGTCTGGCTATAATTATTACGTTTTTTAAAATAGTTGATGGAAGTATGCTTACTTTGATATTTTATGCTCTAATTGTGTACTTACAAATTGTGATTTTTTGTTTACTTATAATATTGACTACATTTCATCAAATGGATGAATATGTATGTAATTAAATCTCATGGATATTTCATATTTTACTCTTAAATCAATTAATATTAATAAATAAAATGTTTCATCAGTTATTAAAAATGCTTTTACCATATGTCAAGCTATGCTCATGCAAATGAATGATCTACCGGAGCGATTTCGCTAATACAATGCTGGGTCTCAGCAGAGCATTCAAAGATAAACGTTGAGAAGCAACCCTGGTCAGAAGTCTTCTCTGTTGTCTCTTCTTGGTGATGTGAATGAACAGGTTAAACCAGTTCCCAATTAAATATGAAACCCACTTTGAAGCTTTGTTAGGATAATATGGGTTAAATCAGAATGCACCTTGTTAATAAATATTCCGTTGCAGCAAGTGCCTTACAACTAAAACACAATATGCAATCCTGTGTTAAAATATCCTGAGGATGTTTCAACAAAACACACTGCCTAAATATTTGTTTAGACAGGGTTTCTACAGATTTCAAGACTCTTGTTTCCCTGACTATCTTGCGTGCTTTTACAGATTTCATATTTTCCTTATTTTCAGTGTTACTTTATTTTATTTAAAACTTATACATAGCAAGTTATCTTATTTTCTCCCCTTTCTTTAAACATTCGACGGTAAATATATTTTTAAAAAATTTTTATTTGAAAACATTACAAAAGTTCTTAGTATGCCTTATAACAATTTAAAGATTAAGCATATTTCAATTAGACAGAGCATATTCATATATGAAACATAACACATTTCAAAATTATTTCTTAGAAAAGAAAATGAAATAATTTTTACAACTTATCAAAATAAAAAGTATTTTGAGACCATATAAAGAAATAAACTTTTACAGCAACATCTTTAAAAACATAAGAAATAACTTTATGAAACAAAAATGGACTTGCATTTAAATTCTGTAGTATAAATTCTCACAAACTAAGTTTGAATTAAACTGAATGATATAAAGTATATAAAGTTCAGATTTCAAGAAACAGTTTGTTTTAAAAACAGGCGCGTAGCCAGGAAAATTTTTCGGGGGGGGGGGTATGCACCTGGATTTTTTTTTTGGGGGGGGGGATATGAACTTATATGTGTATAAATAGACAGAATTTCATCATTAATCCAAAAATTTCGGGGGGGGGATATATCCCGATATCCCCCCCCTGGCTACGCCCGTTTAAAAATATATGGTAAATCAAAGAAATTCAATTCATTTCCTTTGGTGATTTGCCAACTAAGCAGCAAGAATGAAACAGAAATTTCATCTTTCCTTAAAATATAACATTTAAAAAGATCTCCCATTAAATTTAGTACAAAAACTGGATTTTAATGTTAATTTATTTCCAGGGATTCTTCTTGAATTTTTAACTGCTTCTTTTTGTGGTCCAGCACTTTCATTGCAAACTCTAATTCACCTTTTTTTTTTTTTTTAAATCTTTTTAAGATAGTTACAGTTTGGACCAAAAAGTAAGTTAATAAGTTGAATTTCACCATGAAATCTGACTTTTTCTTTCCTATTTCCCCTCACTTTCCAGGTCCATAGAAAACCTGTTAGATATACTAGGAAATGCGTGTTGGCTAAAAAACTGTCAAGTAGATGTTTCTTGTAATGAAAATAATTCTAACAACCCCGAATATCTTTTTCTGTTCATGAAAAGCAATTTTTTTTTCTCAAAAAATGCTCAAAACAAATAACAAAAACTGGCTTTTTTTATAACTGTTTACTTATTACAAGACAAATATTCTGTACTTGGGTGTACATATGGGGTGGGGTTATATATGTACCATGCGAGTAGAGGAAACATTTTTATAGCATAAAACTCTTGCTGCATTATTTAAATACTGAATGTTGGATAGTCTATTCATGGTTTAGGAGATGGTATGTATGATTACTGAATATTTTAGTTCAGAAAAAATTTCATCCATTTTAAAGATCATAATATTAAATGGGCAATCAACAGCCGTTTAAATTGCACGCTGCATATTTTCAAATTTACTGTTTTTCATTTTAATGACTGTGAATGTAAACAAAATTTCACTACAAATTTAATACAGTAAACTTCCAACTATCTGGCCTTGTTTAAAAAAATGAGGAATGCTGGAATAGGCTAAAAGCCTAAGTTTTGCACACAGCAAATTACATAGAGAACAAATGCGTATTTTCATTAATGCAAAAGGAAATAGTATCGGAAAAGAGGGCAAAAAGGGAGGGGGAATTATATGTGAAAGACTTTTTCAAAAACTAAATAACTAAGATTTGACTCTTTTTCCTTTGGCATAACTTTTCATATCGGTGTGAATATTAATAAACAATAAAGATTAATCCTTTAAGATTAGATTAATCAATGATTAATCCTTTTTTTACAAATTAGGCTTACATACGTATTCTATTAAATTCTGTGCAAGTTTGTCGACCTAAAAGTAGTATAATGTTTGGGTACCAACTGTGGTTAGTCAACATGCACATTAAATATCACGGCCAAAGGGAAGAAAGTAAGTAAATATTGATAGAACTCTGGCCTACCCTAGTGCCACATCAAGCTGAATAGTCAGAAAATTACTGTACCAGTTACTGAAGTACTATTTTTGCAACTACTTTTCACAATAAGCCACTTGCAAGTTATTAAAAAAACAATACTGTTGACACTCAGAGCAACATAGCAAAGAGAAAACATCTTTTGCTTGCACAGTAATTATGATTGACAGAAGGTTTGTACTCAGGGCGCGAAATTAGCGGTCGTTAGTCGTATTTTGCAACTGTAATTTTTGTTTTGACGACCAAGATTTAAGAACCAGTCGTCATTTTCGACGCCTAACATTTTGCCCGACACAGGCGACTATTTTGGCATTGGCCGACTCCGGCGACTTTTTAAACAAAAATACCACGAAAAAACGAATATCTTGCGAATTCTGGGGACTTTTTTATTGTCTATATACGACTATTTTTCAAAATGTGCTGAAAATATATAAATGGAAATTTCCGTATAAAAAAACTTTTGCTTTCGTAAGCACCGCTCCGTTGCAGAAAGAGAACGATCCTCTGAAACAGTCTTCTGTGGTTGAAAAACGCACGGAAGACCACTTTCTTGTCTTCCCAGGATGTGTAATCATTTAAATCGCACTTTTTGTAATGTAAACAAATAGAGGAACTTAAAGAAATTTAGCCATAATATTTTTCCATGTATATTAATGAAGTCAATCGGAGGAAACTACAAGCTCGCGTTCGCCATATTGGATTCTTTTTGCAAATGTGTGTTTTAGCGGTAGCTCGGCTCGTATGGCACGGTGTTGTGGGAAGATGAGATGATAATACTTGATATCAATATTGATGAACGCGCGAGATCCTTTTAAATAAGGTAGTGTAAAAGTTATTTGGATTAGTTAATATTGATTAATTAAATATAATTATTTACCGCGGGAGAGTACAGGTTTATGGTCCGGATGCCATCTTGCATTTTATTTGCCGTGGCGCGTTACAGGCCGCAATAACGGCTGGTTAAATGCAGCAGTTCGGTACTGAAAACAATACATGGATTGACTGCAATTAATTTATGCAATTTCGTGAAAAAATGAAAGAAGATTTATTTATTTATTTGTGTGTGTGTGTGTGTGTGGGGGGGTGACATTAGCAAAACGTCTGGATTTGCGGAAAATCTTAACTTCGGACTTCCGGCCTAAATTACGATAATTCAAATAAAAGTATTTTTTAAAGTTTAAACTTAATAAAATTTATCTTTTTAAAATAAAACTCCTTTATGAGATAATGAAAAAAAATAATAATAATTGAATTTGTTATTTGAAAATATAAAAAACTTTTTATTTAAATATAAAAATTTTAATAATTAAGATAAGTTCAGTTTGTATTAAAATATGTTTAATTTATAATTTAATGTATAATTTAATTAAAAATAATTTTTAGTAAGATAAAATAGCTATGTAAAATAATAAATAATTCTTGGTGACATTGAAAGCTTTCATAGACCCTCTCCCAACTTCAGTTCAACCCACTGAAAATACAAATACATAATTCCACAATTTTAACATGTACTACCTGTTTGCTTACAGTGCTTGTTGATCAGGTGATATTTTGAAGCAAGTACACATATACTGCATAAGTTTAAATACCATAGGCATTGTAGTTATATAGCAACAATTTATAAAATACTTCTAAACTAAAACTAAAGACCATGTTCTTGTAAAATGTATCATAATATTTTATTCTGGATGCATAGGTGAAAAGCTATAAAAATTGATTTTATATTTACTTACTATTTATTACTATCTTAATTTTAATAGTCCTGCTTTTCTTTATTATTACTGTACATAATCATTAAGCCTACCTGTTTGTAGTTTATGCATATAAACAAAACAAAGGTTTTCGGAACTGCACCTAAACGAGACAGTTTGGCAACCGGGAAAAAAAAGTTAGGTGCCATTGACGCCTAGATTTTTGCTCCGAAATTTCTCACCCTGTTTGTACTAAGCTTGGATTTGAAAATGCCTGTTGTGTTTGTGATAACACAATGCTTCCAGACAATTGTCACAAAATCAAATTTTCACACGATATGGGTGAAAAAATTATTAATTTGTCTTTCTTGAAGTATATTCTCTGACAATCATCTCACAGGATAGGGTTTTTTAACAGTGTGCATATGAAGATGTCTCTTCAAGTTTTCTTTCAGAGAGAATGCTTTTTGACATATGTCACATCCATACGGCTTCTCTCCAGTATGGGTATGAAGGTGTCTAGTTAAACAGTGTGAATAATTCAACCTTTCTGACATACATCACACATATAAGGTTTCCCCTCCAGTGTGGGTACAGAGATGGCTATTTAGTTCTTTTTCCAAAGAGAATGCTTTTTGACAAATATTACACATATGAGGTTTCATTGCAGTATGGACATGAAGATGGGCATTCAAACTTCTTTTGCGAGCGAATGCTTTCTGACATATGTCACACACATACGGTTTCTCTCCAGTGTGGGTACGAAGGTGCAAATTCAAGTCTCCTTTCTGAGCGAATGCTTTCAGACATATGTCACATCCATAAGGCTTCTCTCCAGTATGGGTACGAAGATGCAAAATTAGGTGGTATTTCTGAGAGAATGCTTTCTGACATATACCACACACATGTAGTTTCTCTCCAGTATGGATTTGAAGATGTCCAGTTAGGCGATGTTTTTGAGAGAATGCTTTCAGACATTTGTCACATTTATATGGATTCTCTCCAGTATGGGTTTTAAGGTGTTCAGTTAGGCAGATTTTCAGAGAGAATGTTTTCTGACACATGTCACATCCATATGGCTTCTCTCCAGTATGAATACGATGGTGTTGAGTTAGGTGGTGTTTCTGAGAGAATGCTTTTTTACATATTTCACACACATAAGGTTTCTCCCCAGTGTGAATACAAAGATGAATATCCAATTTTACCTCTTCAAGAAAAGATTTATGACAGATGTCACACTTATACTCCCGTGTATGGATGCGCAAATGCCTCGTCAAGAGTTGTTTCAGAGAGAATGCCTTCTGGCATATGTTGCATACATAAGGTTTCTCTCCTGTATGGATGCGCAAATGCCTCACCAAGCTCGACTTATGAGAAAATAATTTGTGACAGACACTGCATTCCAACATTTTTTGATCTGCAAGAGCACAAACAACTTTCAACAGACGATGCAGACACAGCGTTTTTTGTCAAGCCTCTGTTGTGCAGGTTTCCTTGCCCAAGCAACAGAGTGCTGATTAATGAGGATGTCTCAGTGGAGATTACGGTTGATTGGTCTTAAACACTCTCTTCTGTCATTTTGTAGTTCTTTTCTTGATATAGGTGCAGTCAATTTGCTGAGTAATATAAGACAGTTATATAATAGTATATAAGACAAAGATGTATATTTTGTCTACTACAGATCAAAATATATTTTTAACATCTACTCAATGGCAAAAGATTGTAACATTTAGATGTTGAATAAAAAATTTTCAATTTATCTTCATGTATTTTCATAAAATTGATTATTTTTGATTTTCTGAGTTTTCTTTTCTTTATTTTTTATTAAAGAAAGATTCTTTCTTTTTTACTAAAGAAAGAAAAACATTAAACATAGAGACTAGAGTTTAACATTTAACAAATTGAATTATGAAATGCTTCAAAGTATATATTTGAAAATTTTGAAGAGATGTAAAATGAGAAAATCAACATTAGGAAATTGTAAAGGCACTGGAATGTTCTGGCATCTGAAAATAAATAAATAAATAAAAATGGGTAAGGAGGGGAAAGCAGAAACTATATGAGAATCTTAATGTTATTAAAATATAAAAAAATTACATAGACAGCAGAAGCTTCTAAAGTGACCACCTTGGTGAAAAGACCACCTGCCTACAGTGACCACCTTCATTTAATTTCACTTTACCACCACTAAGGTGACCAGGTCTGTACTTCTCAAGGGTCATCCTATTTGAGAGGTTCTACTCCGATGTTCAAACTTCACTTTTTAACAACTTTCTTACTGTTTACCCAGAATAAGATTTGTCAGTCAATATGCCTATCCCTTAAATAATAATAATAATAAAAGAGTACAGGTATGGAATTTAGCAGGTATAAATCTGAATTTTTATTAATGCAATTAATACTTCCCAAGGGTCATCACATTAGAGAGGTTCTACTGCATATAAAAGGTACAGTATGGAACCTGTTATCCGGAATGGTTGGGACTGGGTGTATTCTGGATAACTGAATTTTTGGAATAACCGTTTGGGGATTAACATGATATCTATTGATTTGATTGGTAGCATAAATGTTACTCTCTATTTTTGATTAGAATTAAACATTAATTGTTAATATACTAAAAAAACTCTAATATGATCACATTAAATAATAATCATTTAGAGAGGAAGTAGTAGATATATGACAACTTCTTGAAAACTTAGTCAAACACTAAAAAAATAAATAAAATATCTTACCAGATTGCTTACTTTACGAATTCTAGCTCTACTACTCAAAATAAAAGAAGGAAAACATTAGAAATATTAAAAAAAAAAACCATTTTTTGCTTTTCTTTCAGAAAAAATAGGAATTTAATCGATTGAAAAATGATTCTGGATAACTCGTTTTCCGGATAAGAGGTTCCATACTGTAATAGAACTTTAGTAACTAATATTCAAACAACTTCACTTTTTACAACTTTCTTACTGTTTTCCCAGAATAAGATTTGTCAGTCAATCTGTGTATCCTTAAATTATGGGGGGGGGGGGGCGGGAAGTGTATGGGTATGGAATTTAGCAGGTATAAATCTGAATTTTTTATTAATGCAATTTCTTCAAATGTTTCAAGAAATAAGTAGATTTAAACTACTTTAAATTATTTTACTTCCTGTTTTGATGTTAAAAATTGCACCAAATAGTGTCACTTACTAAAAACTCCACTTTAATACAATTTGTGTAAGACAACATTCCAACCACATTTTGAATGCCAACAAAAAGCATACAAAAATCAGTTTTTGTATTCTCAAGTTGTTGCGAACCTTCCTTTTTTTAAATTCTAAATTTAAGACGGTTATACTATAATTACCTGTCCTGCAAACAGTGTTCATGTGTTAATTATGTATCTGGGTGTAGAGACTGGATTAGCAAACATTAGCAATCCCCCCCCTCCCCCACCAAATTATGCTTTAATACCTAATGTTCTTGGACTTCACAGTCAGTTCTATGATATTCTTAGTTTTGTTGGTTCTGCATGAATCTCTAATACGACACCTATTATCCCTATTTGTCCTCCTGCTTCCATTATGTTGGAAAGTGTATAACTACCTTACACCATGTCATAGGGGAAGAACTTCCTCCTCAGTTTTCCATGTTCAAAAGTAACAATCCAACAAAAAATGATGCAGAGAAACCTATATACAAACTGAGAGAAGAAAAGAAGTACAAGCTAGCGAGAGTTCGCCTCTGAAGACCATTTAATCAATAATTAGATAAAGTAGTTTAATCAATATTAAATAAAGTCATTTAATCAATAAAAACAATAAAATCCTCTAATACGGCAAAAAAAAAAAAAAAAAATCAGCTTTAGCCACCAAGCATTTTTTTTCCCTGACTCCCCACTTTTTGGATGCTAGGAACAATGTGTTACCTTACTAATATGGATGTCTTTATAGACATTAATTAATATTTCCATAAAAATAAACAGCAGAGGTTGGCAATTTCTTGACAAATATACAAGACATCGCTAAGCTGGGTTCAGTTTTGGTGACATTTTTTTGGCATCAAACTGGGCACTAAAAGAAGAATATGCCACATTATGACCAACATAAAAATCAAAAGGACACTCTTAACATTTCTATATTATTAAAATATATGGGGGGGGGGGCAAAAAATACAGATAATGGAGACGGCTCATTACTATATGTAGTAGAGCCTCGATAGTTCAAGTTTCCCATAAATTCCAGTTATTGAAAAAATCAGTTTAGCTCCCAAACAATGACCAACACATACAACACACATGGAAAATTTAATATCTCGCCACAAAAATTCAAATACCTGGAGCCCTCTAAGACATCTTCAGAAATGCCCCTCCTAAAGAAAATGGGCGCATTCTTTCTATGCATGGCAAACTGACATATGGGGACCCATACCTATGAACAGAAGGGAGCCATGCTAACCTTCCAAACTCTCACGAAAAATTATACTTATCATAACAGTATTACATTACACAGATTTTCAATAGGATTACCATAATAATCCCAGTGGCAGAATTTTGTCAAGCTTTCTGCAACAAGCTGCAGAAATACAAAAAAGTTGCTAGACAAATTACTATTAAAAATACTAATTCCCTCCACCCAATACTCTGATAAAAATTAATAATAACTTAATACATTTTAACTTGGTACTTACGTATTATCCCGGTGTTCTGCCAAGATAAATGCTGGACACGTGAAATTATTGATGGCTTAGAATCAGTGGCAGCTCCTCCATTTGAGCACATGAGCACGTGAACACCCAAAGGAAAAACTAAAGAATAAACACATTAACAAATTAAATTTAAAACAAATATTAAGCACACTTCTAGATTTATGTGAATTTAAAACATGAATTTTACTCTCCCCCCTCCCCCCACTATTATTAAACAGGCTTATTATAGCTAACACACTGTAGTGTAGGTTACTACAGCAGTCTTGAATCAATCGCACGTGCCAGCGGAAAATTTTCCCCCCGAACCGCTCTCTGGTATGAGAAGCCGAGACAGCTGGGAAAGTGTACGGCACTGATGAAATCATTTTGTTCGCACAATTTCATTGTGCACACAGCTCCAATTTTTGCAGTATTAGCTTCCGGATTTTCAATTGGTTTGTTACATTCGGTTAGTTAATTATTTTTTTTTTTCATTTTCTTAATATTTCCTTTATTTCTATCATTTTTCTCTACATTATTTTTTTACAAACTAGTGTAAAGTAAATTAGAGTTATCTATTTACTTTACACTAGTTTATCTCGAACTTTACATCTTGTTATCTTGATTTTTTCTGTTAAGTTTCTTTTCTTCGACTTCGAGATATCAAGGTTATACAGTTGTTACTGTTCTCATGTCTATGGATAGATGATTAAAAGGGTGTACTGTACTTTGTTAAAATAAATTCTTATTCTTTTACCTAAAACTAGTTCCATTCTGTTCTGCATGGAGCTGATATTTGGATTAGAAATTAAGATAATTAAATTTTTCTTTATGAATACAGTTTCTATCTGCTGCTTATCAAGAACCAAATATTGCCAAAGATGCTTTTTTTTTTTTTTTTTTTTTTTTTTTTTTTTTTTTGGTAAATAACTTCTAAAGTAATTTTTATCAGCAGACTGACATCTCAGATTTTTTAAAATATCTATCACTTGTATGCATGTAGTCTGGTTTCTCTGTAAGTTACTGTATTTACTCGTGTATAATGTACACTTTTTTTCAAAAATTTAAGACAAAAAAATCAGAGTGTGCATTACACACAGAATAATATTTTACTCCTGCATGTAATCCAAGAAATATGTATGAATCAAGAAATTTATTCAGAGTAGATAATAAAACTGGAAATATCTTCCTCAATAAAAGTACTCTTGTAGCATTTTTATTTCACCGGTTACACTACATTTTATACAAAATCGCTAATACCATTACTCTTTAACACTCTTTAGCAATTCTCATTAAATGATATTGTCTTCAGTTCCATCCACTCAACTGAAAATTTCAGTTACTTTCGAATTCACTTACATGCCAAATTTATAGTGCATGTTATATACGAGATAACAAAATTTCGCCTATTTTTCTTGTGAAGTAGAGGGTGTGCATTATACACGAGTAAATACGGTATGTAAAAACATATTTTGAAGTAACACTGTAATTTACGATGGTGTATTGGGGTAACGATGGTAACAGAAGATGCACAAGTATTAAGTGGTTCAAACTAGAACATTGTGTTAGAAGGTCATGAATTAGAGCAACACCATTATTACTCCTTAACAATCAATGGAAAATCTTCCTGTAGACAGTTATTAAAAACTCCCCAATTAATGTGAGTGGGGTTGATTTTGTGACCCATTTTATTTCAAAATCCAAACATTAGCATAAACATGCTATAAATTAATGTGTCCATTTTTAATGGCTTTTCAACCAAAGAAATACACCTTGAACATGTTAATGATCTTATAACTAATGCATTTATTGCAATGCTGAAGAGATTCTTAGCCAGGGGGGTGGGGTAAAGCTGCAATCATTTACATAAATAATGGGAAAGTATTTGCTGGAGTCAATGAAGAGTTTAAAAAAATTTCTTAAATTTGTTATGAAAGATAAGTAATTTTCAAATTTTTTACTGAAAGTGTGAGTTGGTACTTCATTCCTCTCTGTGCTTCCATATTTCATTGGCGCTGGAAGGCATGAGTAAAATTTTTTCAATTTTACTTAGAGTTGCAGGAAATCTAAATTTGACCTATGAAGAATTTTTAACAAACCAATAGAGATTGAGGGAATGCATAATTCTGAAGTACTCACTCCTGCTCATTTTCTTATTGTCAGAAACCTAACCTCAATCGTGGATCTTGATTTGACAAATTTGAAGGGGGGAAGAAAAAAAAAAATGGCTGTCCTGCAAAGAATCACAATGCATATTAATAAATTGCAGCATATAAATTGTTATTTGTGTTTTTATGTTATTTTTGTTCTGTTTTCTTTGTTTGTGAGTTCCTTTTTTGCTTTTTATTATTATTATTTATTTTATGTATTTTTGTTTGTCCTTATTTTATTCTTCTCTTTTTATCCCATCCCTTTTTCCTCCTTCTTTAAATCTACATGGTTTTTCGCCTTTTCTTTTTTCCAAGTGGCAATATGCTTGTTTGTTTATCGTTTTCAGTTCCCACCGTTTTGTGAGACGAAGAACTTTGACTGACGAAGACTGAATAAATTTTAAGTTGAAACGATTGCATCTTATTATAAGTATTATTTTAAGTACGTTTTTTCACAAAGTTTTTATTTATTTTAATCACAAAGCATACTCAACTAATCTCAAGAAAATGGAACCTTAACGTTTTCCACAATATTCAGCAAAGAAACAAATGGAAGTTGAAAAAGTGGATATAGCTGTTCCTAAGGAGGACAATTTGCCTCCTTGTAAATGTTCATTAGGAAAAATAATCAATATCACATGTGGGAAGGATGATTTTGTGAATGTGGTAGTAAGCAAGAGTTCATCTGGAGTACCTAAATGTGCAATTTGTAAATTATGTTTTATTACCTTAATAGTGCATGAATTTATATTGTTCAATGAAATTTTCTGAAAATGTTCAGGGGACTAGTCTAGTCCCCCCTGTCTAATGACTGCACGCAACTGTTTAACTCTCCTTTCTGAAAGAATGCTTTTACATAGATCCCATTTATGTGGTTTCTCTCTAGTTTGAGTTTGATGATATTCAGTTCCGCTATGTTTCTGATGTGCCTCTCTTTTGTGCGTACGAAGATGGAGAGTCAACTCAAATTCGCTACAGAATCCTTTCTGACATATATCACACGTATAAGTTTTCCCTTCAGTGTGGGTACAGAGATGGCTATTTAGTTCTTTTTCTAAAGAGAATGCTTTTTGACAAATGTTACACACATGAGGTTTCTCTTCATTGTGAATAGAAAGATGGCTTTTTAATTCATCTTTCAGAGAGAATGCTTTTTGACAAATATTACATACATGAGGTTTCATTGCAGTATGGACATGAAGATGGGCATTCAAACTTCCTTTGCGAGAGAATGCTTTCTGACATATGTCACACACATAAGGTTTCTCTCCAGAGTGGGTACGAAGATGCAAATTCAAGTCCCTTTTTTGAGTGAATGTTTTTTGACAAATATTACACACATAAGGCTTCACAGCAGTATGGATATGTAGATGGACATTTAACTTTCCTTTGCGTGAAAATGCTTTCTGACATATGTCACACACATAAGGTTTCTCTCCAGTGTGGGTACGAAGATGCAAATTCAAGTCTCCTTTCTGAGCGAATGCTTTCAGACATATGTCACATCCATAAGGCTTCTCTCCAGTATGGGTACGAAGATGCAAAGTTAGGTGGTATTTCTGAGAGAATGCTTTCTGACATATACCACACACATGTAGTTTCTCTCCAGTATGGATTTGAAGATGTCCAGTTAGGTGATGTTTTTGAGCGAATGCTTTCTGACATATGTCACATTTATATGGCTTCTCTCCAGTATGGGTTTTAAGGTGTTCAGTTAGGTAGATTTTCAGAGAGAATGTTTTTTGACATTCGTCACATCCATATGGCTTCTCTCCAGTATGAATACGATGGTGTTGAGTTAGGTGGTGTTTCTTAGTGAATGCTTTTTGACATATTTCACACACATAAGGTTTCTCCCCAGTGTGAATACGAAGATGAATATCCAATTTTACCTTTTCAGGAAAAGATTTATGGCAGATGTCACACTTATACTCCTGGTTATGGATGCGGAAATGCCTCGTCAAGAGTTGTTTTAGAGAGAATGCCTTCTCACATATGTAGCACACATAAGGTTTCTTTCCTGTATGGAGAAAAAGATGTCTCACCAAGCACGATTTATTAGAAAATAATTTGTGACAGGTACTGCATTCTAACATTCTCTGATCTGCAAAAATACAACCAACTTTCAACAGACAATGCAGACACAGTGTTTTCTGTCAAGCTTCCCTTGTGCAGGTTTCCTTGTCCAAGCAACAGAGTGCTGATTAGTGAGGATGTCTCAGTGGAGATTACGGTTAATCGGTCTTAAACACTCTCTTCTGTCATTTCGTAGTTCTTTTCTTGATATAGGTGCAGCCAATTTGCTCAGTGAATTGGTAGTATATAAGACAATGGTGTATGTTTTGTCTACTACAGATCAAAATATAAGTTTAACATCTACTCAACGGTTAAAGATTTAACATTTAGATGTTGAATAAAAAATTCTAATTTATCTTCATGTATTTTCATAAAGTTGATTATTTTCGTGTTTCTGAGTTTTCTTTTCTTTTTTATTTGAGAAAGAAAAACATTAAACCTAAAAAACACTAATTTTTC
>JAWZYV010018074.1:0-57912 GCA_038373885.1 Cheiracanthium punctorium
GAGAGAAGCAAAAAGATAATATTGAAAATGAAAACAAAGAACGAAGCAGAGGAATTATATACTTAAATACGGGATATAGAGAGGTTAAACGATTTGTATCACATAAAACTAGAAAAGAATACTAACAATAAACTTATGCTCCTGGGGATTCCCAAAGAAGTGACGGCACAAATCATCGAAAATGACATCAAATCAATGGATGACAAGTATGAGATCGAAGCGGTGCGCCCATTGGGATCGAAGAATATCGTTTCATGGATCATTGGCGTTGACGGATATACACAGACAGAGTTAAGTAAAAGAGACAAATTTTGCATTGCGATGCACAGAGTCAAAGTAGTTCCCTTCGTCGATGCCCCAAGGTGCGTCAAGTGCCAGGGGCTAGGCCATCGTATATATAACTGCCCCTCGGACAAACAGTATTGCGCGAAATGTATGTTGAATCATGATTCACGAAGGTATACGGTAGAGGACTATGTTTGCAAAAGTTGTTATGAAATCCAGGAAGAACACCGGGGGGGGGGATAGACTATAAACACCGAGCTGACTCCCCACAGTGTCCCAGTTATAGAATTTTTAAGGATAATTTAATATTACAAAGTCGTAAAACAAGATTAAATAAAAAAAAAATATTTATATATATATGGCTTTCTAGATTTCACTATAAGATATTCTTTACTTAATCTTTCACATGAATTGTATATATATATTTTAAAAAATGTAATAATAATAATGGTATAATAACAACAAAGAAATAGCCTTCGCTGCTCACTTAATTTCCTTCTACTGTATTCTTATTATGATGACTAACCCTAACACCGCAACCTCCAATGATAAAATAAATATTCTACAAATAAATCTCAACCACTGCAAAAGTGCCAATTTACAGTTATTTTATTTTATAAAAGAAGTCAACGCAATTTACAATACAATAGAAAAAATACATGTGATTGCGTATCAGGATCCCTCGCTCTTAAATAGAAAATTTTACGGCTGCCCAACCAATATCAGAGACTTTAGATCGAATGCTAATACGTGTGGAATCTTAGTTCTCGACCAAAATATGCAGGCCCTGGCTGTTGAAAAAAGCAATAATAACATCTTTGTTAAAATATACAATGGAAACAACTATCTAATAATAGCAACACATTATACCCCTCCTAGGGATGATCTGGCCCAGGACTGTTCCAATTGGAAAAATATCACTAACAAATTAGACAATGTATTAATCCTAGGAGATTTTAATGCGCACAATACTCTATGGGGCTATGGGGACAGAAATGAGAGCGGTAGATTTCTACAAGAACTTACATGTGAATTAGATCTAATAGTAATTAATGACCCCATGGCCCCTGCTACTTTCACACATATAGGAAATAAGGGACATCCAGATCCTACAATAGCTTCTAATAATATTACAAATAAAATTACACAGTGGCAAGTTTTATTAGACGAAAACGGCTCTGACCATCGATATATACATACTCAATCCGACTTTAAATTAAAAATAGCACTCGACTATAAATATAAAACCAAATATAGTAATTTCAAAAAGTTTAATAACTTATGGTACAGCAGAGTAAAACCAATTGTACAAGATCTGACCGAAAACAATAGCACAAAAGAATTTCAAAATATATTTAATAAACTCCACAAAACCTGGATTGAAATTAATGAATCATCATTTCGTAAAAAGAAGAAAAATACTGTAATTAAAATCAATTGGTGAAATAAAAATTTAACTGTACAAAGAAATAAATTAAGAGCTTTATATAGAAAGAAAACAAACAATCCCGACAACAATAATCGAAAAATAACTTATAATAGGGTCAGAGCCGAGTATAGAAAATCTATTGCAACAGCTAAGGAACAGTCCTGGAAAACATTCTGTCGAGAACAATGTAAAACTTATGGATCTTGTTTCAAAATTGCCAAGGGTCTGCATGGCTCCGGCTTTCTCGAAACCATTTTTGACAGTAACGAAATAACTGATGATTATGAAACAATTTTAAAGACCCTAGTAAACACACATTTTCAAACTACGCCCTCAGACAAAAGCCCAGACGTTGCACAAACTTTATTACAGTATTCTCCTCCCCTTGCTCCCAAATCAGATACAATAGACTATATTAAAGAACCTTTAACCGATACAGAATTGTTAAGAGCCATTGCGGCTCAAAATCCTAAAAAGGCATCCGGATTGGACAAAATAGACGTATATATATTAAACAACTTAAAAATAAAATATAGATTAGATCTATGGAAAATATATGACAGCTGCATCAGGCTGGGGTCCTTTCCGGATGCCTGGAAAGTAGCATTAATCATATTTTTCAAAAAGAACAATAAAGACCCAAAACAACCTAATTCATACAGACCTATAAGATTATTAAGTACAGCAGGCAAAATTTTAGAAAGACTTATTAAATTTAGAGTAATGAATGTATTAGAAAATAAAAGCTATTTTTAGGAGAATCAGTATGGTTTTCGAGAGGGCAGGGGCACAGTGGACCTGCTATGCAAGGTTGTTGGCCGTTTAAAAGTATTAAGAACAACATTTAAATATGTCGTCCTGGTGTCCTTTGACATTCAGGGCGCATTTGACAATATTGAATGGTCTATTATTAAAAACGAAATTGATAAATCTCCTTTACCAAATTATCTAAAAACGATATTAAAAGATTATTTGTATAATAGAAAAATAGTAATTAAAAATAGTATGGTACAAATTATACATAATATATACAAGGGTTGCCCACAGGGATCTTGTCTTGGCCCGCTCCTATCGTTGATCGCTGCTAATACAGTACTTGAAGAAATGGAAGATAACGAAAATTTTTATGCATACGCTGACGATTTCATATTAATAGAATCCGAAAACACAATAGAAAAGCTACAAAATAAAACTAATCTAAAAATAGCAAAGCTAAACGACATATGCAGTAAACTAAAATTAAAAATATCAGTTCAGAAAACGCAAGCGATCACCATAGGTATAAAATCCACAACTAAAGCACGATATAAATTAAAGAATCAAAAAATAAAATATGTCAATGAATTAAAATATTTAGGAATAATAATAGATAACAAACTAACTTTTACCTCACATTATAAAATATTTGAACGAGAAAGTTTACTTTTATTAATAAAATGTTCCTGGGGAGCGGTGTGTCTTGGGGGGTAAGACCCAACATGTTCAAAATATGGTACAAAACGGTAACAGAGAAACAAATTTCGTATGCTGCCCCCGCGTGGGCCACTAATCTCACCAGGGAATCCGTTCGCAAACTGTGGGAAATCCAGAAATTAGCTTTTATAAAAATATCTAAGGCCAACGCCAATACTGCTCATTCCGCGCTTTGTGTAATACTAGACATCCCCCCCCCATTGAACTCGATCTAACACGAGAAATAGACAAATATAATGCAATAAACTTAAATAAAACCATTCAAAATCTAGAACTTCCCGAAAGCTATTCAATAGAAAAAATAATACCATCGTATCAATATCCTGATTGTAACATATTAAACAAACAAATAAAATTTATAAACTCAATAGACGATGATATAATGGATAATAAATATATTAAAATATACACCGACGGATCCAAAATGGATAACGGAACAGCTTTCGGTTACTTGGTATGCAGTAATAAGAATGACATAATCAAAAAATATTCGGAAAGAATTCATATTTATAATAGCATCTAGCAGGCGGAACAATCAGCAATAGTAACGGCGTTGGAATGGACGGTGACAAACAACTATAAAAACATCAAGATTTATACTGATAGCAGGTCCACGGTCGAGAAGCTGGTATCTCTATATCCTTATACCGAAATCCTGATGACTCTTTATAATCTAATCAAAAATAATAGTGATGTCGAAGTAGTAATTATATGGATTAAAGCACACGTGGGACACTGGGGGAATGAAATAGCGGACCAACTTGCCAAATCACCACTCATTAACAACGAGCCTATAAGTAGCAGAAAATTATCAGTTCCTAGATCAAAAATATTTTAGATAATAAATAAAAAGTTAAACGATAATTGGCAAGTTTGGTGGAACAACAGTGAAACAGGACGATATACTTATAATTTCTTTCCAAACATAAAACATAAATTTGATATCATTAAAACAATAGCTATAAAATTTATCACCGGTGGGGGCAGCTTCCCGAAATATCTTAAAAGGATAAACAGGAGAAATTCGGAAAACTGTGAGTGCGGCACCTTGAGTGACCCACTTCATTATGTTTTGGGGAGCTGTCCCCTAATGCCCCATAAAATTAGAAGAAATAACAACGTAAACGAATATGAAAATTTTCTACAATTAATACAGATTCCAAAAATAATGAAATTGATAAAAGATACCTATAATAAATTAATAGAACTATATAGCGAAATAAAATTTAGATATATATAATCCCCCCCCCCCGGTGTCAAAAAAAATTATATATGGTGCTACATATTTTGTGTACATGTATCATCTTGAGTCATTATGTTCATATTGAGTGATTTATTCTATATTCTGTATTGTGAAATTTGTATTTTGTGTTTTGTATTGCGCATCCATATGTTTTGTGTTCTAATATCTGTTCTAATCTGTTCCAATATATGAAAAGTATTCTAAAGTAAGTGTGCTGTTTTGTACTGGAAAATATAGGAGGTTGCTTTTGCTTATGTTCTGTTCTTTGTTCTTTTTGTGTTAATTGTTTTGTGTTGTTCGTTCTACCGCCGGCTTACTGTGTTCTGCCGGCGGTATAGTTTGTATTCTTATGATTTTAAATAAACGTTTCCCCATAGGGATTAATGCCGTAAACCCTTGGATCGGCCCCTCTGGTGGATTTCTTACATCTTACTATAGGGTGTGCTATATAGTCTAAATGTTCATATAAAATGTGTATTTCGTAAATTGCGTTAAAATATTTTAAGAAAAATAATATATAATAAATGTTCCCGTAACGGGAGCTTTGGCGCTTAATGGGTTAATAGCTCATGTCTCTAATTTACATTTTAAAGGGTTTACTTTCCCCCCCCCCCCGGTACATTTTATGAATTGTTTTAACTGTATTAGGTATATTCAATAAAAGGTGGGGGAGGGGAGACGCTGTTTAATTCAAAGTTATAAACAATCTAAATATTTTCATATATTGGTGAAAAATGGTGAAAATGAAACTTAAAAAATTAAATAAATATTAGTAAATTTAGTTAACTAATACAGTTTAAAATGCAATTTTACTAACAGTAAATATAATTTACTTATTTTATATAAAAAAAGGTTACTTTTTCACCAGTATATGAAAATATTTAGATTTTTTATAATAGTAGATTAAATAATTTTTTTATTAAAAATACCTAATACAGTCAAAACGATTAATAAAATGTACCGGGGAAAAAATGGAAACCCTTTAATATGTAAAATAGCGACATAAGTAACTCGGATAAACAGCTTATCAGTTCAATTTAAAATCAATATTATATTTTTAACTTTAAAATATTTTTTGTATATGTTCAAACTTTGCTCAATATATATTTTATAACTTTATCTAAACGATTAGAAGTTAATTTAAAACTTGTTATTACTGAACATAATTCAAAATTGATTTTCATTAGTTAAAACTAGTAGTTTTATATTTAGAAATATAAAGTGTTTCCTTTTATTTAAACGGCATGTGCGCAAGATGAGAACTGCTTGAATTTCCATGCTTTCACGATGTATTTAAAAAGTATGTGACTCACACATTCTCTAATTATCTAGAAAAGTTTTATATTTATAAATTTTAGTTCCCCCCCCCCTCGTCCCACGAGAAAAATTGTGCCTACTTCATTACACAAACAGTTTTTTATTTATCTCTCTTAATTCTTTGATTTGTTAAATTTTACTACTCCAAATAGGTTTCAATTATATACTAGATGCATGCATATTAGTATACAATTTAAAAAGAAAAAAAATTACCTTTGCATAAAAAGCTTTAACCTATTTCATTGTAAGTTAAGCCACAATGCAATATGTTTGACTTTTGTTATAGTAAGCTCACATTAAGTAAAATCATGCTTATTGTAGTAAAAAATATTTTATATGCTTAAGGTAAGCAGATGATTTTATGGTAATTGTACCTGTATATTTCACTCTATAATAAAAAATAACAAGACTTATAATTAGCGATTAAAAAAGAAAATGATTAAAAAACAAAGCACATAAGTATTAGTTAAATAATTATTCAACTCACCTCTAAAGTTTTGACGGTCGGAATTCAAATTAGTAGTTACCCGACAAACTTTAACAACACCGGCCAACACAATTTAAAGAGAGCCAGACAAACTTATTAATACATGTCAAGCTAACGATAAATCGTGTTAGCATTAAACTTGAAAATATTCCAAGAGATTCTTGAAAAATATCCACTTTTATAGTTAAAACTATCGAAAATTACTCTTCTGTGCAGCGCAGCTGAGCTCAGCCTTTGACCACGCGATGAAAATCGAGCTAGATCTGCCCTTGCATTAAAAAAACTGCGAAGCGAACCACGACCGAATACACACACAAAAAGAAGAAAAAAAAGCATCTGTGACGTGACTTCATCGTTCTCCAAAATTCTGAGAAATCGGGTAGGGTGGACAGGCCAAAGGTCGTGTGAAAGGACACGGCAACGTTTGTCTCCCCTGCACTGTTTATTCGACGTTACACTGACAATTAACTAAGCTGAAAAATTTCTCGGTGCTCCATCTGTTCCTTCTTGGCTGGCTGGGGGTCTCTCAGATCGCCGAAGCTATGAGCGGAAAATCGGCGATTTATTGACGTAACATAGACCTCGTGAGGGTGACTAACCTAACAGTCGAAGGTCAGCCGCCTCCCTGACCAACATACAACGGCTCTTTATTACGTCGACAACACAATGTATGTTTGATCTCTTTTAAACGTTATTTTTTGCTGTAATTTTTCCTCGACCTATTTTCGACATTTCGACATCGGGCCCAGCCAGCCACGATACATCGAATTAACGTCGCCGTCGACGTAGTTTCGACGTAATCATCGACGTTAAAAATCCTTGGATATATCCACCTGTTTGCCCGTCGAGCGCTGAACTTCTCGACGGCGTATTACCCGCGATTGGTGACCGTGAGAGATAACAATCTCGCTTAACGACGGCGTAAGAATGGAAAAGGGTGACCGCCAGGAAAAGAAAATCCCCGATATTGGTCGAACACTCGTCGCTATAACGGCGAAGGGAGACATATTCTCGGAATTCGTTTATAAAATTCAGCTCATAGTGGTTGATTTTACGTTATACCTTGTCGAATCGCTCCAACAGGACAGAGAAAACCGGCTTATATTCGTCTAATAGAAGTCGTTCTTTAAAGACTTCGCAGAATTTGTCGAATTCTGCCCATTTATAAACGTAGTAATTATGCCGCAATTCCAGACATTCAGAGAATAGACAAATACCATTTACATACGTCGTGAAGGAATGGAAATTCAAACTGTTCTGATCTTGTGAACTTTTGCCGTTTAAAAAGGAAACATTTTATATTTCTATATAATACATTTTAATATTAGTTTGTTAGCTAATAAAAAGTTATTTTTATTTAAATGTGCAAAAAATTACAAGTTTTAAATTAACTTCTAGTCGTTTAGATGAAGTTGTAAAATATACATTCATAAAAATTTGAACACAGAGAAAATACATTAAAGAAAAATATAATCTTGATTTTTTGAATTTAATTGATCAGTAACTTGCATAAATAGCTTATGTCTCTATTTTACATTTTAAAGGGTTTACTTTTTCCCCCCGGTACATTCTATGAATTGTTTTTACTGTAGGTATATTTAATAAAAGGCAGGGGTGGGTACGCTGTTTAATTCAATGTTATAAACAATCTAAATATCTTCATATATTGGTGAAAGATGGTGAAAAAGTAACTTAAAAATTAAATAAAATATTAGTAAATTTAGTTAAGTAAGGAATACAGTTTAAAATGCAATTTTACTAACAGTAAATATAATTTACTTATTTTATATAAAAAAGATTACTTTTTAACCAATATATGAAAATATTTAGATAGTTTATAAGAGTAGATAAAATAATTTTTTCAACCCTTTATTAAAAATACCTAATACAGCCAAAACGATTAATAAAATGTACCGGGGGAAAAAATGGAAACCCTTTAAAATGTAAATTAGTGACATAAGTTGTTCGTGCGAGTTACTTATCTGTTAAATTAAAAATCAAGATTATATTTTAACTTTAATATTTTTTGTATATGTTCAAACTTTTATGAATATAAATTTTATAACTTTATCTAAACGATTAGAAGTTAATTTAAAACTTGTTATTTCTAATCATTTAATTCAAAATTGCTTTTCATTAGCTAACAACTAGTAGTATAATGTATTATATTTAGAAATATAGAGTGTTTCCTTTTAAACGGCATGTGCACCCGACAAGAAGTTTGAATTTCCATGCTTTCACGACGTATGTAAATGGTGTGTGACTGACTATTCTCTAAATGTCTGGAATTCCGGCATAATTACTACGTTTATAAACTGTCAGGATTCGACGAAATCGTCAAGGAACCACTTCTATTAGACGAATAAGCCTGCTTTTTTATCTCCATAGTTTATTATAGTTTTCCTGTAATAAAATATGAAGAAGTTTTCTATCTACAAATCCCCCCCCCCTCTCACCCTCCCACGAGAAAAATTTTGTCTACTTCATTACACAAACAGTTTTTTATTTATCTCTCTTAATTCTTTGATTTGTTCAATTTCACTACTCCAAATAGGTTTAAATTACATACTAAATGCACACATATTAGTATACAATTTAAAAAGAAAAAAAAACTTTGCATAAAGTGCTTTAATCTGTTTCATTGTAAGTTATGCCATAATGCAATAATAAGTTGACTTTTGTTATAGTAAGTTTACATTAAGTAAATTTGTGCTTATAATGAGAAAAAATATTTCATATGCTTAAGGTAAACAGTTGATTTTATGCCAATTGTACCTTTATATTTCACTCTATAATACAAATAAGAAGACTTATAATTAGCAATTAAAAAGAAAATGAATAAAAGAAACAAAGCACATAATTATTAGTTAAATAATTACTTAACTCACCTCTAAAATTTTGATGGCTGGAATTAAAATTTGTAGTTACCCCGATAAACTTTAATAACATCACCGGCCAACACAATTTAAAGAGAGCCAGACAAACTTATTAATATGCCAAGCTAACGATAAATCGTGTTAGCATTGAACTTGAAAAATATTCCAAGAGATACTTGAAAAATATCCACTTTTATAGTTAAAACTATGGAAAATTTACTGTTCTGTGTAGCGCAGCTGAGCTCAGCCAGTGACTACACGCTGGAAGCGAGTTCTGCCCTTGCATAAAAAACTGCGAAGTACGAGCCACGCGAACCATGAACGAATACACACACAAAAAAGAAAAAAAAAGGCATCTGTCTCTTTCTGAGAAAACGGTTGGGGTGGACATGTCAAAGGTCGTGAGAAAGGACCCTGTAAAGTTCTGTCTCCCCTGCACTGTTTATTCGACGTTCAACTGACTATTAACTAAGCTGAAAAAATTTCCCGGTGCTCCATCGTGTTTCTTCTGGCTGGCTGGGGGGGGGTCTCTCAGATCGCCGAAGCTATGAGCGGAAAATCGGCGATGTATTGACGGATCATAGACCTCGTGAGGGCGACCAACATCAACAGTCGAAGATCAGCCGCCTCCATGACCAGAATCAACGGCTCTTTATTACGTCGACAACACAATGTATGTTTGATCTCTTTTAAACGCTATTTTTTGCTGTAATTTTTCCTCGACCTATTTTCGACATTTCGACATCGGTAATACATAATTTATACGTGTGTGCGCTTGCTGGGAATGTCTTAAAAATAACTGTGCTGCTAACACTTGTGTTAGGGTTAAAAATCGTAACAATTCTGTTATTAGGTGTAAAGTGTTTATGTATCGGCTACCGCAATTAATTGTTTCACTGAAAAAAAAATGTATTAACAAGCTTTAATAGTAATTAAATATTCTATATACATTTGCATACAAGTGCCGCCAGCTGTCAAATCAATTTTCTGTATTAGATTCGAAAAATATTCATGTAAGCGAAATCCCCTTCAAAAAAAATGAGAAAGAAACTGCAATTAATGTATTGAAACCCAAATATTGAATACCTTTTGCTGGTAAGATTCAAAATAATGCTAATGTTTTTTCTACTGAATTTAAACCAACGTATGAAATGTATCCACAATATTGGGTACATATTGGAAATGTTTCTGAAGTAGCTCCATCACTGATTTGAAGTTTTCAATAGTAACTCAGTATTGTGAAAACATTAACATTTTCATAGTAGCAAGTTACTATTTAGCCCAAATATCTTTTCAATGTTTCCACAATTTAAGTAAAAATTGGAAATATTTATAGTGTATTCTTAGTATTGACAAGTAATTATTTTTAAATATTTTTATACCATTTTTTTCTAATGCTAATATACTTAATCACTCATATTATTATTACATTGCAAATAAAAACTGCTATTGGTAAAAATTAGCAACATTTATCCATTATATTGTCCATGTTAATGAATTTAAATATATTTAAAATCTATCCACACAGTATTGTGTGTTTATTGTAAATTTCATTCATATTGTACAAACAAATATTTTTAATGTGTCAGCATCTTAATATCACAGTAATGCTGGTGAATTAAGGCTGTATTCAATTATTATTACAAAATTTAAAATCTGAGAATTAATTTTAGGTGCATTTATGTACAAATTTCTGAAAAAAATATGTTTATAATTAAGTGAAAATCCTGTGATGATCAGACCCCGATTATCACAGGAGCAAGCAGGGCACATAGGGGTCCTTTAATTTTTTCAGAATATGAATTTAGTTATTAAATTTTCATTCTAAGATTTACTAAAATACGTGGGTTTTTCCAAAAGTTGGATGTCTGTGTGGCAAAAAAAAAAAACCCAAATGGATGAGCCGATTTTAATGTGGTTTGTTTTATTTTAAAGATGGTACAGTAGAAGACCCAAAATCCGCACAGATTGGTTCCAGACCTTGTGCTGATTTTAGAATTTTGCAGATTTTGGGTCATAATAGGAAATTTATTCTGTACAGGGACGTAGCCAGAAATTTTTCATGGGGTGGGGGTTATGACTACTGCAACTCACATATATGCATACATGTGTGTGATAAGGGAGTGAAGAATATATACATTTTGTATGGCAAAAAATTCCTCATGGGGGGGATAATCCCCCCCCCTTGGCTACACCCTGATTTCCACCCCACTCAGAAAATAATAGAAAAAAATACAATAAAGATCAAGGGAAACAAATCATGTTACTTATAATGAGAATCATGATAAAAATACAGAGGATTAATACAATATACAAAATTATGAGATTGTAGTACAACTTATTTAAACATGTATATTCAATAGTAGTTTAGGACTTGTAGATGTTGTAATTATAGTTTTTTTTCCCATTATTTTCTGTTCCGTAACACAGCTTTGCTGCTCTACAAATCTGACATATTTCTTTCTCGCAGCCTAAACTTCATTAAATGTTAATTTATCAATTTTTTTATCATCCTCACTTGTTACTGTGTCATGTGACCATAATTCAGAGTGGCTTAGGTCCATAACTAAATCTCAAAATTTTCAAGCTGAACTTTAAATTTATCCACTAATATGTAATTTTCTTCATTTCTTATGTTTACTTATTTCGAGGGTGGCTGAAGCCCCATCAGTCACCCTCTGGCCAAGGACGTACCTGGGGGGGGGTCACGTTGACACAGGAACAGGGGGGTCTGTAACCCCTTCGAAATTTCAGTTTTTATGAAAAAAGCAATAATACTATTCGTAAAATCATGCAAGCCGGTGCGCACCCCATGTAAACACGGCGACAGTCGCTGGAGCTTGGCGGTTGCCAAGCCCCAGCGACTGTTAACCATTTTGCACAATCAGCAAAGTATTTTAACACATTAAAATTGCACATATATTCCACTAACAAAAACATTAAAACAAAATACACCGTCCATATTTAAGCTAAAAAACGTCAGCAAAGTCAGTAACAGGCAATTTAATATGAGCAAACAGTCGACCGTTTTTTAACTAAAAAACTACAGTGGATTAATTTACCTAGTTGTACAGCTAATGTAAACTGGGCAAACACTGGCCCGTTTTCAACTCAAAAAAACATCAGTGGATTAAACAACTTAGTTGTATGCCTCATATAAAGTCTGTATGATTAGAATAGCACATAAATAGCACTTACGACAACATAAAAACATTGAATATCAATTTAAAATTCACATTAAAAAACTTAAACATTGCAAAGATTCGTCTAAAAAAACTATTTTCTTTAATTAACTGCTCAGAAATGTCCTTAACACCCACCGGCTTATAACGTAACACCAGCATGCTTTCTT
The DNA here is from genome assembly GCA_038373885.1 of Cheiracanthium punctorium. NCBI lineage: Eukaryota > Metazoa > Arthropoda > Arachnida > Araneae > Cheiracanthiidae > Cheiracanthium > Cheiracanthium punctorium. The sequence goes on from JAWZYV010018074.1 coordinate 12,463, forward strand.
TTATTTACTTTTATATTGACATTGCATTTCTAACAAACACATACACCGGCCGATAACGTAAAACCAACATGCTTTCTTTTATTTAGCTTTATATTCACACCATATTTCCAAAACACACACACACACTTTCTTTTCATACAATAACATATTTCATTCCCTTCCATCCATAACATGAAGCAATTTCAAATTCCCAAACTGACGATGTATACGTTTTTGTATGGTTGCCAACCTAAACAACCATCGGCAGGATACTTCACTCCCGCTGAGCATCGCTCAGGATAGCCAGAACCAACCCCAAATCAAACATGTAAACAAACGTCAAAATGTAAACAACACTGCATACAGAATATAGTCCCTCCTTTTTGTGAAAATTTTTGCCTTTTTTATCTTTTGGACCCTCCCAGAAATTTTTTCGGGTACGTCCCTGCCCCGGCTCTCTTCTCCTAGATCTGCCACTGAATAATTTGCTTTTCTGATAATTATTTAAATATAAACTTTAACTGAAGGTTCTTACATTCATATAAATTGATTGATTTAGGAAATTAAATGTTTTTTATGTACTGATGCTCATTTCCTTGAAATGTAGGAGATTGTTAACAGCAGTATATTGGGAACCATTGTTGAAGATGGATACTCTACTTTAGACATTTTAATGTGTGTAAATATTTATTTATTTTTTATTACTTCCTTGTATGGAGTATATGGAAGTAATGTGATCGCAAAAAATTTTGGGAGCCAAATTTCGACAAAAAAAAAAAACGGATACGTCTAAATTTACTTTTAAGAATTTTTGCGATGCATCGCATCATACGCTAGCATGCACGTTCATATAAATGCATGTACAACTGATTTTGATCGACCGCAAGTCTATTTTGACATGTTTTTCCATGCTGTCTGTACGTACGTATGTATGTAACTCGTATATCTCAAAAACTATTTGTCGTACAATGTTCAGGGATGTGCCAGCTTCTCCAAATGCTCCAAATTGCTCTAAATCAATGAGGATGCTCCAATCTGCTACAAAAAGATCATTTTTGAACATTTTTGCTCCAAATTCACCAAAAGTGTAATTTGAAATTTTTCCATGTGCTAAAAACGCTTTTAATCCTCCAAATTTGTATAAAAAATTTTATTGCACATTCTAAGCATTCTAATTTTAATCTTATCCATCAATCTTAAAAGCGGAAATTTTTCATTTGACATTCCTTTGTAAAGTAATACTTGGACTAATACTTGAAGAAAAAAAATAATCTAATTAATAATAAGAATAATAATACTTGAGATTATTATTCTTCAAGTATTATTATTCTTCAAGAATAATAAGAAGTTCTTGATATTAACTTCAAGAACTTCTGAACTTTCTGAACTTCTTAACTTTCACAAGTGATAGTTACTTTCATTCTATTCTAATACTAGAAGAATAAAAATTGGCCCGTATTTTAAATTTAATAATTTTATTTAAGTTGATGAAATTAAAAAACATTTTTAAGGGGTTTTTTATTATTTAAAATAGATATTTAGTATAACACTGTATAAAATAACTGAACTTTGTAATAATTATTTTTTGAAACTTCTGACACACCCTTGTAGAAATAAGATTTGAAATTATATTAGCAATGTCAAATTGAATGAAAAATCGTTTGTTTGCGAGACTTTAGATTCACCACTTCTAACTAAAACTGGTCATATCATGGAAGTTTTAATTTAAATTGAATTTAATTTAAAGGAAAAAAAAAGATAGTGTAGATGTGAATATGATGTATTTTTATGTAAGAATTGTCAGTGCATGTGTAGTTTTTGTTGCTAAGTGTTTTAAGAACCTCCATAATTTTTATTTTTCTGATTAGCATTCTTAAATGACTTCTCCCTTCCCTTGAAAAGTAAATTTTGTGTTTAAAAATTGCCAATCTTGTGCTCCATAAGTGACTTTTTTTGTGTTCCAAATTGCTCCAGAAATCTGTTTTTCTTGCTCCAAACTGCTCCAAAAATGTGTTTTTTCTTGCTCCACAAATTGTTCCAAAATTTAATTTCTACTGGCACATGCCTGAATGTTAAAAACTTATATTTAGGATTGTTGTAACATCTAGTTGTGCCAGGGTTTAAAATACGGTCGCATTTTTTGCAAAATGCGAAAAGAGTTGTGAAAATGAAACGAGAGGGTTTTGCTTTTTTGCGAAAACATATTTGAAAAAATACTAGCGAGCAGCGAAATAACGGCTTTTCCATGCTTTGTCTACATTACAAGAACGCGTAGAGAATGCTAATGTGTTCCATTATTGAATATTGTGCAACCATCCCAATGCACACAGTTGATTGCTACTGAATCTTGTAAGATCTAACATTAGAAACCGATTATCTATAGAAAACATTGATAATCTTCTAATGATAAATATAGAAGGTCCAGAAAGGGAATTTTTCAACTTTAATAAGGCTTTTGAAAAGTAGGTGAATATGAAACAAAGAAAACTAGTAATATGTAAAAAAAGTTTTGAAAAACAATAAAATCCTTTTATCAAATTAACATTATTTTTTATCTGTTTGTCATTTAATCATAACAAATATTACATATATTACAATAGATTTTAGTCAAAGTTTTGTCTCACTGGTAAGTACAGATTTGAATTAGTTTGTCATTAAGAATGTTTTGTAAATATGTAATCCTTTACAGATGTGACTGATTTTTAAAGGTAAGTCAGCAAATGAAAATCAAACGCATCAAGATGTCGAGAAAGTGGGGGAATGTGAATTTATAGGTATATTGGTCTTTTAGCATTTTGCCAAAGCTTTTTTTCTCAAGAAATTTTTAACTCACGTTAAACCCTGAGTTGTGCACCTTACCTTTTGGTCCCCATCGACTGGATAGTTTATCTACAGGTCCGCCCAAAAGATTATAAATACATTTCGCTCTATGGGCAGAAATTCACTAACTCTCATATCTCAAAAAGTATTGGTCGTAGAATGTTGAAACTTTACATTTAGGATTGTTGTAACATTAATTTATGTTAATGGTCATTCTAAGCTACATTTGACCTATGGAATCCCTGTTTTATCTAGAATTTTCTTGCAATATTTGTTTCACAGTGTCCAGTAAAAGTTAACCACACTGTCTTTCTCTATTACTCTTTTAAATTCCTTCTCTGAAAGCATAACATAATGAGTGAATATCCCCTAAAATATAAATTATTGTTAATTTCACAGTATATTTTGTATGTTAATCATGGGTGCCCATAGAAATTCTTCTAAGGGGAGAGGGGCAAACTTAAGGAAAAAAGAAAACATTAGAGGGGGACAAATTTTGAATTTGTAACAACTTTAGTACCAATTTTGCTTTCTGATGCAATTTGATTTACATTATAAGACAATATGCTAAATCTAATAAAAAGGGGGGGGGCAAGTTCCTCACCATGCGCCCCGTTATGGGTACATACAGTATTAATGTTATATTCTTCAAGTATTTAATCTTATGCTATGGTTTTCTGAACTTGCAGGTGGCAGAACAGATTTCATTATTGACATTGTTGAGCAAGCAGAAAGCATAGATTTCAGCCTTGGAGTATTTGGGTCTTCTACTGGGCATCATTAAAGGTAAATAAAATAATTATATTGGTAAAATTTACTTTTAACCGGGATATAAATACAAAATAATTTTAATCATTTTTTCTATTGAATTTCAATGAAATGTATCTGAAATATTGGCTATATAATAGAAGTAGTTCCACTACCAATAAACTTTTAAATAGTACCTCACTGGATTGTAAAACATTGAAAACCCAAACCAGTATTTTTACATAGCAGCAAGTTAACATTTAACCCAAATGTATTTAAAATGTATCCACAATATTAGGTAAGCATTGGTAATATTTCTAATGTATTCCTAATATTGACAAGTAATTATTTTTAGATATTTTTATAGTATTTTTATTTTTTCATGTTCATATACTTAATTATTCAATATTATCATTAAATTGGAAATAATAACTAATAAATTAATATTTACACATTATATCGTCAATGTTAATGAATTTAAATTAAATATATTTAAAATTTATCCACAGTATCTCGTGTATACTTCCAATTTTCTCATATTGCACAAGTAAATATTTTTAATGTGTTAGCATCTTAATATATTATTACTGGCGAATTATCACTCTTTATCTGTTATACATTATTTTTGCATTTAAAATCTGAAAAATAGTATTTTTATATAAATGCATTTATATACAAATTTCTGAAAAATATTTTAACAGATAAGTCAAATATTACTGAAAAATTTAATGTAATATGATTGTTCCCTTATTATCATGGGCAAGCGGGGTACATGCCCTAGTCTCCAAGTTTAAAGACTAAATTATTGCAGAATGTGAATTTTGAGTATTAAATTTTCCAAGATAGTAAATGCTTGTTTCTTTTCAAAAGTTTGACTCTTAGTGGCAAAATAGATCACAATCAGATGTGCCTAGTTTCTTTATGGTTTGTTTATTTTAAAGAATTTTTAATCAGGATGTTTTAACTATATTTGATAATATTCACTTCGTCTATCCCCTTTACATAAATGTATACTTGTTCAATCTCAGACAATTCAAATAATTGTTGCTATTCAATTAATTTTAGCAGCAGAGTAATCAGTTACTGGCAAACAGATTTACCACTTTCAGTAGTATCATGGAAAAGTCTAAATTTTAGTTGTACTTTTTTGAGACTTCATTTTTAATAAAGCTTGTTTCACTTATTGCAAAGAAAATGTTCATTAGCGTTCACATTTATCTGTCATATTTCATTTTAAATTCATTTAATCATGACATAGATTTGTACTAGAACATTGTGGAAAATACAGAAAGACAATTATCAGAGTCGGTGAAGAAAAGAAAATGTAATGTAAAGAAAATGTAAAGAAAATAGACCCATTCTTCTGACCCAAGCCCTGTAGTCCGGGAGCCAGCTGACATATTAGGCTCATCATTGCAAAAAGTCTGAGATTTTTTACATTGGTTCATTTTATATTGTAAGTAAAGAAAGTAAACGTCAGCTGACAGAGTAGCGGTGGGTGTAGCCACCCAGGCCAATCCTCAGCTGGTGATTGAAAGTTACAGCGTCTTGCTAGATGTTGTTGGAGTAATTCCTTCTAAACTTCCTTTGTGACTGTGATTTGTCTATAAATGTTCATAAGCATTAATTCTGGATTAATTTATTATGCTTAATTTACATATATACATTTAAGACAGAGGTTTTAGAAGTTTAGCCGTTATCAGGCGAACATGCCTGTCTCTCATTACATCAGTTTCTTATCTCTGGTGAAACATACTGAAGTAAAACATACTTACACAGCGGCGCTGCAATCGCGCAGAAATTTTCTCTTCGGAGGAGGTAAGGCATAAGATTCTACAGATGTAGAGGCGCCTGATGTATTTCACTTGCATCAGCTGATCACTTTTACATTGCGAAAAATTCAGCGGGCAACGTCTTTCAGGTAACTCGTGTTCAACAGCTCAGCAAAAAATAAATTACACATAACTTGAGTTACGAGATAAATGCGAATTTAAGGGAAATTTTCTTCAATGTTTACATATAGGGGAAGGTGGCCCAAAATGATTCCCTTAAGGTGAAAACTTGCAGAAAATAACATAAATGTTAAATAAAACTTTGACCCTTTACCACTATATTTTACATTATATTTTGCATAATAAACATATTTTAATAAAATTTTAAGCCCAAATTGAGTAACGAAAAAATAAAAAAAGAATTTCGAAGAGTCCAAAGGATCACTTCACCCACGGACATAATGGTCCTTCATTTGAAAATAATTGCAAATTGTTTTTTATCGGCAGAATAAAAGATGTAAAAGTAATTATGACTATACATGATGAAATAAAATAAGTTTTACAATCATATAGTTTGCATAATTTATTTAATGAAGATTTTAAAAGTGACACAAATAATAAATGCAGAAATGAATTAAATAATTTAATGGGAGTCATGCATTTTGAAAACGTTTGAAGGGCTGCCATGATGACTAGGGCCCGGGCTGCCCACTTTAGTTCATAATACTGGAACTTGCCGATAAACATAAACTAAACAAGTGCAATTCACATCTAAAAACCTACTCTGTTCAGTCAACCAAGTCATATTTCTGTATATATTGTATTTCTAAATAAATAGGAAAGTTAGTGCTTACCTCTTAATAAATATGATAAAACCCAGTTTTTGAAGAATTATACCCAGACACATAATACACCGATTGCTTAAATATCGTCATTGCTTCTACTTGATTTGGCACAACTAGTTATGCGTTGTCCGATAGGTAGTGCGAATTGTAAGTAAGAAAACATACGTGGATCATTTTGCCCGCTAGGATTATTTTGGGCCACCTTCCCGTATATTTTTCTTTTTGTATTTTAAATATATAATTGAGAATTAAAAAAAAAGATTTAGGCATTTTCAGCTGACTCACTGTGAGGTCAGCTGACTCACTGTCAGCTGACTCACTGTGGTCTTCAACTCACTGTGAGATGCACCATGTAACATTAAAAATTGATAGATATCAGAAACCAAGAAAGCTGAACTCCATACAATAGTTCTTTATAGAAGTTACCTGAAAGAAGTTGTCCGCTGAATTTTCCGCGGTGTAAAATTGATCAGTTGATGGAAGTGAAATACATTGGGGGTCTGTGCGTGTAGCAATACGCTGTAACTTTCAATCGCCAGCTGACCACTTTTTCACCTGATCCTGGTAAATTTTATTTCTTATAGTGATTTTTAGCAATATTGTTTTGAATGTGACCTTTAGAGGAACATAACTAAAACCTTTATAAATATACACTGCTGGCCATCGTAAATGCAACACCCTGAAGGAAGCATGCAAATAATATGAAATTTACAACATGCATTAGCTGAGGTGAGATATGCAAATGATTAGAATTTCAGCGCAGACGCACATCAAGCGCGCCTGTGGCGCCACCTCAAAGCGCTATTTAAGGCTTGGAGATTTCGACGGTTTCAAGTACAGCAATTGTGTTTTTCTTGCTTTTTTTTCAAAAAAACGATAAATTATGCCTCGTAGGAAACAACGATCATCTTTTGATCAAGTATCCGAGTTTGACAGAGGAAGGATAGTGGCATACCGAGATTGTGGGTTATCTTTCAGGGAAATCGGTCGTCGTATTGGACGAAACCAAACAACTGTGATGCGGATATGTGATCGTTGGGTGCAGGAGGGTACGACGGACAGACGTGATCGACCGCATCGACCTCAGTGCACCACGTCACGTGATGACAGGCAGATTGTACGCATGGCAGTGACGGACCGCTCAGTCACATCACGAACCATATCACAGCAGATTCAGTCTGTAACGCATCATCCAGTGTCTGCGCGTACCATTCGACGTCGTTTACAGCAGAATGGTCTGTCCGCAAGACGTCCGTTGCTTTGTCTACCTCTGACGCGGAACCACAGACGTCTCCGCCGCCAATGGTGCGATGAAAGAAGGATGTGGACGACAGAATGGAATGAAATTCTCTTTACTGACGAGTCACGCTTCTGTATGCAACACCACGACGGTCGGATTCGAGTCTGGAGACACCGTGGAGAGAGGATGCTGAACAGCTGCATTATGCACCGTCACACTGGTCCTGCACCGGGTATTATGGTATGGGGCGGTATCGGATATCTCTCTCGCACTCCTCTAGTACGCATTGCCGGTACTTTAACCAGCCAGCGCTACATCTCCGAGGTGTTGGAGCCAGTTGTCCTTTCTTACCTTCAGGGCTTGCCAACAGCCATATTTCAGCAGGATAATGCACGGCCACACGTGGCACGCATTGTCCAAGGGTTCTTCGTCAATCACCAGATTTAATTGCTTCCCTGGCCGGCGCGCTCTCCGGATCTTTCGCCGATAGAAAACATGTGGTCCATGGTTGCTCAACGACTGACCCAGAGTTCATCCCCAGCTGTCACACCAGATCAACTTTGGCAACGTGTGGAAGCTGCTTGGTCTGCTGTACCCCAAGAACACATTCAAAGTCTCTTTGAATCAATGCCGAGGCGTGTGGCAGCTGTGATCTCCAACAACGGCGGCTACTCTGGGTACTGATTTTGGCAGGAACCACGCTTCATAGAATGCTGTAAATTTAATCATTTATTACTTGGTCAACATGTTATCTACACAATAAATTTTGTTGTGATATCTCTTGTTTTTCTTGGTGTTGCAATTTGGGTGGCCAGCAGTGTATATATATATATGAGTTCAACAAAGGTCATAGTTATCAGGCACCACTGACCGACAACATAGTTGCTAAATTTAGAGAATGACCAAAAATAACTGTGGTGAAAATTAAAATATTTATTTAAAAAATTACACCTGCTGGAAACCCCAAGCATCTCGACAGTATGCGCAGGCATGTTGTCACTTAAGCTTCTGCTTGACTAATATCAGCAGATAAACTGAACTAAAATTTTCAAAGGCATAGTTTCTCACATTTGGCTAACCATTGTACTATTTTTGTGATCAATGCTTAAAATAAATGGCTGTATCCTTAAGCGAATTTCCCTCATTGTATGCTCACCTGTAAGCTTCATTAATTGCTCATGAGTTACTGTAGTTTCCGTATATCACTGATTTAATTACATAATTTTTAAACATAAATGATACTGACAACAGTTAACAACTTGAGAAGTCATTTTTGGTATGTGTACGTACAGATTGGGACAGTAATGATTTATGAAATTATTGATTATGAATTCATTATTTAATCACTCTTAGTAGGCCGACCGAGTTGTATGGTGGATGAAGCACTGTACTCCGGTTTTGGGTTCAACTCCCAGCGTCCAGGGTTTGATCCCCGACTTGGCACTGTGTCCGCCCCTTCATAGGGGGTAACGCTGGCCGCCCACTACATGCGCCCATAATAAAATGGCCACACCTTCGGGCAGTTGTATAGGACAATGCCTAATTGGCAAGTTCCTGCTCGTTTAAAAATATGAAAAAAACTCTTAGTAGTTGTCTTATTCAGATTTTTTATTTTGTCTTGTTTAATTTTATTTATTTACAGGTGCTGCTCGAAACTTCAATAAAGCCCTGATGGATGTCCAAGTTACTAGTTAATTAAAAAATGTTTGATGAGGGCATGCGACCGTGAAGGAGGATGTCTGGAACGGGCTTTGAAGCAGAAACAAATTTTGTATCAATAAATAAACTTTAATAAATTTTCTTTTAAAACTATCTCTCTTTCTCTATTTCTAAAGTGCTAAATTTGATCTTCTGGTACGGGGACGCAAGTGTTATAATGAAATATATTACATCTAAAATGTAATATATTTAAAGTTTGACACTTATAAACTTAAAAGTCAAAATATGAAGAGAATAGGTTGGAGTTGTTGAACAGACAAGACTTTGTGCGACTTGATTTTGCCTCTTCCCAAAATATGTTGCAGTACATAAACCTCTTGTAGAAAAGTAATCTTGGTCAAGTCTCGGGGAACCTAACAGCTGTGAAAGTGTAGACTAGATATTGTCAGGGGATCTGAAAAGTTAGCTAAGCTAGAACGCTTTATAGAGGTAATGAAAAAATCCTGTACCATGAAATTAAGGTTTTAAGTAAGTAATTTTAGGCTAAAATAAATCTAAGTAGTTTGTTATTTGTAGTTTTATGGGTTATTGTATATTTGCATATACTTTTTTGCAGATTTTAGCTTTGACATCTGAAACATCCTCCCTTTAGGAATGAGAATTTCCTGATACTAACTGGCCTGGCACGTAACATTGGGGAAGCAAAATGTTTCCTACTGTAGACGCTATTTTCAAATCGGCTATATTTGAATTTTAGGGTATGGGACAATTTCTCACTTTGCTCTTAAGTTACACCCTAGCTGAAACATTTATCTTCTAAAAATGCATGCTTATTTTGCAATCTTAGGCATGCTATCTTTTGATTACTGCAAAAGATGAGTGCAGTATTAAAAAAATAACATAAAATGGCAGGGTCCGTATGCCTCCTGGATTTTCATTTTAAAAATTATGGGCCCCTAAAAATTCCCGTCTTTTATGGGAGACTCCTGAAATTTAGTAACTAATCCTGGAAATATTGTGTATTTAAGTTTTTGATCTGATATTTAAAGTTTCAAAATGTTCTACCGCAGTTATCTACCGAAAAAAATCTGCAATTATTATTCTCTGTTAACAAATTTCACAATTTTTTTCAAAAATCGTATAAAATTTTAATTTCAGCTAAATTTTAAATTTGAAAGTTTTAATAAATGATTTTTAAATACTATCATTTTGTTTTGTATTGTTTGTGTAAATGTGTATGGTTTCTAAAGACGATTCATACATGTGGGGTTTTTTTTTAATCTCTCTCTCTTTTTTATTATAAAAACTGTAATTTTCATTATTTGAGGTTTGCAGCTAAAGTAATACTTTACTTTTAAAATGAAGTACATTTTAATTCATCTACTGAAAAACATTTTTCGTTTAATATTTTTAAAAGGAATATAAATTAGTTTTAATATTTTTGTAATAAATACTTATTAATTTAAGAAAATTAGGAATGTATTATGCATGAGGCTGGCCTAATCAAATTTTTAAAAAAGACCAAATTATGGTAATACATTACAGTATTATGCACATATTTTTATTAAATGTTGGATAACATCTTTATGAACTATGGGTTTTCAATTATAACAGGTCAAAACACTTTTTTTAAGTGAAAAATACATTAACTTCAAGAAAGAATAAAATTTTAATGCACTTAGACCTTTCGACTGCTCCTGGGAAAACTCCTGGAATTTACATCACAAAAAAGAGTATAAACCCTGAAATGAGTACGTAAGTTGCATTGCAATTTGAATAATTTTAGAAAACTTATGGTTGTTTCTCAAAGATTGTTAACTTTCATTCCGAACAAATGTGGGTTACCACTGGTCAGGGAATTTCATGTTGGCGAAAAAATTGCAAATTTTGGCCCCAAACTTGGAAAATCAGTGTTTGTAAATAAACAATGTTTAACCTTACTTCGGAAAGCTAAAAATGTTAATATGCAAAGTTGACATCATAAACATAAAAAATAGTCTGGATTTTTATAACATGATAATCTGGAAAAGTTGGAATTTTTTTTTCAGAAATTGAGTGTCAACCCTGTGTTGAGAAAATTTGTTATTGGCGAAAGAATATTTTATGCAGCAAATTTTCGCAAAAACTTAAAATTTTGTACTTTAACCTACACAATTTATTTTTTAGTTTGAAAAGGTTGTTTTTTCATACATTATTTGGCATATTATAAAAATCCCTATTTTAAAACATTGAGGTTATACAACTGCTTAGTAATTAAATCACCACCTAATATTTCTTTGTCATGAAAGAGGAACACATCGTTTTTCTACATTTTTTGAAAATGAACCTTCAGTTTCTGAGGAAATTAATAAAAATATTTAAAGAATACTGATATGCTGGTACTGAAAGAATTACAAATATATCTTATTGCAGGCAATACACACTTTTGAATGTGCTATTTCATCATTATCTACAACACTGTTCATTGATATGTAAAATAGGGAAAATTGAAACAAATTTATCTAATGAAAACTATTTTATATATAAATGGTTAAGTAAAGATTGGTTTCTCTTTTAAATAGAAAATGACATTACCAAGATATAAATATTTTATTACAATTAGGTAAATTATCTTAGTTTTGCTAATTAACAATTTAGCTTTTATCAAACTAAAATCATTGAAGAAATTCACAAAACTAACCTTAATAAAGTCCTTGTATCAGTGTTTCAGGCAAAACAATATTTAAGGATAATTAATTGACTGAAGCACTAATCGGACTAATCTTTTAAAATCTATATCAGTTCAATAAAAATAAATTGGCAACTGATACGTCCAAGGCGCTTCGCCCATCGTGACATAAAATTAAGTGAATGGGCCAATCCCTCTGAATCCATCGCGGCGCGGGGAAAACTCATTGGGTACTGATACCTTGACCGGCGGCAAGTCCAAGATGACATAAAGTGGATGTATCCATGCACTTTCACCAGGCCCGGCCCGATGCGTAGTCACTGGCGATTCGCTACGCGGCCAGTCTCTGGCCAAGGGGAAATTGCTACTAGGGTGGTCACTATGGCGTAATTCTTCCTTTCTTTCAGCTCTCATTTCTTTTCTGTCTTTCTCTTCTCTTACTTCAACTCTCTTTCACTCACTACTTACGCCATGTTTAGTGTACATATTTGTAATACATTGGTTTTTATTAATGTGTATTTGTTTATTACATTTATTACTTTTTAATGTAATTGTTTATTATGTCTATTATTTATTTATTAGTGTGTATTTGCTTACTGTGTTTATTGCTTACATTATGTTGTTAAGATTTGGTTAAAGGTTAGACACTGTATATATTTGTGTGACCTCCTAACTGGGGATTGTACTGCCCGGGACGTGCAGTCCTTGGGAAGAGGCAATGTTACGAATTTTCGGGGCAACCCACTGCTCTGGGGCTTAAAATGGTTTAAAATTCGTATTCTACGCTTCAAATAGATAAATTTTGCTTTCTATTGCATCAAAATCGGCCAATTAGAACGGGAGATACGGAGGTTTCGGGTTCCGGTATGTTTTTCTATGGGGCTTTTAGAAATCTCGAGAAATATTGGTCCTAGGACTTAGATCTTTTCACTTTTGGGGACTTATTTTTGGCGCCAAATTTGGCGATATTTCTCCAAAAGTCGCCAAGCATAGCGACATTTTGGTCATTTGGCGCGATTTTCCCTATGGGGCTTGTACAGCTGCTTTTGCTGCATTAAAAACCTATAATACCTGACATTTCTCTTCTATGACGTAATAAAAATTCACGCTTTATGTAGAACCTTCGAGAAATAGACTTTTCTTGAAACTGCCCGCAGCTTCTGCCTCCCCTATAAATTCCGGCGTGTTTCATCGGTCCCAGTTCAGTGCGATTTGAACGCTCAGTATGTGAAGAGCTCTCCCAGTGAGAGTACGCTTGCTTTGTGAATTGATAGTGCTATAGAAGCTGAGTTTTAGCTTGCTTTATGAAGCTGTTTTTAAAGTGCCGTGTGTAAATTCTTCATTGCTGTGTCTTAAGGGATTGTGTACTATATCCCTTGAATATTTTCACTGAATTTTCTGCCTGTGAAAGTGACTTATTTTGTGTGAGAAATACAGCATTTGTGAAAGCTTCTGACCTAAGTGGACTGTTAAAAGCACATTACAGCTTAATTGTGCTTGTGGATTTTGTACAGCTGATTACTCTACGAAGTTCTAGAAGCAATAAAGTTGTGTTCAATCCTGACCAGTGGACGTTTTACTGGAACTTCCTACACCAACTGGACTTTAGAACGACGAACCCCGGAAACAAGGAGATTCCGGGGCAAACAAACAATTCTGCAACAAAACTTACAACATTCATTTACTTCTGCATTTACCAAATGCAGTGAAATTGTGGGGACCTCTTTGGGCTATTTCATGCTTTGTATTTGAAGATTCGTTGAGGAAATTTAAAAAAAAACAAAACAAAGTTTAATGGTGTAAAAGAATATCGTTACAAATAGTATCGTCTTATTTGAATAAAACATTCCTACAAATGATTATTGCTGAAGTCAATAATATAAAAAATGATAATGTGAAGTACTTTGTTCAAAACATGCAGCGTGGTCATGCATTGACAAAACAAAATCTGACTTTAAATGGATGCATTTTATTTGGTAGGGGGGAAAATGTAAAATTACTAAGGATAAAGAAGCGGCTACTTGAAGAGACTTTCCCTAATTATTCAGAGTCATCATTGGCACTCAGTTTCAGTAGAGCACTGTTTACAAAGACCGTGTACAGCACAAAGAATTACTACCAGCCTTTTCAGAATGCAGATTATCTTGTGTCTGTTCAATTCAAGACCAATGCATGTGTAGAAATAGAAAACATAATAGTTGTCGAAAATAAAGTGGTTTTTATCGTTCAGAAACTTGCAACAAAGTATCTTAAGAAAACGGATAGTGATTTAGGAAACTTATGTAAAGATATATTGGAAGTTACTGATGATGGACCATCTGATATTTTAATGATAATTAGACCTAAAGCTTTTATACATAAATATATTTCTCTTCAAATTTCTGAAAATGATTCCAAGTATCTTATCCCATTAATAAATAATGCTGAGCAGTAATTATTTTTTTTAGCTGCATTTACTCTGATTTTATTTTTAATTGCATAATAATAAATAATTTAATGTTCTTGTCATTCTTTTCTTTTCATACTTGTTCTAGAAACAGTTTATATCCATTTTTATATCTGTTATTAGTAAAAATGGACTATATTCCGTATCCGGTGCTGTTTACATATCGAAGTTTGTTTACATGTTTCGTTTGGTGATCGTTCTGGTGATGCACAGCGGGAGTGAAGTACCCTGCCGGTGGTAGTTTTGACTGGCAACCAGAAAAAAAACGTGTATCGTCAGTTTGGGAATTAGGAATTGGTTCATTTTATGCATGGAAAGGAATGAAATACGTTATTGGATGAAAAGAAAGTGTGTGTGTGTTTCTTATAAATATGGTGTGATTATAAAACTAAATAAAAGAAAGCATGTTGGTTTTACGTTATAAGCCGGTGTGAATGTGTTTGCTGGAAATGCAGTGTGAATATAAAACTAAATAAAAGAAAGCATGCTTGTTTAGCGTTATAAGCCGGTGGGTGTTAGGGACATCTCTGAGCGGTTAATTTAAAAAAAAGTAAAAGTAAGTGCTTTATTTTTTTTAACGAATATTTGCAATGTTTTATGATTTTAATGTGAATTTTAAATTGATATTTAAAGTGTTTACGTTTTTGTAAATGCTACAGTGAAACCTCTCCGAGCGCTGTGTTTACATGGGGTGCGCACATCTTGTATGATTTTACCGTAAAAACTGTTTTAAAGCATCACAGCTGATTATTTTAAGAGTTTTAGTAAAGATTATTATCAGCTATGATTTTAAATTAAAACAAAATCTTAGTACTTTTCTATGAAATTTAATAACGTGAATACTTTTAAATCTTGCAACTCTAAAAATTTAATTTTAAGGACAAACACAAGTAGTGCTTAAAAGTAGTAATTGATAATCATCAAATACAACTAAATTATTGCATTTTGCAATTATAAAAGTATGATGAATATGTATAAATATGATAAAGCTGTACATCAAGTTGCTGAATTCATTGAAGGTTTTTAAGTTAAAAATGAAGCACTAAATGAAGATTTTTGAGATGTTTTGTGTGAGTTTGATTTTTAAAGCAAACTAATTTTTTGTTGCAAAAATTTTGGTGAAAAGCAATAGTTAAATTTTTCCATCCCTGTGCTTTTATGGAATATGATATTTGGATTTCCACAAAGTTCAATGTTAATATGTACTTGGAAAAAATTTACAGATTTTTAATGGACAGAAATAATGAAAATTTGAAATATATAAATTTTCACATCCATAAAAAAATACATTTAAAACTAAAATATGTAAATTTTTTGCAAATAAAAAAATCAAATTTTTTGCAAACACAGAATTATACTTTTATTTTATGCAAAAAATGTGCAAAGTATTTGAGAACATAGAAAGCGCACTTTTTTGTATGTATAAAAACTGCAGATAATTTGCACAAAAAGTGCATACTTTTCCAATTTTGGCAAACTACAGAGTTATGCTTTTATTTTATGCAAAAAATTTGCACAATATTTGAAAACATCGAATGTGCACTTTTTGTATGCATAAAAACTGCATATAATGTGCACAAAAAGTGCATACTTTTCAAAGTATTCAAAAATGGGCACTTTTTGTGCACTAATTTTGTACAATCTATACTTTTGTGCAAAAAATGTGCAGACTTTTTCTAGCTGGATTTTCCTCGAAATGGATGAATACGTATGTAATTAAATGATGGATATTTCATATTTTTCTCTTTAATAAATTAATATTTATAAATAAAATGTTTCATCAGTTATTAAAAATGCTTCTTTCCCCATAAGCCAATCTATTCGAATGCAAATGAATGATGTACTGGAGCGATTGCGCGAATACAACACTCACAAGTCTGCTCTGTTGTCGCTTCTTTTTGACGGTGTAGTAAATGAACAGGTTAAATCCTGGTTCCCGATTAAGTATGAAATCACTGAATCAATCCCATACACTGAAACGAGAAGGGGTATAAGTAGGCTTCACTATAATTATCCCGTCCCCAATTGAACCTTTATGAATTCACTATTCCGTACATTGGGGTCGCTTAGTTAGATTAAAATTTTATTTGCGCAACATGTCCTGACTTTTGCATCATTTCTAACAAAATTCAAAGCTTTATATATTTTCGAAAGCAAATGAAACCCCAATCAACCATACATATACATTTACGCAGTTTTGGAAATAAATTTTCGGTTTCCTGTCACATTATATATTCGGATTAAATCCATAATTTTATCATTTCAAATAACCATATGAGTTAATATGGTAACTAATATATGTACTAATATGGTAAGATGTAACCAATTGTTAAAGTTAATATTAATTTTCAATAAACTAGTATTAATGCTACTAAAAATATGGTTAAAAAATCGCAATCCTTAATTTTGCGAGACGTCTCGCGCGAGACGAGACAGGATATTTCTCTGCGAGACGAGACGAGACATCCCCGTTTCTCGTCTCGCGTCCATACCTAATTAAAAACTAATGTGTTCGAACACATGTTTTTACACATTTAATGTATTCTACACATAGAAATAATTTTTTATAATTCAGGAAATACTAAATAGTAATACACATTAACTCTATTTTCATTCTAAATTCTATGATTTAAAGCTTCATAAAATAATATCGTATCGTTCTCATCAGCAGTTTTCAAAATATCACCAAATATAATTTTTATTAAAATTTCAGAAAACATATTTTGAAAAAGACTATTTAATGAATTGCTAGTCTTACATCACTATTCTACTGAATTTTTATTTACAGAATTTTACCATTTAGTATCATTAATATCTGCAGATGGCATATTTAAAAGTCCGAGTTTATAACGTGATAGAAAATATAAAAATTGAGTTAAACATGTTAATTGGGTTATATTATGGTAAGCAGAACTAAAGATAAGATTTGTATTAGCCTTAATTTTTTTTTTTTCAGAAGAGCTTCACGTATATATACTATATGCCTCACACGAAAGACATATTTAATAAATTTTCGTAGATGTGTGCGCAGCTGGATTTCAAACATTTTTCTATTACATGATTTATTAGATAATAAATATTCCTATTCCTCATAGAAATTTACGGGATCCTTTTTTTCTAAATGAAGATTTTTTTAAAAAGTAATTCAACATCTGCATAAAAAAATACCATAAGTTATTACTTCTCATCACTTAACTTATTTTCGCACTTAAAAAGTGTTTCCCCCCCATATCCTGTGAAAAAAAGGAGCAAAAAAACCTGAAAGTGTTTCCAGACGTAATTAATTGTCTGATTTTCTTTCGAAGTTCTTAGAGTTGACTAGTTTCTTGGAACTTTTAAGGCGAATTGCAATTTTCTATTTTCTTTTATACCTTCAATTTTTGACAACCGTTTTCTATCAAACTCAGACACGATTGTCTCATTAATATTGCATATATGCTAAAGGGTGTAACTGATTTAGGATTGTACTTTGGTCATTTAAATGTTAATTGGAAGATTTTCTATAATTTTCCTGTCATTTGCAGCAGGAAGGTTTCAGAAAAGACATAATCTGATGTATATTAAGATTGGTGATTCGAGAAAACTCAGTTTCTCCACTCTCTGTGATAAAATTTCTCAAGTCTATTTATAAATTGTTACCTTTTTCTTTTAAAAGTTTTCGATGTACTCTATTCTCATACAAATAAATGGCTAGAAAAGCTGTTTTTTTCCCTTCCGTATGTTATTTGAAGCAATAAATAGTTCGGCTAGTATGACCAGAAAGCAATTCTATTATATTATTGTTACATAAAATTTCATAAATTATGATTATCATTTTATAAGAAATGAAATAAATTCACAGTGTTATGTAGAGATGGACGCGAGACGAAAAATTGGTGTCTCGCATCTCGCAAAACAGCCGAAAAGCTTGTCTCGTCTCGCAAAAATCCCTATATCATAATGTTAAAAATGTTTGTCTCGTCTCGCAAAAAATCTGTAAATCTCTGTCTCGTCTCGCAAAAAATCTGTAAATCTCTGTCTCGTCTCGCAAAAAGTCGTCTCGCGTCCATCCCTAGTGTTATGTAGTGTTTTCACCAAAATAAATTATTTAATTTCAGTTTTTAAAATGTGTCAAAAGAAGAATTTAGTTAAAACATGTATTTAAAGTGGGATCATCACTGGTACTTATCTGAAACTTATGATAAATTTGTTAGTTCGACACTGATAGGTCAGCCGTTATTTCTTGATTCGTGCTCTTACTACTATATACATTTATGGAAGAGTTAACTTTCAAAATACGCTCAGACAGATTTTTGACGAATAGCATTTACTCGCAACATATATAAGTGTGGTGCAAAGATATTTTTTTTTTATTTGAAGCATCGCAGAGAGCTGAATTTGCAAGTATTAAAACATGTACACTTGATCGACCATATGTCAAAGATGCGTTGGAAATCCCTAAGAAATTACCTAGTCTTCTTCAAGCAGGTTTCTTTTGTTCTTTATGCCGTTTTCCAACATTTGAGTTTCATAGTAATATGCTATTATAATGCGATTTGCAACTGATTTACGAAGCGAATATGGAAGAGATGCTTTGTCAGCAACTCCGTACTTTATGAGCAATAATCTGCAGTTCCAGGCTCATTATTTCTACTTTCCTGTCTAACAGTATTTCTAAGTAATAATGGCGCTTTGCATCTTCGTTAGTAGGCAACACCAACGATATTACCAACATTTAAGATATCTACTCCCAAGAGCAGGATGCCGGCCAATAGCCGTGTGATAAGACACTCAACATATGGTAGATATCTTAAATGTCAAATTCCGGTGTTCTGCCCTACCGAGTGGATGCCCGTCTAACTGTCTGGCGTTTTGGGCAGTTTTCTCCCGATATAAGGTAAATACGAGTTAGAACCCCTTAAAAAAGCATCGGCCGAAGGCATCCACCAACCTAAGTCAATACCCCTCGTGTAGCTTCGCCTTAACAGTATACAACGCAAGACTAGCACAATCACTTTATTTCTTGTTTCAGCCATCTAAATTAGGTTGAACGACGGAACGGAAATGGCACTGTGCTGAGAGGTCCTTAGGAGGGAATGAATGCATTCTATCCAGGCGCGTAGAGAAGGCAGGGGGGGATTAGGGGGTCATACCCCCCCTATGAGGAATTTTTTGCCATACAAAATGTATATTCTTCACTACATTATCACACACACGTATACATATATATGAGTTGTAGTAGTCGTAACCCCCCCCCTCCATGAAAAATTTCTGGCTACGCCCCTGATTCCATCATTATATAACTTAAAGTTAATAAGTATTACGTATTATACTTTCCGGGGAACTAAATAATGCTAAAGTCATGATGGTAACGGAGGAGCTGATGTGGAGTCTCTTTATGTAGTTTACGTTCTATTTTTGATTAAAAAAAATGAAGTTTAAGGAGTTTGGGAAGCCTAAGAATTAATTTCATAGAGGTGACTTTTTAAGAGCGTTTATTTATTCAAATTTGTAATTAAATAATCTGATGACATTTCATGTTTTTAATTCTTGAAAAGGGAGTGTACGGTTGAATTTTAAAGCGTTATTTCCTATACATTAAAAAATTTGTGGATCTTGGGAGGCCTAATATATTAAACATTTTTTCCCTATTTTGGGATTTCATTTTACTATGAAAATTGCAACTATGGCACATGTTAATGGTTAAAATATCAAACTGAGAGAAAAAAATTCTTTTGTCTCATCCTAATATACAGGGTGATCAGAATATGGGTATGTATTTGAAAAATTAATAATTCACGGAATAATGTAGGTAGAGGTAAAATTTGACACAGGTGCTTGGAATGCCATGGGGTTTTATTTCAACCACAAAAAAAGTTCCAAAAATGGCAGACAGATGTCTCTTTATGTGATAATAAAAGCAATAATTAGCGTAACAAATTGGGACAAAGCAAAGACGATGTTCTTCAGAACAAATGCTCAAAATGCCGACCGTCATTCCTCGACAATAGCTGCATGCATAGACTTCACGAGCGCCGACTTCCCCATGCTTAGACAAACCCGGTACAATCTCCATTTCTTCCTGAACTGTCTGAGCAGCAAAAACACTCAGTCTGAGCAGTAAAACAGTGCTCAGTCAGCCACTATTGGCCCGTCGTCTAAACAACCCTTGGCTTCAAATATCGAAATTATTCTCTTTACAACTGAGCCTGTGATAGGACCTTCAGTCGTTCGAAACCCTTCCTATGGTGATAGGATCGTAAAGCTGCAGTAGCAAATTCCCAAATTCTGATATTACAGCTTCAGGGATATACCGTAAGCGGGAGCAAGTCGGCAAGCCAGATACGTCGCCAAAGTTTACGACAAGTAAACACACGTGGCAGCGTTGCCAATCCAGATGAGGTAATTAGCAACCCTTTTGCAGAGTTGTGTTGTTGTTTCATGATGTCATTAGAAATTCTGTGATTGGTCAAAGAAATTAACTCTGAATACAGTAAGTTTGTAGGAATTATGCGATTGGTTGAAAGAATTTAACTGTCAGCCGAACCTAAAAAAAATGCCCCGCGTACGCACTGAACATGCTTGTTTGTTGATTCTTTGCTGAAGATAAAAGTTGAAATTTTGGTTATTTTTATATTAAATGTCGATAAGTTGTCTAGAACTATAATGAATTCGCTCTATGTTAAGATGTGTTGTATATGAATTTTGGTGATAATTTGAAAATGTTTGTTGGGCAGAATATTAAACGTATGCGAGGTAGGCTTGAATTTTGCTTTTTTGGGTGCTTTTTGATGCATTATATAAGGAAGAAGATTTGAGGCATGTGCTTTTGTTTATTAAAAAATTTATTGAATAATTTACTGTACTGGTACACGGTTGAGATTTACTATTACTGTCTACTTTTGCTGCGCATTTAGAGATTATGTTGTGCTGTTTTAATTTTATGTGAATTTCTGAATAATGAATTGTGATGAAAAAAATAGATTTTTCGTGATTTAAGAAATATGGATAATTTTACTCGATACATGGGTTAACTTACAAGGATTCGCAGAACACACGTACACTACTTAGGTTTAATATGAATCCATATATAAGGATTTTTGAGTTTGTGGTGAGTTTTGATTTTATTCTGTTTTTAGTAATTTTTGTGTGTTTTGAAGATATTAATACGGAATGAATCTCGGGGAAGGAGGGGGGGAGGTAGTCGGTTTATTTGAGTGTTATTCTATAAATTTTAAACTATGATTTTAACATTTTAAGGGAAATTTTGCTGTATATTTTTCTGCAGAACAATAATTTAGTATTTTGCCTCTTTTGAAGGTTTTTATTTATTTATTTTTCTTGTAATTGCATTTGAAATAGGGCTACAAATGTTTTAGTAAGGTGTTCAGATAGCTGTATTGCAGTTTTGGGTTTATTTTTTCATATAACTACGCATGTTTACGTCATGTTTGGCGAGAAAAAAAAGTCGCCAAAGTGAAGCATTGGCGACAAAAATGTCGCCAGCTAAACCTGCCCCCGCTTACGGAATTATTCCCCAGCTTTACTAAATGTACCTTTTCTGATAACGTTAAAATGTTGAGATTGCTGGTGCCTCTGATTCTCTCTTCCATTACAGCTCCTTTTATATACGATTCTCATGCAGTGTCACTGACGTTTTGTTGTCCTCCTTCATCTGTAGGCCCTTTTTTGAACTTTTCTTCGTTTTTGAGTTTGTAACAAAACCCCAGGTTATTCCGAGAATTATTAGTTTTTCAAATGTATACTCATATTTTGATCAACCTGTATATCATGTACATTTAATTTGATATGAGTGAATTTATGGTTGGCGCGTGTAAATTTCTAATATATGAAATTAATAGTTTTTGGTTCTGTTTTCGGAGTGACCTAAGAGTTGCTTTCGGAGTGACCTTAGAGTTGCCAAGCTGTACCCTGTCAGACCCTGCGTCCATAATTGAGGACACTAAAATAACCTATTCTATCATAACATGAATGTCCCAATGATTATACATGAAGAAAACCAATTTTCCTCGAGAATTTCACAGTCAGGATTTTTATTACTTTAGAGATTAAATTTGTAATGAAAATAATAATGTCAAAAGAAAATTTACTTAATTCAAAGAAGTATTATTTAATGAAGTCTGAAAGGGTTAACTGAATCTAACCAACCGCTTTTTGTGAACGATATGCACTGTAAACATATTTTAATCATAGTAATTAGCCGTCATGCAAAGCTCTGAAATTATATATTCTGAAATTATATATCTAAATATTCTAAGCTAATAACTGATGCTTACAAAAAATGGTTAATAATTTTCCTTAACAGTTAATAACTAAAGTAATATGTTACAAAATGAAGTGAAGTGGGTTCGATTTTCACAAAATAGGAACTTGGTCGATTTTAGAAAACGATATAAATTCCTTTTTAGATGTATACCTTCAAACTCTTGGCATGAATTTCGTGTAGAGTATGTTCAGTTTATATAACTTTATTTTTCTCTGATGGTGTTTCTATATTCAAATTTCATTTTAAAGCAGACATTTTTCAGATTTTATACTGCACATTTTTAAGCCTGGTTATTCAACACATGCCAATTTCACTTCACTTAAACGGGGATGTTATAACAGAGTGAGCCTGGCTGGAAACTCCTACTACCCGAGCTAATTGATTTCAAAGAAACAAGATTTTAATGAAGAAATGAAATTTTTATTTTCCAATGAAAGCTGCCCCTAGAGCACCAGCAAAAATATATTCAAGCGTTAGGGATTTAAGCACTAAAAGGCGATGAATATATATAATTATCTAATGAAGAATGTAATTTTATCTATTAAATATAGATTGGGGTTTGTTACGGCAGAGCAGCGTTCAATGCTCATCAGACTTCATTATTTCATTTATCTGCAAAATTAAGTCTTAAAACCTAATTATCTCAGTGGATGAAGCTGCTGCACTATTTGAAACCTGAAAAGATTTACCATTAAAATTCTCCTCGAAGTCGTACGTGTGGTTGATTTAATGAAGCTCAAGTCTCATATCTCTTTTCAAAGACATACAAAAGCTAATTCATTTACTTTATATTCTTCAGATCTTGCAAGTGTGACTACCTTTATCACTTTTTACTCGTATGTGGAATTTTTTCTTCTTCAAATTTTTACTAGAAGATCAGAGGCAGGATTTTGTAGTATTTAATTTGGAAACATACAGAGCAGAGTTTTTACTTAAAGCTGCATTTTATGTCAATTCGAAAACTCTTGACAATCTTACCAGGCATTGAGAACTACAAATGGCTCAACTCGACCATTCTTTTCATATAAAATCCAACTAAGCTGACAGAGTCGTGAGCTAACTTGAAACTGGAAAAACGAAGTGAATCCGCTAGCAATAAACTGTGATTTATCATATTCAATAAA
Organism: Cheiracanthium punctorium; assembly: GCA_038373885.1. Lineage (NCBI taxonomy): Eukaryota > Metazoa > Arthropoda > Arachnida > Araneae > Cheiracanthiidae > Cheiracanthium > Cheiracanthium punctorium. The sequence goes on from JAWZYV010018074.1 coordinate 36,029, forward strand.
TCCTGTTTTAAAAAATTCTGATAATTATAATAATATTCCATTTACCAATTCATTTAGCATATAACTCGAAGTGATAGATATTTAAAAAACAGTAATATTCACGCTCCTTTCCGATAATTAAAATATATATATATATATATATATATATATCGAAATTTAAGTGTCACAATTACTTTTCAAACTCTGAAAATGAACTTGTAAAACTAAAATTATATAATAGCTTTTGATTTAAATTACAAAAGTTTTATTTACACATTTTTTGTTTAAAAATAAAGTATACCGTTTACGAAACCTACTTAAATATTAGAATGTACTCGTATTTTTGACTAATGTTGTACCAAAATGTAAATACTTAAATATTAGTTATCTACAGATTCCCTTGTAGACGATTAAAAATCGAGTTGCATATAGTTCCCATTTAAGTACACAGAGCTATTATGACATGAAGAACACAAACTTTAAAAAAATCTTATTTCTAAGTATCTATTTTAAGAACTAGTTATAATTAACAGACTGCAGGAATTTTTTGTACACTGTTAGAAAAATAGTTCAACGTTTCACCGAAATTCCGGTGCGAATTTAGCTGCAACCGATATTTTGAAAAATGTGGTGCTAGGATTCACCATTTTAGTGGTGCTTCCTCAAGCACCATTTTTGCGGTGAAACCTTGAACCAGGATCTAGGATTTTTCTCTAACCGACTGTACGGTTAAAGCTTGAACCAATATACAGGATTTTTCTCTAACCAATTATATGGTTAAAGCTTGAACCAATATATAGGATTTTTCTCTAACCAATTATATGGTTAAAGCGTGAACCAAGATTAGGGTTTTATATCTAACCAAATGTACGGTAAGTGATTGAACAACATCGAGGTTTTTTCTCTAACCAAATGTATGGTATAAGATTAAATCAAGAAAACTCTCTTTAATGTTTTATTTATACACCGAGGGCGGATTAAAGGGGGGGCGGAGAGGGCGACCCCCCCCCGCCGTGAAAAAAGAAATTAATGTATAAGATCCTATTTTACTTCCGTAAAATGGATATATATGTCAATTTTCTAACTGCCCCCCTGACAAACTTGCATTAATCCGCCCTTGGGCGGATTAAAGGGGTAGGGGGGCAACCGCCCCCCCGAGAAAAAAATGTAAAATATCCTATTTTACTTCCATAAAATGGATATATATGTCAATTTTCTAACTGCCCCCACCGACAAACTTGCATTAATCCGCCCAAGGGGGTGCAGAGGGGGCGACCGCCCCCTCTCCGAGAAAAAAGAAATTAATGTAAAAGATCCTATTTTACTTCCATAAAATGGATATATATGTCAATTTTCTAACTGCCCCCCCCGACAAACTTGCATTAATCTGCCCAAGGGGGGCAGAGGGGGCGACTGCCCCCCTCCCCGAGAAAAAAGAAATTAATGTAAAAGATCCTATTTTACTTCCATAAAATGGATGTATATGTCAATCTTCTAACTAACAATCCCCCCCCCCCAGACAAACTTGCAATAATCCACCACTCTTATACACTGGAAAAGATTTCAGACCCAAATTACGGTACATGTACTGGCAGCTTTGGGATGAGTACATATACCGTAAATTTCACAAATGGCATTAAGTACCATAAAATATTTTACAATATATATATATATATATATATATATATATATATATATATATATATATATATATATATATGCCGTTAAAAAAGTGCATATACCATAAATTTCCTATATGGTATATGTACCGTAAAAAATTACACTACCTGTACATATACCGTATATGAAATTTCCGGTAAAAGCACCATATTTAATTTTTAAAATGGTATGTAAGCTGTAAACGAAATTTATAGTACATATACCGTAAATTGTTTTTAATCAGTACATAGGCTGTAAAAATAATTTATGGTATTTGTGCTGTAATTAACTTTTAATCAGTACATATGCTGTAAAATGTAAAGAAAATTGTATCATTGATACATATTGCTACATGCAGTAGTGATTCAGGGGAGGAGTTAGGGGGTCTCAGCCCCCCAAAAATGAGATTGCTAAAGGGTAACATTCTGCTTCAGTATGCACTTTGAATATGTAAAGTGATCTTTTTTAATCACTTAGCCCCCCCCCTGCCCCCCCTAAAAAAAAGTTTTTACATTGGTATAGACTAAAATTTTGCTTTATTGTACATTTTGCTTGGGTGAAATAAGCTTCTTTCAACATTTAGCCCCTCCAAAACAGAATTTCTGGATCCGCCACTGGTTACATGGTAGCAAAAAGAAAAATAAATAAATAGCTCTTACATTAAATTCTGCTTACACACACCTAATTTTATGCTGATCTAGTCCAAAAAATAAAAAATTGTATATTATGATTCTGTTTCCTGCATGTAACTTAAGTTAGACAAGGTGGAGTTTGAAAAAAAGATGTGAATAAACAATTATTCACAAAGTAGAAGTTTCTTTTTCACATACATTAAGCACTATCTCTGAACCAAAATAATTGCGTAAAGCCTTTCAGGGTAACTTATACAAAATTTGCTAAACACTCCTGCTCAATTTGATATTTTATGCTGAAACTTACAATTTAACCTTGTGAATATATTTTACCTTACCTTTTCATTGTTGTTGAAGGATTGTTTTTAAACTTAGGAAAAATCCATCACCACCATTACCCCCTAGCTCCAAACTTTTCAAACAGGTCATGCCCGCCGACCTAACCTTTCGGAGTTTTCACGTGGTTTTCTGCACAACTTTGTGTAAATACGGGTTAGGACCCCTTAGAAAGTTCACCACAGAAGGCAATCCCGCCCCCCGGCCTAGATCCCCTAGTGTAGATAATTGGCCGTAACCAACATTTCCATTTTCAAACTTTTCACGCTTAAACTGGGTGCTCCCATATGAAATGGCTAGTAGTTTGGGCCTTAGAAGTGAAAGGACTTGATCAGTAAGTACCCTCCAATTACACTATCAATAGTTTTTTCAATAAAAAGAATAATGAGAGATTTTAATGATACTCAGAGTAAAACATAATTAAAATTAAAAACCTTTATTAGCATTCTTTATTACATACAAAATAAATCTGCATTTCATGAAATAAATAAATAAATATATTTTTCCTCCCTTTTGCTATCATCTTCCATCTAATACCTATTGGTGATTCGCAGGAAGAAAGTTGATAACCAGAAACTGGGGGAGAAAAAGAAAAAAAAAAAACATTTAATTTACAATATTCAGAATTCATAAAACATTAGCATCTCAGAAATAAGATAAACAAAAATAAAAAGTTGAGTAGATTCAGACTGCAGTACAATCTTAAAATGTTTGAGTCAAATGCATCTAATTTAAGTCAAATTGCAAAAACTCCAATTAGCAAGCAGACAAACTTAGTGCCCCACCCCCTCTTTACAAACAAACTAGAAATTTTAGAACATTAATCAAACTACATGAGATAATCTATTAATACCAAGCGTGCATAAGTAGTTCATAAAACTACAGAAATAAAATCTGTAATTTCTTTAAAAAAAAATAATTTCTAATAAATTAAGCCTATTTAAAGAAATTAATTTTTTTACATCCAAAAAATTATTTTAAAATTAAATGTTCTGTTAATTTGATCTATTTGATAGTAATGACAATGATTTGATAGTAATGACGTACATTGATCCATGCTGTGTTTGTTGAAGAAAGTTTGGAAAACAAATTTCTGATTAACTCATGAAGAGCCTTCGAATATATAATACAATTCACAGGTCAAAAATATGGTAAAGAAATCACATTTGAATTCTCACGGGCAGAAAAATTTATTCTCCTGCTTATGTAAAAAAAGATTGTTTTCTTCACTGTCCAGTTCACAATTTTCATTATTTGTAGTGCTTCCAAATATAATACAATAAGTTTAAAATGCTGCAATGCTTTAAAATAATCTACTTACATAATACGCTAACGTATGCGGTACCAAAATCGACGATATTTGTATGCTGGGAATGGTACAACTAGATTGAAATATTAGCATAATAGCAGTAACACACACGCAAAAATGCAAATTAACAGTTCAATGATGTCAAGTGAAGCAAGCATATTTGTTACTGGTTATGTATGTCACATAGTAGCTAGATTAAAAAATAACAATGCATGCACAAAAAAGGAAAATCTTTTAGCTCTTTTCACAGTGTGTTTATCACACATCTATTTATATAATATGCTAATGTAGGTGGTACCAAAATCGACGATATTTCCATGCCTTGAACTCAAGATCTCAAATCAGTCTTCAGTACACATATGAACAAAGCAAATCTCCCTTCTGAAAGAATAGATGAAGTTTAATTAAGTTGATAATAGCATAACAAATAAAATCTTTTTGCATTTAATGATAATTTCATAGGAGAGAAGAAAATGCATGCAGTCAAATGTGAAAAACTATTTTGCAAAGTACCCTAGCAAAGAAGTCCAAACGAGACAAAATACTAAACTTTGGATTATTATTTTATTTACTTGCAAACATTCATCAGAGATAATTTTTACTAATATAAAATATTATTTTTTATTTTACTAAATAATGAAATGCCCATAAAGGGAATTGACTTTAATTAAATATCACACTACTTTAAGACAGAGCACATTTATTCCAGAGCACATTTAAATTACATTTCTTTGGGAACTTTTCACAGATTACATTTAAAATTATATTAAAAAAAAACAAAAAACAAAAAAAACATAAACAACGAAGTAATAAATATCTCCTTTTCCTGTATTAAAACAAACCAAACAGATATACAAACTGTCATACAAAGTCCTCTCTTCTAAACATACATATATTAAACGGATTTCTGTAATTTTAATTGTAAAAACCAAAAAAATAAATTAAAATAAAATAAAATATACTTTTAAATTCATTCTCATGGTATTTGTACAGCAGGAACAAAATTAATTTTTCAATAATTAATAATTATCATCCTTGTTAACATTTTAAAATGATTTAAAAAAAAAAATTCAAGTGCAACGATATATCAAAATTTAAGAGTCTACATTATTTTAGATATTCATAAACATGTTAATACTGAACAATTTCATTTTATATTAAACTAAGAATACTCCTATCATCTTTCAATAATATTAAAAATGAAAACAAAATGACATGTTGAAATGTGCTATTATTCCAATTATCTGCGCAAGGGATCTAGGCTCTAGGCTGAGGGGGGAGGGGATTGCCCTCCGTGGGGGACTTGGCATAGACTCTACATATAAAAACTCTTGCACTTTAAATCACACTTCTTTTTGGAAAATCGTTCCAGATTACCTTAACAATTACCAAAAAAAGTTAAACTAACACACAAGCAATTGGAAAGTTAGAGACGCTCCTGGCTAAATGGACACATAGTATTCATTTTATAAACTAAAACCATAATGAATTATGTTATTTGAAATTTATTTTGATGATATTTGTGCAACAATATATGAAAATTAATTTTTATTCAGTATGGAAAAAAGTTGTATAAAATATAATCCTGTTTTACATTTAAAAGTGGAATAACATAGAAACAGATATGGAATGCCAAAGTTATCACTCTAAATTATTATAGATATTTACAGACAATTTTAAAAAATACTCAACATTTTCACTGTACATTGAAATAAGAATACTCAAAAAATGGAAACAAAATGAATGAAACCCAAATCGAAATCAAAGTCTATGTCATATTACTTTTAAACGATTTTTATTTTCATGCACCTTGCAATTATAAAGAGAAATTGGTTCAAAACAATGAGTCTTCTTAAAGATGTAAAAATTTATGGTTTTCAAATGTTCGTTTCTAAATTTTCGTATTTATGGGTAAACTTACTAAAGTCTTTGAAAATTGTAGGGGGGGGGGGGCTGGAAGAATGCTCGGTAGCGCTCACCCCACACAGCCCGCCACCTCTGGTTATGCCCCTGGTTGGTAGAGTTTTAGATGTAAAAACAGAAAATAAGAGAAAACATTTAATTAAAAGTAGTAAGAAGGACTTGCATTAAAATATTAAAAGGTTAAAACTACACAAATAAAATCCCTTGTTAGCAGCTTTCGGTGACAACCACCACCTTCCTCAGCCATCGGCGTTTCTTGTTTGCACTGATCTCTTCCTCAATGCCTCGCCCCATCCCAGATCGATCTGCGCATGTGTCATGCCATTAACGGCGCCATCTGTAGTTAAGATTTGAAGTGCTTCCAATGTTAAGTGCATAGTTGTTCTTGGGCTATTTTTGAGAGAGATGTGCAGGGTTTATTGAATTTAATTTCGTTAAAGCGTTCTTTTTTTTCTTTCTTTAATTTTCGTTTTAGTCATTCCTATATAGCACCCAGATATATTTGATTTATTAAAGGTAAAATTTATTTTATAGATTCCGGCTGATTCATTTTTATCTATTGAGTCTTGATCACTACGTATTCGTTTGACGATAGTTTGATTAGGCTTTATAGGAATTTTGATATTTTTCTTGGAGGATTCATTGGTTATTTTTATTGCTGCCCCCTGCAGTAGGGTACAGCTTTAGTAAACAACGGTTTCTCTTTTTGATGGCTGCTAATGTGTTCAAGTTTTTTAATTCTATTTTTAAAGAGGTTCTTGACAAGGGATTTTGGCAGCAGGGGTGCAGAAAAATGTTTAGGGCTCAATATTTCCCCACAACACAATTTGTTCTATCTAAAATTCCCCCCAAACTGAAGCATATTTTCATTTTAGTTTAAGTGAATATCTATAGCTAGCTTCTTATGATAACAACTGCATCTCGGCACCCTCCCCCCCCCCCCTGGCAGATCGCCCTAGTGTAGCGTTGCCATAATCATACACAATACTATAAAAAAATCAATTCTTTTTTTTTTTCTTCCCTTTTTTAAAAATATACTTGGGAGAAAAATTTTCCCTGAATCTCGTTCGGGCATTCGAACATATTCTGCACCCCTGATTAGCAGTAGCCGGATATTACAAATATCTAGCAGTACATCCGGCCTAAAATTATATAGAGAAATAACATAGATAAACATAATAAATGAATAAATTCTAAAACCTGCAATAATAAAAAATGCAAAAAAAAAAGTTTTGTGAAAATATTTTGTTTTCAATACTTTTTAGAATATATTTTTTTCATGAGAAAAAAGGGAAAAAATAAGTACTTCTATCTTTTTTTAAGATTGGAGTAAATTATTACTGGAAGAAATTAGTGTACAAAAACACTGTTTTTCAATCTTTGTAAGATTTTGGTTACCTTTTTTCCCCACTATAAATTGAATAGTGTACTTGCTGTAGTATAGCCTGCTGTGAAAATGTCCCCATCTACCAGGCACGTATCCAGAAAAACAATTTTTTGGAGGTGGGGGGGGGTCACTGACCCCCTGGACAGTTGAATGAAAATGTCTCTTTCAAGAACTGATCTTTTAAGATATTTATCAAACTCTTGAGGGAGAACATTCATGACATTGTTATTTGTCATGACTTTAATTGCAGTCAAACTGGTACTAAATTCATGGAAACAATCCCAAAAGGATTTGATTTTTGAATTAAATCATTTGAAACTAATGAGAAAATTTAAAGAAAAAAGGGAACAATACTGTTACCAGGGGCAGGTCACCAAGTATGAAGCTTCGCCAAACTGTGAAGAAGGGTAAACATATTTACGATGGTGTCATGTTCTCAAGTAACCCTTATAAGGAGTTGAGGTGTAGTTGAGTTCTGTTGTTGTTTCATGATGTGATTAGAAATTATGTTATTGGTCAAAGAAATTAACTTAAGAAATTTTGAATTAAATCATTTGAAACTAATGAGAAAATTTATCGAAAAAAGGGAGTAATACCGTTACCGGGGGCAGATCACCAAGTATGAAACTTCGGCAAATTGTGAAGAAGGTTAAACATGTTTACGATGGTGTCATGTTCTCAAGTAACCCATATAAGGAGTTGAGGTGTAGTTGAGTTCTGTTGCTGTTTCATGATGTGATTAGAAATTATGTGATTGGTTGTAAGAATTTATCAGTAACCGAACCTGAAATGAACCGTTGAACACGCTTGTTTGTTGTGATTTGTTGGTGGAAAAGTGCACAGTTATTTATTATCATGTTTCAGAAGTGAAATTTCATTTTTTTTTCTATTAAATGAAGATAAGTTGTCTAAAACTGTAATGAATTTGCTTTATGTTAAGATGTGTCGTGTATGAATTATGTATGTGGTTGTATATGAAAATTTGAAAATGTTTGTTGAGCAGAATATTTAATGTATCCACGGTAGGCTTAAATTTTGCTTATTTGGGCGCTTTTTGATGCATCAAGGCCATTACATAAGGAATTAAATAGAAGATTTGAGGTATGTGCTTTTGTTTATTTAAATATTCATTGTATGATTTACTGTACTGGTTTACGGTTGAGATTTAATATTATTGCTTTCTATTGTATCATATTTATATAAAGGTTATAGTATGCTGTGTTAGGGGATAATACCGTAAGCGGGTGTCCATCGCCAAGGGAGATGCGTTGCCAAAGCTCACTATATGTAGTAAACAATCCTGGCAGCGTTGCCAATCGAGATTACCTATTCGGCAACCTTTCCGGCGGAGTTGTGTTGTTTTATGTTGTCATGAGAAACTAAGCTGTTCGAAGGAATTATGTGATTGGTTGAACGAATTTCAAGGAGTTTAACTGGCAAAATAACTGAACTTGAATTTGCCGGGAATGGAAGTCATGTCGTCTGCTGAAGTTTTGTATTTTATAATGGTTATTTTTGAAAAGTGGAATGTTTGTTTGGTTTTATAATAAATGTAGATAATTTGTGTAGAGCTGTAATGAAATCGGTTCCTTTATACGCTGAGTTGTTTCTTATTTCTTTATCAAGTGAATTTTGACAAAAATTTGAAAATGTTTGTTGCGAGTTGTGAAGAATATGTATATAGCGTGTGTTGAGGTATAGTTGTCATGCTTATTTGAATGCTTGTAATGGCTTTATTTTGTGATGAACGCACGTTGTTCATGAATAAAATTACAGGTATGTGATGCTTTTATTTATTTAAATGTATATTCCTTGCTTTACGGGACAGCAGTGTATAGCTGAGAATATTTATGGTGTTATGTTTTCATAATTATGTTAGGTTTTTACTATGTTATTTTTTGTGAATTGGGATGAAAAAATAAAAAAATTTAAAGGTTTTAAGAGGGATGGTTAATTTTATTTGTTATATGGGTTTGCTCACGATTTACAGAATTCCCGTACAATTTTTAGGTTTAATATGAATAAATATATAAGGATTTTTGAGTTGTTTGTGATCAGATGTGATTCTATTCTGATTAATAGTATAAATGTTGTGTGTTTTGCCGGTATTAAATTGCAAAAATCACGTGGGGGAGGAAGTAGTCTGTTTATTCTAGTGGTTTTCTGTTATTTATAAAGAGTGTTTTTTAACATTTTATGAAAATATTTGCAGTATATTTTTCTTGAAATCACGTGCACTATTCACGTTAAATATAAGTTTAATATATGTATTTTTGAGTTGTTTGTGGGAAGTTGTGTGTGTGTGGGGGAGAGGTAGTGGGTTTATTTGATGTTTTTCTATTAATTTAAAACTGTTATTTTTATTTAAATTATTACTATTAATTATTATTACTATTAATTTAAAACATTCATTTTGTTAGTTATGTGTCAACGTATGTTTATGTTTTGTTTGGCGCGAAAAAAAAGTCACCAAGGTTAGCTGCTGGCGACAAAAAAAAGTCACCAATTCAACCGACACCCGCTTACCGTATTATTCCCCTGTGTTATTTTAATTTTATGTGAATTGCTGAATAATTATTCCTGATGGAGATTTTTAGTGTTTTAAGAAAGGTGGATAATTTTATTAGATATATGGGTTTACTTACACGGATTTGCAGAAAACAGGTACAATACTTAGGTTTAATATGAATTAATGTATAAGGATTTTGGGGTTGTTTGTGGTGAGTTTTGATTTTATTCTGTTTTTAGTAATGTAACAGGGTTTTTACAGATTTCACAGCTTTTGCTTCCCTGACTTTTCCCTGACATCTATCACGCTCTTCCCTGACTTTATCTAGCGTGCTTTCCCGAATTTGTTTGTTTCTATTTGTAACATTACATCCTTTAAATAATTTTTTATATATTTTGCACCTTTTTTTTACAAATAATAATAATAATAAAATTAATATATACAAGAATCTTATTTGACATCACTGGATTCTAACAAAAACCATGTTTGATAATAATTTAGGATAAAATTAAGCATATTTCAACTGCACAAGATATGCTCATAAAGAAAACATTTTAAAATTATTTATAAGGTTGAATGAGAAAATGAAAATAAAACAATTTCTATACTTAGGTTCAAACAGCAAATATTTCCTTGATTTTACTGCAAAATTCAATTTTTCTTGCATTTCCCTGACCTTTCTTCAATTTCTGCTAATTTCCCTGACTTTTTTCCCAAATCCCTGACTTTCCAGGTCTGTAGAAACCCTGTGTAAATTTTGTGTGTTTTGAAGATATTAAAATTGAATGAATCTTGGGAGGGGGGGGGAGGAGGTAGTCTGTTTATTTGAGTGTTTTTCTATTAATTTTAAACTGTGATTTTAACATTTTAAGGGAAATTTTGTTGTATATCTTTCTGCAGAAACATATTTTAGTATTTTGCCTCTTTTGAACGTTTTATATTATTTATTTTTTAACGTACCCATAGCCCAGAGGTAGTGCTTTGTTTATGTTCATTTTGTTTGTAATTGGATTTAATTAAGTCTACAAATGTTTTAATAAGGTGTTTAGATAAGTGTATTGTAGTTTTGGGGTTTATTTTTTCTTATATAACTACATATGTTTATGTTATGTTTGGCGAGAAAGCAAAGTCGCCAAGGTTAGACGCGACAAAAAAAAAAGTCGCCAACTCAACCTGCCCCTGCTTACGGTATTATTCCCCCCCCCCAAAAAAAAAGTAAATAGTAAAAGAAACAAATTTATACAATGCATGAATAACTTATCAGGCCTAAAAATATGAACACTATGTATACATATCATAAACAAATGGCTGAGTAAGTATGCCTGTTACATAATTTTTATGTAGATAAATAAGAATGAAAATTTGGGCAATGTTTTCATAATTAGAACTAATAATAACAATAAATAGATGGTACTGCATTGCATATAGATGTGTTTTCTTCTTTTTTCGTTTTATTTGCACTAGTTTTCTTAGATCATTGAGCTATTACTTTTTCCGGTAAAATCATACAAGCCGGTGCGCACCCGATGTAAACACGGCGACAGTCACTGGAGCTTTTGGTGGCTGTCGCCAACCATTTTGCACGATCAGCAAAGTATTTTAACACATTTTTTTTTAAATTTACATATATTCCACTAACAAAAACATTAAAACAAAATACACCATGCATATTTAACCTAAAAAACGTCAGCAAATTCAGTAACAGGCAATTTAAAATGAGCAAACAGTGGACTGTTTTTAACTAAAAAAACTACAGTGGATTAAGCAACCTAGTTGTACAACTAATGTAAACTGGGCAAATGCTGGCCCATTTTCAACTCAAAAAACATCAGTGGATTAAACAACCTAGCTGTACACCTCATATAAAGTCAGTATGATTAGAATAGCACATAAATAACACTTATGACAACATAAAAACATCAAATATCAATGTAAAATTCACATTAAAAACCTTAAACATCGCAAAGATTCGTTAAAAAAAAGCACTTACCTTTATTTTTTTTAATTAACCGCTCAGAAATGTCCCTAATACACACCAGCTTATAACATAAAACCAGCATCCTTTCTTTTAATTACTTTTATATTGACACTGCATTTCTAACACACAACATTTCGACTACTAGGTGTGCCACCGAATATATTGAAGATTTGAAATTGCAGTTTCAATTTTTCTAGAAGAATGTTAATGTTAAAGTTTATACTGAAATCTCAAGAGACGAAGCCAAAGGGGTTGTGTTTGGTCCTCCCAACAAAATATTAAATGTAAAACCTGTCTTTAAATGGGTGCTAAGCTGAAAGCTTCTTTAGGTCAAACCTGTTTTTATTAAGTCATGTTTATGAGTTACTACCAGGGGTTTAGTGGGACCAGAATGACGTTCCGGTACTTTTTTGTGAGCCAGAACGATGTTCTGGAACCCAGATAAAATTCTGTTATATGATCCATGATTTCGGCGAGATTTCCCCTTAAAAATGATTTTTATTTACAGTCAACTCTGAAATCTAAAATAACTTATAATGTAAACAGTGAAATTTACAGTTAACACTAACAGTGTACATAGATTGTGTAACAGTTATTATGTATGATTGATGTGTTAAATGCAATTTCCGTTGCTTTAATTATTCCTGTGGACAGGAAAATACTCCTTCTAAAAAGGTTAAGGAGTACTTCTACTCTTCTGCAAAAACCTTAGATTGATCACTGGTTAACATGAGCTCTGTAATATTGTGATTATAACTCAACTTTGCTTTTTTCGCCCCTTGTGCAGTAAAAATGTACTTCGTTTTGCCTATTACTGGTATTTCAAGCAACAATGATCAATAAAAATTTGAAAATATAGTACAGCTTTACAGTAGTGGATCCAGGGGAGGGGCTAGGGGGGCTTCAGCCCCCCCCAAAAAGATTGCTAAAGGGTAACATTCTGCTTTATTATACACTTTAAGTAGATAAAATGATCTTTTTTTTATAACTTAGCCCCTCCCAAAAAGTTTTACATTACTTTATACTAAAATTTTGCTTCATCGTACATTTTGTTTGGGTGAAATAAGCTTTTTTCAAAGTTTAGCCCCTCCCAAAAATAATTTCTGGATCCGCTACTGCAGCTTTAGTATCCTTTTGGTGCACTTTTGTTTTGGCGACTTTTTCTTGCCGTGAAAAAGGAAGCCTTTATGGTAATCCTGCCCTTTGAGGATCTGAAGTTAAGACACGGTAATCCTAAAGCCGGCTTTTTATTTCTGAAAATAGCTACCTGCTAATGATGACGATGTGTTTTATGATTTTATTTTAATGGCTTTATTTTAAATTGAATTTTATTGTTTAATTATTTTTTAAATTTAAAATGGATGTTTAGGTTCACACTGACTGTTTATTTACAGTTTAGTATGAATTAACATTCTTTTGATAGTAATTTTTTTTAGGTTAATATTTTTGTTTTCCTTTTTTTATTTGTAAAGGGTAGAAGCAACAAATAATTATGTTAAATTAATATTTTACACCGTGAAATAATATTAGATATTTTGCTTTTATAATTAATATAAACAAATAATACTTAATTAGTTAGATTTTAAACAAAATATTAAATTTCATATGGTATAAAACATGACAAATTAAAATTTTGGAAAATTTAATATCCAAATGTTTTATTTAATATATTATTAAAATCTTTTTAAATATTTGTGAAAAGATAATTTTTGTTTACGTGCATATTTTATTTTTAAAAAATAGCAGTTAATTCATTTTGCATATTTATGAAAACTTAAAATGAGTTTGTTTTTTTTCCTGGTTACCGTTTCATATTTGACCCAGCAAGATGTGCACCTGGTCTTTCAGGCCAGGGAGATTAAAAAATTACTGTAAAAAATAAACCATCTGGTGAATATTTTTTAGATTTCGTGTAGCTGTATAAGCCTTTATTTTTCAACGAAGATTACCTTGCAGACTATTTTTGTATTTTTAAATCTGCATTGCAGACTGATGTAGATAATTTTGCTACTAAGATTATATTTAAAAAAAGCAATAAACATACACCATAATTAAAAGATTATCTAATGCCGGATATCCATATATGCCAGTCAAAAGACCTTCGGATATATCCGATATTCGGCAAATCATTATCCGGATCATCCCTAGCGTAAAACATAAAAGCAATATTTAATCACGCCATAAAATTACTCTTTTGTCTGACAACGCTTCAGCTGATTGACAATTTATGACTTGGCCTTGAATATCTCAAAACTTGCCCTTTTTGTTTTCCTTGATTTTTTATATTTTAATCACCTATTACTGCTTTATAAGATTGCAAATTTTTAAACTGGCAAGGCTTTTTAAGTTATGAATTTTTAAAGAAATAACATTCGGATCTATGTGCAATGCAGTACTATCTATTTATTGTTATTATTAGTTCTAATTATGAAAACATTGCCCAAATTTTCATGCACTGTATAAATTAGTTTTGTTTCCTATTTACTTTTTTTTTGCATACCGAATGTCATTGATTTAGTGTCTTTAGCTGAAAATGTGTAAGTTCTTTCTGTAACAGGGCTTACGTGAAATTTTTTTAATATGTTGCTTCTAGGTACAGTCAGGGCACAGGGCAGACTGCCCTCCTCATGGGAGTAAATGGGCATGCAACATTGGGGAAAAGGAAGGGGTCTTTCCTATTATAGAAAATACTGTTTTCAAACAAGTGATATCTAAATTTTCTTGAATTTTAGGGGGGCAGTTGTCCCTCTTGCCCTTATTAAGTCTATGTCCCTCCCTCCTTATTACAGGCATGAAAGCACAAAACGGCTAAAAAGACTGAACTTTGCTGAGAATCCTACAGAACAAATAAATTATTATGCATTTCACACATTATCTGTTATTCTTTTATATGTGTTCATTATTAAAGTAACTAATATTCATTATAAAACTGTATTCAGGATAACTAAATTCATTAACCTAATTTAAATACTACATCTCAAATGCATCAATGATGTTGTCAAAGACTGAAAACTTTCATGCTTGTTATTAGTCTGCCACTAATATTTGTGATAATACAAACTTAAGTATACAATCTTATATATAAAGTAAACAAAATAATCAAATACAATACAAACAGACAAAAGTAAACAAAATAATCAAATACAATACAAACAGACAAAAATAATCAAATACAATACAAACAGTTTCCAAGGGGTAGTACGGTATAAGTAAACAACACCGTCGATTATTAGGGTTAACGTACCCGCAATTACGAGTTGAAGCATGACAAACAGAAGTATTCAGTAATGTAATATAATTTATTAGCCGACCCATTTTAAATGTATATCGTTTCAATTTCAAAAACTATCAAGCTGTTATTCGTGACCATTTGCCAAAATAATATTATAATTGATTCATTTTGTGTCATCAGTCGATCGCGTATGATTAGGGTTAGGCCATGCCCATCACCATGGCATATGTGTGGATATCTTAATATTTTCACTTATTCAAAAACTATTATACATTGTTCATAGACTTAATTGATTCAAAATGAGAAAAAATTAACACTTTTCTTACCTTTACGGAATCCCCTCTATCCTACGCGAGCGAGCAGCGTGGGCAGCCATATTGTTTTGGTTGGTTTCACCGAAAATTCGACTTTTCGTATATCGAACCTAAAATTCCGATAATTCGGTTCGACCTGGGTTAGAATTTTTCAGGAATTTTCAAATGAACCACAAAAGCGGTTAAAGGTTTATGACATTGCTTGTAGCTCTCTGTTTTCACCGGTTATTTGGTGAAAGGTTGAACTTATATTTATAACAGTGTACCTTAACACTAGAACCGATATATCCAGATATATCTAAAACCGCGGGCTGGGTCAAATTGACCTAACTTATAGAATTCCCGTTGCAATGCAACAATAATGTTATATTTCAACGGTAATGACATTAGTTCAGTCTTAACATTTGTATTAAGTTTAATATTACATTAAAAGTACAAAAATAGTGCTGCTATAATTCTTATTTGAGCCGCGTCGTTTGAGATAGGTATACCTAAAACCGCGGTATGGGTCAAATGGACCCGACTTGTAAAATTCACGTTGCAATGAAAATGACATAATGGTAGGCTATTATACGATTTATTATGTCATTACCGTTAATTTTATGAATGATAATGACATTTATTTAATTTGAGCTTCGGATTCCAGACTCGTGGGAAGTTTTTGGTCAAAATGATCCATTCCGCGATATCAGGTATACATATTAAAAACAAAAAACAGATAAAAGTTACGAGTTTAAATTTTTTACAGATAAGTAATAACATAAAGTTAGGAAAAGTCACGACTTTTTCACAACTTCAGTTCGTAACTTTTTAAAAAAAACGGAATCAAATCTGTTTTTGGGTCAAAATGACCCATCCCGCGGTTCTAGTGTTAATAAAAATAACATTTTAAATATTACTTACATACACTGACGAGCTAAAACATCATGACCAGCCACACATTTTTCAATGAACTTGTCTGGATGACATTGACAGCACGTAAGGGAGAATGGTACTTAACTCTTGCTGCAGAAGGTAACAAATCCTCTCCTTATGTTTGAGAGTGATGAGAAAGAGTATTTATCTAAGCAAACTCCATAGAGGGCAGATGCAAATGGCCCAAAGACTCGGAACGAGTATGGCCGAAACTGCACGACTGGTCGGTTGTTCACCATCTGCCGATTTTAGTATTTATAAAATGGGGATTAATGACGGTGAAACCCTCAATAGCCAACAAGATGTTGGGCGTCCGCGCATCGTCAAATAAAGAGGACGTCGGAGAATGCCTAGTACAGCAAAACCCCGGAGCAGCTCAGCTGAAAGCCCAAAATAATGCAGGCCCAAGTACAAGTGTTTCAGAACACACAGTTCAGCGGACACTGTTGGACATGGGACTCCGGAGCAGACGTCCCACTCGTGTGCCTCAGCTTACCAAGCGTGATTGTCAACTACGCCTACAGTCCCCACTAAAAATAATCTTAAGTTTTTCTTTAAAAAGAAACTGCAGAAAATCTTAAGTTATTTGGCCCATTCAATTCTGAAGAATATCTGCAGAATATATTCTGCAGAATATATTCTGCAGATATTCTTCAGAATTGAATGGGCCAAATAACTTAAGATTTTCTGCAGTTTTAGTAGCTTTATTATTCTGTAGATATTCTTAAGAATTTAACGGGCCAAATAAAATTTTTCTGCCGCATTATTATTTAAAAGATGGTAGTTTTACATAATTCAAACTTCAAGCAGTGTAATTTTTAAAATGTTGCATTTCACTCTTAACATAGATTTCTTAAAACAAATATTTTTCAATTTTACATTAGACTTGAAAATCCAGAGCAACCAGCCTTTTTTTTTTTTTTTTTTTTTTTTAAATCCCAGTTTTTGAGGTGAAATAAAAGGAAGTTTAGAGCTTGTAAAGAGAAACATGTAATTATATTCAAGAAATCGGGGTTGCATTTTCATAAAAATAGATATTGGAAAAATTCATGATTTTTCCTTACGATGAAATATATAAAACAATGCTCCCTGAAGTATATTATATATATATATATATATATATATATATATATATATATATATACACACTCTTATAAGAACAAATTTTTCTTTTTCATTTGACACTACTTATAACTTATGCACTAATGTAATCTAATGTATAAATTTATGCACTGCATACAAATTTATTCATAACATTCCTTTTGAATAAATAATCGCACAACATTTTTTATTACTTTTACCATATGTACCGAATTATTTTATGCCTTCAACAAATAACAGAAAATATCAGGGAAAGAATACTTCACGAAATTTATATACACATTTCATAATTTTAAAATAAATAAAAAATAGGGTAACCACTTTAACTTCAATTGTTTTAAGTACACAGAAAAGTTATATATTAATGAATGCAAGCCTACTAACATAACTGAGAAAATAATAAAATATCACTTACCTTATAGGCAAAAAATTTTTGTTATCCCTGTAATAATGTGTAATCACTTAAAGAATTCATACACTCTCATACACTTTTAAATTAGATTTTATTTACACCTTTCATTTTTTCATATACCTAAAATTTCGGTTTCAACATTGCCATGAATTTTTTTATAGACTTTGTGGCATACATTCAGTTTTTGTCTAATTGCATTGCGCACTTGGCTTTGCGGCACATTGAATTTCTTTGCTACAAACATTTGAATTTACTTTACCACTTCTGGATTCAAAATAGATATTTTCGTGCACCCGGCAATGCCTTTTAAAACACTTGTACCAAGTACTTCAGGGCCAAATGCAATGTCAAGGAGGTCTCCGGTAAACTTGCTGTAATCCTGATTCCGGCACATCGAAAGTCGGTATGAATTCACAGCGATGTCGGGCCCAATAAACGTTTGTTCTCCGTAGGCTTCTGAAGTCTGGCTTTCAGATTGAGAAGTTGAAGATTTCATAGATTTGTACTTCATTTTTAATGCTGAGTATTTTGCTTTTAGCGATGCATATTTGTCTTTCTGTTCCTGCAACTCTTTGTCTTTTGATACATTTTCCTCGACTAGTGTTTCTATTTTGATTTCAGATAAGTCACACTTACGGCACTTTGTATTCACAGACACCTCTTTTTAATCGCATCAATTATATCTTGTTCCTTTCTTCTTTTATTTTTCTTTGTACTGTTCCTAAAAGCAAAAGACAGCAATTAAATTTTTTATAAATATATACATTATGGAAAACAAAAACAGATCTAGAAATTCTTTTTGGGAGTGACGGGGTGCCGAGCTGAAAAGGGTGGTTTGACATGGTAAGCAAGGTAATCATCACATCAGACCATTACTCTTTTTGAACTAGGCAGCAGGCCATTCCGATTACAATTGACCACTAAAATAATATTTTACAAAAATGCTATAAAAATGCATTATTGTAGAATTTTGTATATACAGTAAAACTCGCTTAAGACACTCTTCAACAGACCAGCTTGAAAGAGCGTTTTAAATGGGAAAGCGTCTTAAGCAGGAAAGTGTCTTAGGGTGAATTGGGAAAGAACAAAATCTAAGTGCTTAGAAAAAATACGGATGTATTGCTCTTCATTTAGAAATTACATAAGATATTTATTATGCTGCATAGATAATATTGTACAAATAAAAAATATAATATGCACCGAACTTCACATTTCTGATGTGCTGGGAAAAAAGCATCTATTTTTGTTTAAGATTCTCTGTATGTTTTGCAGCAAGAAAATTATCAATTTTGTTGACATAGGCCAACATTTCCTCTGTATGTTCCAATGTGGACAGTTCTTTCCGCAGCTCACTTACATAATACAAGCCAGTAGTAACGATAGGTATAGCTGTCGGTCCCGTTTCTTCGTCCTCCTCTTATTCGACGGCATCCTCTTTCACAATCCCTTCAAACGTGGCATTTGTGGTTATTTCTACCTGCAGTCCGAATGCTGCAGGTCAAGAGGTGGTCGTCCACCGTTGTATAATCAGGGAAATTCTCCAATGATTGAAAGTCCTCATCTTCTAGAAGTGAAGTGTCAGCCTGGATTGAAATGTCCCACACATCAAACGCAGCTTTCCGAAAACAGTTTTTTTTATTACATCCGGTTTAATTTCATCCCAAGCTGCACTGATTGAATTTATGGAACTGATTTTACTTTTTACACCCCCTTCAGAAGTGCAGCGAATTTTGATGAAGTGGATTTTTAGCTCCGGGATTCATTCACAGTCAAGGGAGAGAAAACCCGGACTATGTCGATATTGCAATCTTTCTGTATTCCTGAGTAAAGATGGGCATAACAACCTGTAAGCACCGTGGGAGAGATGGGTAAGCGTTAAAGAGAGGGGTGTTGGATGACTGGATACTTACCAAAGGGTATTAGAGCGTTAGGATACCGTGACTAACTTCTGAGGGATTGCAATATCTTTCAAAAAGGTTTAAAAAAAAAGCTTCATCAGAAATACGAGAACAGCGTCTTAACCGACGACACAAAGCAGAACAAAAGCCCATCAGGTGGATTAATATTGATTAGTATAGGAAATGTCCAGGGACTGAGGGGAAAAAGCGTTTTAAGTGGGAAAGCATCTTAAGAGAGTTTTACTGTATTTGATTTCTTTAACATCCAGATTACTGATATTTTACTACATTAACATTCCCTGGTCATAATCGTTTTGGAAATTGTTAGTAATCATATTCATACTCATTTCTTGTAATCGATTACAGATGGCTGTCTTTGACAGCACCAAGGAAGAAAAGTGGCACGTTTTTAAACGTGTTTTTCAACAGGAGTCACGAATAATATTCGAATATTTGATATAATTTTTACTAAGAATCTAAAAAACATTGATATCAAGAAAATTAAGAATTTATGGCTGCGAATTTACATTTTCTACCCAGATACACTTTTAAAATTTGAAGAAGTACAAGAATTTAGGGTTATGGGAAAAAAAAATAGCAAAAAAGATTAAAAGAATAATTTACAATTAAAATGTTAATAAAAATTTAAATTTAGAGGACCGATTAAGTTTTTGGTGGTGGTAGTGAGGGGGGGTTATAGGATGTTCGATACCATGGTCTGATAATATAGATGCTATGTGCACACCATGTGTGGATGCGTTCAAAAGTTTTGCTGATAGTTTTGCGGTGCTTCAGAGTTTTCATGGAATTTTTAAAAAGATGGATAATTACCTAGAAGTTCTTTAAGTCACTATAGCACAAGCATATGTTTCATTTATGGGTGTGTGCTAAAATATATATGTGTTCATAAACAAACTCTATGCATTTTGTTATTAGGAGCTATTATGAGTAAGCAAATATTTTTGGGTTATGTGCACAGATCGTATATATATATTTTTTTTATCCGACTGTCGTGTAAACTTGGTGTGAATTATAAATTAGACAACAGAAAATTTTACTGTTTGGTTGGAGGTGGGACTATCTTCATTGAAATTTCTAATGAAGACTCTTGCGCTTGTTGTATAAGTACCAGGGCCGGAAAAATCTATTGCTCGACATGCTTGGGCATGAAAAATTTTCAGCCGGGCATGTAAAAAAGGTCGACCTTGAGAGATTCATTAAATTACTTTTAAATATATATATATATATATATATATATATCTTTTTTAAATGTTATTGATTTTCAAAATTGAATACAGGAAAAATAATTTTCCATTTCTGATTTTATCAATGTCCTAGTGACAATCTCAATACCTCAACTGTAGTATAAACAAAATACAGAACCCCAAATCCAGGAGGATTTAAGGTCTCTCGATTTTTCCGGGGAGAGTAAGGTTCAGGGACCCGCCCCGCCATCTTGGATTTCATCAACGCGGCGCGAAGCGCCGATGTTTACGCTACCTCTGCTCGCCTAAGTTATATTAAATGGACATTTAATATAACTTAGAGCATTTTTAAGCACTTTGGTCGTTGTAGATAATGTTAACCCCCCCACGTATATAATTAGACTAATTAATTGGGCTAATTAATGCTAAACAATTAATTAGATATATTACCATTCGTTAATTATTAAAACAGCAATAATCACCTTTTTCTTGGAGGGAACGCACCCCCATCACAGAAATTACATGAAAAATGTAAGATATTTCTATAAAATGGTCATGTAATTAATTAATTAATTAATTAATTAATTGTAATTAATTCATTAGATTTATTACCATTTGTTAATTATTAAAACAGCAATAATCACCTTTTTCTTGGAGGGAACGCCCCCCCCATCACAGAAATTACATGAAAAATGTAAGATATTTCTATAAAATGGAGATTTAATATAACTTAGAGCATTTTTAAGCACTTTGGTCGTTGAAGATAATGTTGACCCCCCCACGTATATAATTAGACTAATTGGGCTAATTAATGCTAAACAATTAATTAATTAGATTGATTACCATTCATTAATTAATAAAACAGCAATAATCACCTGTTTCTTGGGGGGAACGCCCCCCCCATCACAGAAATTACATGAAAAATGTAAGATATTTCTATAAAATGGTCATTTAATATAACTTAAGAGCATTTTTAAGCACTTTGGTCGTTGTAGATAATGTTGACCCCCCACGTATATAATTAGACTAATTAATGCTAAACAAATAATTAATTAGATTGATTACCATTCGTTAATTATTAAAACAGCAATAATC
>JAWZYV010018075.1:0-30451 GCA_038373885.1 Cheiracanthium punctorium
CAATTCGAGGGCTCTGTATTAGAAAAAAACGCTCCATCGGAGAAGAATGTGTAGTTTTTCGGCCAACATTCACATTAAGCGTATAGTGCACTAAACAGGGAGGGCTGAGGTGGTGCGTTTATGTCCGCGAAGGAGCGTTTCTTGGAGTTTTTAAATGGAAAAGGATTTAAATCGGCTGTTTAGAATTTAAATCAATAAAGGAGCGTTAATTTAGCTCGATAGTTTTAAGCGTGTACCTAAAAAAATTACAAAGTACCCGGCATGTCTA
Source organism: Cheiracanthium punctorium (assembly GCA_038373885.1). NCBI lineage: Eukaryota > Metazoa > Arthropoda > Arachnida > Araneae > Cheiracanthiidae > Cheiracanthium > Cheiracanthium punctorium. The sequence continues at coordinate 269 of JAWZYV010018075.1, forward strand.
ATCGTGAATGTGGACACGTCTAAAAACGCAGGAACACACTGGTTAGCAATCTACATGGAGTCAGCAAATTCTTTAGAGTTTTTTGACTCATATGGTAATGCGCCCAATTTTTTTAAAGGATCTATATTGAACTTTATAAACAGATACAAGCATGTGAATTACAATCCCTTAACTCTTCAAAGCAATGTAACAGCTGTGTGCGGACAATATTGTGTGTATTATCTTTACTCCAAGTGTAGAGGGAAAGCTCTAAATCAAATTCTCTCACATTTTACATCTAAAAATATATGTAATGACAAACGTGTGTATAATTTTGTAGCCAAACGATTTCATGTACATGTGAATTTTTATCAATAAAAAACTATTTAAACTGTACTCACTGTGTTTGTTTTTCATTTACGATGGACTTCCCACGTTTTATAGCCCCGTTCTCGCTCATTGTCTCAGGAGCTAGTGGCACCGGTAAGACATATTTGGTGCGGGATTTGATAAAGTTTAAGCGGGAAATGTTTTCAATTGTTCCCGATAAAATCGTTTATTTTTACAGTATTTATCAACCTTTATTTGACGAAATGAGAGACGTGATATTTGTGGAAGGGTTTCCTAGCAATTTTAAAGAGTATTTGGGAACGCATACTTTATTTATAATTGATGATTTAATGAGTGAATGTGGTAGTGATAAACGTTTAACTAACCTTTTTACAAAGGGGAGTCATCATTTAAACATTAGTGTCATTTTTATTACACAAAATTTTTTTCACAAAGGTAGAGAAATGCGTGAAATCACTTTGAATGCACAGTATTTAATACTGTGTAAGAACCGTAGAGATATGAGCCAAATAACTCATTTAGGTAGACAGTTATACCCCAGACATATAAAAGCTTTTGAAGAAATTTATGCAGATGCTACTCAAAAACCTTACTCTTATTTACTTATTGATTTGCGAAGTGACACGTCTGAAAATATGCGTCTTAGAACAAACGTTTTACCAAATCAGACGCAGTATGTTTATCAGATCAAAAATATATAAGTAGACGTATTTGGAAATTTTATTCAGTGTGAAACATGACACTAACCAGTCAGCAGCTTAAGCAGCTGGAGTTAATTAAAGCGTGTCCGCAAAAATTACGAAGTACTCTTTTAAAAAAGCTACCCTCTACGGCTATAAAAGCTATTTGTGAATGCAGTCTGAATGTGTTGAGAGGTAACATTCCTTTAACGAAACATCAAAAGAGTTGTTTAAAAAAATATAAAAGCACACTACGGAAAATTGCTGATAAAAAGTCGCCCCTTTTTTTAAAAAAAAGCTAATAATTCAGAGAGGGTCTGGACTTCTTAGTGTTTTAATACCTGCAGCATTATCCCTTCTTACGGGTTTAATTAAAAGATAACCCACCATTAAAAAAAGAAAAAAATGCAGTATGCAACAAAATATACTTTGGTTCCCGAAACGTCTTTATCGAAACACACACCTTCTCCACAGCAACTATCGGAGTTTGATAAACAAATGTCTAACATTTTAAATAGCTCCTTAAACGATTATGAAAAAATTCAAAAGTATTATGAAATTCTAAAACGCAAGATGAAATTAGAAGATTTTAACTTACCATGGCTGACTTCTCAAGAAGCATCACAAGACTCACCTCCTACAGAAAAAAGTCAATTGAAACCAGAAAAAGAAGAAAAACCAAGAGAACGAGAAGAGCCTGCATATTATTCCGAAATAATAAGTTCGGTGCCTGTCAGACTGAAAAATCAGGCAGCTAATTTAATAAATATATTGAAAAAACATCCTGATATTATATCATGGAATGAAAAAGGAGAAATCTCTTTTAAAAATAAGCACACTCCCTCTTCTAATATAGCAGATCTTATTCATCTTATTTTTACAGATAGAAAAAAGACAGATTTACCAGGAAAGGACATTTTTCTAGAAAGTTTAAAGGAATTGAACATACCGTCTCAATTCATTAGAAATAAAAATTTGAAAATGGTTGAAGAAGAACGTTTGTTAAAACCATCAACTTATTCTGATGTAAAATCAAAACAATTTATTGCAACACCTACTCAACAGCGAAGAAATGTTCGCAGAAAGTACACTGCTGGCCATCGTAAATGCAACACCCTGAAGGAAGCATGCAAATAATATGAAATTTACAACATGCATTAGCTGAGGTGAGATATGCAAATGATTAGAATTTCAGCGCAGACGCACATCAAGCGCGCCTGTGGCGCCACCTCAAAGCGCTATTTAAGGCTTGGAGATTTCGACGGTTTCAAGTACAGCAATTGTGTTTTTCTTGCTTTTTTTTCAAAAAAACGATAAATTATGCCTCGTAGGAAACAACGATCATCTTTTGATCAAGTATCCGAGTTTGACAGAGGAAGGATAGTGGCATACCGAGATTGTGGGTTATCTTTCAGGGAAATCGGTCGTCGTATTGGACGAAACCAAACAACTGTGATGCGGATATGTGATCGTTGGGTGCAGGAGGGTACGATGGACAGACGTGATCGACCGCATCGACCTCAGTGCACCACGTCACGTGATGACAGGCAGATTGTACGCATGGCAGTGACGGACCGCTCAGTCACATCACGAACCATATCACAGCAGATTCAGTCTGTAACGCATCATCCAGTGTCTGCGCGTACCATTCGACGTCGTTTACAGCAGAATGGTCTGTCCGCAAGACGTCCGTTGCTTTGTCTACCTCTGACGCGGAACCACAGACGTCTCCGCCGCCAATGGTGCGATGAAAGAAGGATGTGGACGACAGAATGGAATGAAATTCTCTTTACTGACGAGTCACGCTTCTGTATGCAACACCACGACGGTCGGATTCGAGTCTGGAGACACCGTGGAGAGAGGATGCTGAACAGCTGCATTATGCACCGTCACACTGGTCCTGCACCGGGTATTATGGTATGGGGCGGTATCGGATATCTCTCTCGCACTCCTCTAGTACGCATTGCCGGTACTTTAACCAGCCAGCGCTACATCTCCGAGGTGTTGGAGCCAGTTGTCCTTTCTTACCTTCAGGGCTTGCCAACAGCCATATTTCAGCAGGATAATGCACGGCCACACGTGGCACGCATTGTCCAAGGGTTCTTCGTCAATCACCAGATTGAATTGCTTCCCTGGCCGGCGCGCTCTCCGGATCTTTCGCCGATAGAAAACATGTGGTCTATGGTTGCTCAACGACTGACCCAGAGTTCATCCCCAGCTGTCACACCAGATCAACTTTGGCAACGTGTGGAAGCTGCTTGGTCTGCTGTACCCCAAGAACACATTCAAAGTCTCTTTGAATCAATGCCGAGGCGTGTGGCAGCTGTGATCTCCAACAACGGCGGCTACTCTGGGTACTGATTTTGGCAGGAACCACGCTTCATAGAATGCTGTAAATTTAATCATTTGTTACTTGGTCAACATGTTATCTACACAATAAATTTTGTTGTGATATCTCTTGTTTTTCTTGGTGTTGCAATTTGGGTGGCCAGCAGTGTATTATAAAGATTTTGTAATTATTCCGAAATGGGAAGATTATAAATAAAAAAATATTCTTTTATTAGATATCGTGTATGTGTCATTCTTTATCATTTTCAAAATTTTATAAATAAACATATATGTTACAATTAAAACTTAGCAATAAAATTATAATATTTCATCTTACTAATTATAACACTTGAAAATATTTCTAACTAAATTTATTTTAACATTTACACTATTTTATAAAAGAATAAAATAAATAAAATCAAACACATATGTTACAATTAAAACATTAAGCATGAAAAGATATAACTTAGTAATAAAATTATAATATATCATCTTAATAAGTATAGCATTAAAGAGTGATGAAACAGCCGTTATTTTAGAAATAAAACATTAAGAATAAAAAAAGTTATAATTTAATAAAAAAGAGGTGAGTTTCGCCAGTACGGTAAGCTTCTAAAAAAAGATCAACAGATGCTATGCCGTATCACCTCGCACCGCGTTGCCATTTATTTTCTTTTTATTTATTTAATGTGGATAAAAGAAACAAAGGCTCCCCTATAGGCCTATCAAAAAAAGAAAAAATCCACATAAAAAAAAAAATTAAAAAATATACTCCTTTAGAATTGTACGTACTTCATCACCATTTCGCATTTTGAAAAGGATGGTCAAACGTACTTCACCATCGATGACACTTTTATCCGCCAGGCTTGCTTTCACAGAAAATCTATTGAGGTTTAGGAACCCGACATTTCGAAAGAAAATGTCATCACATAACGGTGACACACTGCTATATCCGCGTGCGAATATATGTGCTCGTATTCTGTAGCGGGCGATGACGCCTCCATTTTCAATTATCAGTTCCTTGTGGAGCACTTCCATAGCAACTGTATAGGGAGACTCTTCCCACTCATCTCGGCAAAGAGGGCACCTTACCGGTGTATTTACCGGGCGCATCATTATAGCCTGTTGGATGCATATAGAATGAAATGTGTGCCCGCATTCCCCTTCAAAAACGTTGAAGTTTTCGAGTTGAATTGTAGACAAGCAGATGCTGCACATATCCATTTTAAATTAGAAAGTAAAAAAAAAAAAAAAGCAATTTCAAAAAAATGTCCTCAAAGGATTTCAAAATGCTCTCTGAAAAAATACAATTCGCATGTGAGTGTAACCATACACAGAGTATTTCACTAGAAAACGCAATCGCAGTGGGTGGACACAAAAGAGAAAGGGGGGTTTTGGGTAGACACAGTATTCTCCAGTCGCCGCTAAAAGTATTTTTGTCAATGTTAACGGATGACTTTTTTAAGTGAAGCTAGACTTCAACAAGGGTGCAATAGGATTGGTAAAGATTTCCGGTCATTCATGGAAGGGCGCCAGTCTTTCCCCAAACATTCACTCCCCGTTCAGAAGACAAGTTACTTATTTGTCACTGTTGACAAATTCTTTTGAATGTAGGTATGGGGAAGGGGAAATTGCATATTGCAAGGAAATAGACAGTCTCCTTTTTGGAACAATGATCAGAGTCTGAATTACTTCACTAATATTCGTGAGTGTTTCTCATAGGTTAAAAAAAGAAGGGGGGAGGGGGAGGGAGGTTTTCCTAAGTTTCTAGTTACCTGTTTTATTCACTTGCAAACCATTTTAGGTGCTTGATAGTCGATTGAGTTTTTTACTCAATTTTTTTTAAAGTTTTCCAAGTTTTTTTGAAGTTCTGTTTTTTTTTTTTTTTTTACTTTCTAATTTAAAATGGATATGTGCAGCATCTGCTTGTCTACAATTCAACTCGAAAACTTCAACGTTTTTGAAGGAGAATGCGGGCACACATTTCATTCTATATGCATCCAACAGGCTATAATGATGCGCCCGGTAAATACACCGGTAAGGTGTCCTCTTTGCCGGGATGAGTGGGAAGAGTCTCCCTATACAGTTGCTATGGAAGTGCTCCACAAGGAACTGATAATTGAAAATGGAGGCGTCATCGCCCGCTACAGAATACGAGCACATATATTCGCACGCGGATATAGCAGTGTGTCACCGTTATGTGATGACATTTTCTTTCGAAATGTCGGGTTCCTAAACCTCAATAGATTTTCTGTGAAAGCAAGCCTGGCGGATAAAAGTGTCATCGATGGTGAAGTACGTTTGACCATCCTTTTCAAAATGCGAAATGGTGATGAAGTACGTACAATTCTAAAGGAGTATATTTTTTAATTTTTTTTTTTTTATGTGGATTTTTTCTTTTTTGATAGGCCTATAGGGGAGCCTTTGTTTCTTTTATCCACATTAAATAAATAAAAAGAAAATAAATGGCAACGCGGTGCGAGGTGATACGGCATAGCATCTGTTGATCTTTTTTTAGAAGCTTACCGTACTGGGGAAACTCACCTCTTTTTTATTAAATTATAACTTTTTTTATTCTTAATGTTTTATTTCTAAAATAACGGTTGTTTAATCACTCTTTAATGCTATACTTATTAAGATGATATATTATAATTTTATTACTAAGTTATATCTTTTCATGCTTAATGTTTTAATTGTAACATATGTGTTTGTTTTTATTTATTTTATTCTTTTATAAAATAGTGTAAATGGTTAAAATAAATTTAGTTAGAAATATTTCTCAAGTGTTATAATTAGTAAGATGAAATATTATAATTTTATTGCTAAGTTTTAATTGTAACATATATGTTATATTTATAAAATTTTGAAAATGATAAAGAATGACACATACACGATATCTAATAAAAAAGAATATTTTTTTATTAATAATCTTCCCATTTTGCAAATGTATATACAGAATCTTTTCTACGACTCTTTCTTCGCTGCCGAGTAGGTGTAATAAATTGTTTTGATTTTACATCAGAATGAGTTGGGGGTTTCAACAAGTGTTCTTCTTCAACCATTTTCAAATTTTTATTTCTAATGAATTGAGACGGTATGTTCAATTCCTTTAAACTTTCTAGAAAAATGTCCTTTCCTGGTAAATCTGTCTTTTTTCTATCTGTAAAAATAAGATGAATAAGATCTGCTATATTAGAAGAGGGAGTGTGCTTATTTTTAAAAGCGATTTCTCCTTTTTCATTCCATGATATAATATCAGGATGTTTTTTCAATATATTTATTAAATTAGCTGCCTGATTTTTCAGTCTGACAGGCACCGAACTTATTATTTCGGAATAATATGCAGGCTCTTCTCGTTCTCTTGGTTTTTCTTCTTTTTCTGGTTTCAATTGACTTTTTTCTGTAGGAGGTGAGTCTTGTGATGCTTCTTGAGAAGTCAGCCATGGTAAGTTAAAATCTTCTAATTTCATCTTGCGTTTTAGAATTTCATAATACTTTTGAATTTTTTCATAATCGTTTAAGGAGCTATTTAAAATGTTAGACATTTGTTTATCAAACTCCGATAGTTGCTGCGGGGAAGGTGTATGTTTCGATAAAGACGTTTCGGGAACCAAAGTATATTTTGTTGCATACTGCATTTTTTTCTTTTTTTAATGGTGGGTTATCTTTTAATTAAACCCGTAAGAAGCGATAATGCTGCAGGTATTAAAACACTAAGAAGTCCAGACCCTCTCTGAATTATTAGCTTTTTTTTTAAAAAAAGCGGCGATTTTTTATCTGCAATTTTTCGTAGTGTGCTTTTATATTTTTTTAAACAACTCTTTTGATGTTTCGTTAAAGGAATGTTACCTCTCAACACATTCAGACTGCATTCACAAATAGCTTTTATAGCCGTAGAGGGTAGCTTTTTTAAAAGAGTACTTCGTAATTTTTGCGGACACGCTTTAATTAACTCCAGCTGCTTAAGCTGCTGACTGGTTAGTGTCATGTTTCACACTGAATAAAATTTCCAAATACGTCTACTTATATATTTTTGATCTGATAAACATACTGCGTCTGATTTGGTAAAACGTTTGTTCTAAGACGCATATTTTCAGACGTGTCACTTCGCAAATCAATAAGTAAATAAGAGTAAGGTTTTTGAGTAGCATCTGCATAAATTTCTTCAAAAGCTTTTATATGTCTGGGGTATAACTGTCTACCTAAATGCGTTATTTGGCTCATATCTCTACGGTTCTTACACAGTATTAAATACTGTGCATTCAAAGTGATTTCGCGCATTTCTCTACCTTTGTGAAAAAAGTTTTGTGTAATAAAAATGACACTAATATTTAAGTGATGACTTCCCTTTGTAAAAAGGTTAGTTAGGCGTTTATCACTACCACATTCACTCATTAAATCATCAATTATAAATAAAGTATGCGTTCCCAAATACTCTTTAAAATTGCTAGGAAACCCTTCCACAAATATCACGTCTCTCATTTCGTCAAATAAAGGTTGATAAATACTGTAAAAATAAACGATTTTATCGGGAACAATTGAAAACATTTCCCGCTTAAACTTTATCAAATCCCGCACCAAATATGTCTTACCGGTGCCACTAGCTCCTGAGACAATGAGCGAGAACGGGGCTATAAAACGTGGGAAGTCCATCGTAAATGAAAAACAAACACAGTGAGTACAGTTTAAATAGTTTTTTTATTGATAAAAATTCACATGTACATGAAATCGTTTGGCTACAAAATTATACACACGTTTGTCATTACATATATTTTTAGATGTAAAATGTGAGAGAATTTGATTTAGAGCTTTCCCTCTACACTTGGAGTAAAGATAATACACACAATATTGTCCGCACACAGCTGTTACATTGCTTTGAAGAGTTAAGGGATTGTAATTCACATGCTTGTATCTGTTTATAAAGTTCAATATAGATCCTTTAAAAAAATTGGGTGCATTACCGTATGAGTCAAAAAACTCTAAAGAATTTGCTGACTCCATGTAGATTGCTAACCAGTGTGTTCCTGCGTTTTTAGACGTGTCCACATTCACGATTAGACATGCAGGATACTTTGTAATTTTTTTAGGTAGTTGGTCGCTTGCATATACATGTAGAAAGGACTTCTTTATACATTTATCTCGGGATAAAACATCATACAGTTGAACAGTATTCATTCTTCTTAATTGGGAAAATCACATAAAACATTCCGTGATTTTGTAATTTCAATTACGTTGTCGAATTCCGCATAGATAAATATTGAAATCGTCTTGGCCAAGGCTTCGCCAAATTTAATTTCCAATCGTAAATTTCCTTGTTGTTGTAAATTCAAATGGGGACCGTCACACAAGTCTGCACTTAAATCAAATGCATATAATGTATGTCCTTTTGCAAATTCTTCACGTGTTAGGTAGAGACCTTTGTCGTTATTAAAACTTGAAAATAATCGATGATAGGCACGTATGTAACTGTTGTTTTCAAAATTTAATTCTAATGCGCGCGATGGTACTGGTTGCCCGTTAATGAATATTGAAAAATATGTTGTTTGATAATGATGAAATAAAAACGGGTTTAAGTTATACTGTCCGTTCACTGCGGCGTTGTCTAAACAACCCACAATTACGCGTTTTGGTAAGGCACCCAAAAAAAACATTATCTTGTAAAAATGACCAACTTCCTGCAGATACTGAATAAAATTTACACATTACACGATCAATCGGATATTTTGCAGAAGTTTTCTCCAAAGCTTTGGCATGTCCTAAGGAGACAGCAGGATTTAGCTTTACTTTTCTAATAAATAAGGAGGCATGTTCTAATATTACTTTATACTCAACGTCAGTTGTAGGAGACATTAAGCAAAATTTAGGATGACTCCGAATCATTTTTATTTTTATATCCACTAAATTTAATAAAAGCTTATTTTGTTGAAAAATGTCACAATGTAATTGACCGATCATGTCTAAGGTTTTACTCTCAGAAGTCAATTCATAACGTTTCTTGAGTCCTTCGTTGATGTTGATTGTTGCCTTAGGATTTGCTTCGGTCAGATTTGTATCCTTGTAAAAACACTCGCAGGTGAGCAAACTTTTCTTGGCATCTTCTCCATAATTCAATAGCGTTTCAATGTATGCACGAAAGGGATAACTATTGGTAGAAGTGGAAATTGTTCTTTCATTCAGGCTAACATCCACTTGGGAAAACAGGGCTTGTAAAAATAAGTTAACGGGAGCCACGGCATCTTTATCATCCAGTTCAGTTCCATCCGACTTTGTAATTTTCACTTTTACGTAGAGGTGTGAAGAAGATAAGTCTAAATACTCCTCTCCACTATTAGATATATTAAATTCCACGGGACCGCCATCTCTAATATTAGCTATGGGGTGATATTCGATAAACTGTCCTTTTTCAATTGCAGTTTGTGTGGGAGGAAGTACAAATAAGTCCAACTCGGATTTAGCACAAGGTACTGAGTCTTTATGAATTAAACCAGACATGATTAAGCAAAAATATCGTGTGCTTTCACCTTCTTGGTTCGGCGTCTACTGACGGATTTTACAGATCGCTTCCTCTTTTTATTACGTCCAGATCCAATCATAGTCTTCATTTTAGCAGCCGCTTTGTCTGTAAGTTGCTGACCAGCTTCTTTGAGGCGTCGTTTCGCAGCTACTTTAATGTCTTCGCCCTTAGTAAAATCATTTAACATATTCGCACCACTGTGTAGTAATTGCTTCCCGACAGCCTTAGCCCCTGACTTAAAAAGAGGCACTGCTGCTCTAAAAAGAGATCGGAAGAGTCCACCAAATCCATACCCTTTCTGTAGTGGTACGCCTTGATAAAAGTTTAGTCCTCCACCTGTTTGATGCGTGTAATAATCCTCAAAGGACTTATAACAACACTTATAAGGTACATACATCACGAGAGATACTTTTGGCGAAAGTGTAGCTTCACGATCAACTTCCCACGTTCAAATGAAATAAGTTGCCCTGTGTGGGTCCTTATAACTATTTCAATCGTCTGAAAATTTTTTCTTGCGAGCGGTAGATAGTGAGGGCGGTCAAAGATTTCGTGAACCATATCCCCATCTTTTCCTTTAACGGTAATCACACGCAATAGTGGGGCAAACGCATCTCCTACCATTGATGGTTCTATAATATCCGTGTAGAGATAGATCAATTGGTTATCATAATTTGGATCTGCTATGAAGGGACTTTCAAACACTCGGGGATAATAAGAAGGTACGGTAGTTTCAGTTACTTCCCAGGTGAAAAACCTAGAGACTCAGCCATTCCAGATAATAATTTCAAACGTGCATCTTTTTTTAAACTAATTTTCACTTTCTTAGTATGTTTGTTATAGTTCAAAACAATTTTCTCATGAAAATTTTGATAGTTCATCACTTTAATAATATCACTGGGGGTTTCGTAATATCCACAAGGTACCGCAACCTTTTTAAAAGTTCCACTCCCTAAATCATATTCATATTCATTTCGTTTCTCTATAACATTATTCCACATGTGAGGATAAATCAACTCAGTTAAGCCAACTTCCCATTCACCATTCAACTCTAACGGTTTGGGTAGGCGAGTGATAAAACCAGAAATTTTATTATTAGGGAAATAATTGAGAGAGCTATCGCTAGGGAGTGTCACGTAGAAACTCATGGTGATAGAATGATATATTTTTTAAAAACTGTCTTATTTATAGAGCAAAAACATCCGTTGATGGGATCCACTGATTAAATTTTTTAGGGTAACTCTAAATTTACACAAGGTATTCCAAACGACCCTGTCGATTGCGCTTTTTTAATATTTTTTCTATATCAAATTTTTCTTTAGGTTGTACCTTTTGAAGTTCTTGTGCATAAAATGTTCCTAGTATAGGTTCATTCATCAGGTCTTTGATCCGGTAAACAGGTGGGTCTCTCAACACGCATTCTGTTACTGTAAACAGTTCTTCCGACCAATTAGTTTCATACCCTTTTTCAAACGTTAGTTTATGCTTGGATACACGCACAGCATCTCCCACTTTATGCAGGGTTTTCGAAATGCAGGGTTTTTTCGTTAAGTTTTCCATATCACCATATAAGGTAAACCACACATCCTGCTCATTCGATTTTGTAACTTCAACGGGGGCTCGTTTAATACTTGAATGGTAGGTGTGATTATAACTATACACCAACTGATCCAATACGTCTATATAGCGATAAGTACGGTTGTTTGTAAAATATTTCCACATTTTCGTTTTCAATGTTCGATTAAATCTTTCAATTACAGATGCTTTTGTATTATTATAAGTAGTGAAAAAACCGCACGTTGTGTTGTTTTAGAAAAGATTGAAACTTTGCATTTTTGAATTCAGTACCTTGATCTGTTTGTAAAATTTGCGGTTTGCGTTCGGAAAAGAAGGATCTAAAAGCATTCACAATATCCTCTCCTCGCTTCGATTTAAGGGGGGCCACGAAACTGTATTTAGATAGGATATCGATACAACATAAAATATATTTATACCCACGATTCCAACCTTTCAGACTGGATAGGTCTACCAGATCTGCTTGCCACTGATGATCTTTCGAATATACAATCACACGGTTTGTGGGAAACTTCTTGGGTGCTGGTTTGTGGAGAGAGTATGCATCTACACCCTGCAACCATTTCTGAATCTCCGACTTGCTTACTTTTCCTCGAGCAGCACGGTATAAAGCATTTACACCACCAAAACTTGCTTCGTGGCCGGGATCCTGATACGCCCTCTTCATTACAACATAAAATGCGGTTATTGATTATGCTAACTTTCAATCGCAAAGTCATCACAGCGTAAAGGTAAGGTTTCCCGTGTCGTTTAAGTGTAATACAAAGTCAACCGCGAATTTATCGTTACCCGTAAAATTGTAAATCAAAGTAAGAAAAACACACATGCACGCATACATACATACAACTCCAACGACTTCACTCGTTGAAGTCATCCTTACAATTACTTCCTATTTCATAATCACATCTCTTTTATACCTTTCAAGACGGTCTCTGCATAAATAGTTGTAGTCGGTAATTATTAGAAAAAAAAATTAAACTTTTTTCCGAGTCCCCTCTATTAGAAATAACGCAAGAAAAAAAATATGCACTCCTCTGTATTATCTATTAACTGTCACTCAACCCCGTCTCCCCTCTCCAACCGAATTCCCATTCATCAACTGTCACTCAACTCCACCTCCCTCTTAGCACATCGTGGATTATGTAACCTCTGCTTCACTGGAATGCAATCCGCAATCCGCCCGGATTGGGGTGTCGCAGTACTGTCAATATTACCCTACTTATATGGTCCTTTAACTCAGGAAAATAACACATTTTATTTAATATAAATTAAACTACTTAACGTAAAAATTTGAAATTTCGCACAGCCATGTAAAATCATTTTTTGCATCTATTTCTATCAAAATTTGGCTAGGTTGCTATTCCTAATTTTTTTGAAGATTAATTTAATTATTCATAATTCTTATTAATATTTTATAAAAAATTATAATAAAAGTAAATTATTTTTGGGTATTTTAGTTCTAATAGTACGAATAAAAGTCAGATTCTTATTGTCAATATCATATGAGATATGAATGAAAGTATGAAAAAATATTTTAACATAGGGGAAGGGGATTTTGGGTGCTCATAACTCACTCATCTTCAGTTTAAATTTATTGAAAATTGGTATCCGGGGTTAAAATGAGCTAAATTTTTGAAATATGAATCGAAATCTACGGGTTGCTATTGAAAAAAAAAAAAAAGAAGTTGATGCGAATTTTAATATGCAGACGGCTCCTTATGCAATTCTTATGTATAGCAAATTTAAGTGTACGTCAATCGTAAACGATTGGTATCTGTAACTTTGCTGTAACGGCGGCTGAATAAAGTACAAGTCGGCCTTTTTTTCCCGCAGCTGTACATATAATAATTCTACAGTGAAATTTAAAAAAGAAAACTGTTTACAGGAATTTACCATGATCAAAACTATATTTGATTGGCCGTAATTACAATATTACAAATTAGATAACTCGTTTTTGATAAAAAGTAAATTTTGCGATTATATTAAACATTATAGTTAAAAATCAATAGTATAAATATGTTTTTTTGATAGCCTTCATTTCTTTCAGCAAAAATGATTACGTTTTGATTAAGAACATAAAAAAATATAGGTGATGAGGCTATATAACCGAAAACTATATTAAAATTCTGAAACTAGTTCATGATCGAGAATTTTTGAAGCAATACTACAGCACATAAACAGTTTAGTAAATTTAGCAAGGAAACCTTTAAATACGACGTTTTAATTATCGCTAATTAAATTATGACAATGGTGAGAAATACAGGAAATATTCGATATTTTAAAATCACCCATAAATCTCAATACTGCAAGATTATGTGGGAAATTTTTATTAGTAAAAGTTCAATTAAGTTTTAACACACTTACTAAATATTGCCTTGATAGAAGGGGGGAGCCAATTAATCGCTTTTTTTAAAATATAGTTTATAGTTAATGTTGAGAGATACGCCTGGCCACTGTGTAAAGAGGGCGCTGTTGTAACCAGTGCAGATGTAGCGATGAAAACTTTTGTATCAGAGTTGTGAGAGAGTGTGGGTGCAAAGGAGTGAGCGTACCTCACGGAGAAAATAAATGTCTACAGTCCATTTGAGTTATTTTTTTGAGTATAAAAAGAGCACACATAAAACAACGAGCTATCGACAGGGCCAAAACATGATCCGAAGTAACCGGAGAGAACTATAGCTTTAGTGTAGAGTAATTGAGAAATGGGTTCCTGGTCTCGTGTGACATCAGTCCCAAAATAGAGGTAAGAGCTTTTGTCCTCTTGAGTTAAATTTAGTAATTAATATAGGGTCGTATACTGACCCTATGAGTTGACAAATTACTGTTATGTGCTTCAAATTAAAAGCAGGACATATACTGAATGATCAGTCGACTATTGTTAGGACACACACACATTTAATGAATCTTCCATTTACAAAGTTATACAAGATATATTTTACACCACTTAGGTACGTTAACAAAATATCATCCACACAGGATTCACTGCTTTAAAAAGAACAAGAATACACGCCACCCAGGCATGCACGAAAAGTTCCATTCCATCTACGTTCAAATCTCTCCGTCCGTCTCTGTCAACTTCACTCTCTCTCTCTCTCTAACGGCTCGCTTCTTCCGAATTCGCCAGCCAACGAAAAACAAAAACACCACGTGACCTTCCACGTCAGGAGGGTCTCGAAGGAAGGGGGTGAATGATCTCTCAGCCCCTTTCAGCAGCTGCGCTCTTATGGAAACTTCGGGTTCTACAGGCTCGGGCATCTGACCTGCGGTGTCCTCACCGCCCAGGACTATAAGGATATCTGAAATAAACACTTAAAAAAAAGAAAAGAAAAATACATTATTTACAGGTCATTAGAAATATGAAAAGTTCTACAGTCTGCTCCACAGTTTCATGTGATCTGCCGCAGAACTTCTGATGTTAGGACCCTCATGACGTCCCACTTTTTCGACGTCGTATCTGTCATGTCCTTTGACCTTCGTTATTTTGTAGGGGCCAAAATATTTCAGTCGTAGCTTCAAACCAGTCCCGAACTGTGTCCTCTGGATTGCTACTAAGTCGCCTAATTTGTACTCTACTGCTTTCTTTCTTTTCTTATCATAACCTTTCTTATTTTCTTGTTGCATTTTGAGGATATTTTTTTTAGCCTCTTCCCTTAAGGAATTTCTCTTCTCCAAAAAACTTCTCTGGTACTCTTCGTTTAAGACTTCGTTAATTTTCAGGTCTTCTTTGTTCTTCATCCTAACCCCTGTCAATAATTCAAATGGGCTAGTTTTGATACTTCTGGCGGTGGTACTGTTCAAAATTCTTTGAACGGAGCTGACATATTTGTACCACTTTGTCGGGTCTTTGATTGACAATTTAGATAGCACTGGTATTAAAGTTTTATGAATCCGCTCCACCTGGCC
The DNA here is from genome assembly GCA_038373885.1 of Cheiracanthium punctorium. NCBI lineage: Eukaryota > Metazoa > Arthropoda > Arachnida > Araneae > Cheiracanthiidae > Cheiracanthium > Cheiracanthium punctorium. The sequence goes on from JAWZYV010018075.1 coordinate 15,596, forward strand.
ATTTCCTCTTGGAATTCCTGTGGTTATTTGAATGTGTTTGATGCCTTCCGCTTCACAATAGTCAGCAAATTCTTTTGAGCTGAAGGCGCTTCCTCTGTCTGAAATAATTCTTTCAGGGTTCCCAAACGTCGTCTGCTGCAATTTCAGCTTCTCGAGGGCATCATGAGTACTGGTTGATTTGACTGGATACAACCAGACAAATTTTGTGAATGCGTCCACTACACTTAAAGCATGTTTGTAATTTTTGTTTGTAGATGGTAACGGTCCGATAAAGTCTATATGATAAGTACTCAAGGGTACCTCTTCTTTCGGGATAGGATTCAAGTATCCTTCACCCTTTCCTTGCTTTTTATTACATAAAATGCATTCTAAACAGTTGGTTATAACAGCTTCGACTTTCTTTCTCAGACCATTGACATGAAAATCACGTTTGACCAGTTCTTCAGTTTTAGATGTAGCGAAATGTCCATTGCCATGAATTTTCTTAATCACTTGTAACTCCATCTCTGCCGGTACTACGAGTAACTCTCTACCAGCTTCGTATTTGTATAGCACGTTATTCTTGATGAAATAGTTATCTTCTTTTCCCAAGGCAACTAATTCCTTTAGCAATTCGCAATGTTCATCTTCTCGTTGTGCAGCTGCAATTTTATGAGTCATATCAGCCGTCAGAGGTTCTGATACTAATACTGAGACGTTTCTGCTCAGTGCGTCAGCGTGTTTCATCTGTGAACCTGGACGATGGACTACCTCATAATCAAAATCTTCCAGTAGCATTGACCACCTGGCTAATCTCGGAGACAATTCTTTTCTACTCATCGTTTTCTGGAACGCTTGACAGTCTGTCACTATTGTGAATTTGGTGCCTAACAAATAAGGTCTGAATTTTTTCAATGCTTCGACCACCGCTAAAAGCTCTAGCTCGTAACTGGAATACTTTTCCTGCTGTTCTGAGGTCTTTTTGCTCATGTAGTGTATCGGATGCATTTTATTATCCTCCCCTAACTGTAGTAAAATTGCGCCGAATCCGAAACTACTGGCGTCCGTGTGAAGTTCTAATTCCTGACCTTGTCTGTAAAGATGTAATACTGGGTCGTTCACTAATGCTTTTTTCAGTTCATCGAACGCATGCTTTTGCTCTATTCCAAAACGGAACTCTTTGCTATCTCTAAGCAAGTCACTAAGGGGTTTGGCGATTTTGGCGTAGTCTTTGACGAATTTTCGAAAATACCCTGTTAAGCCTAAAAAACTTTGGATTTGCCTAATGTTTTTTGGTTGTGGGAAATTCTGAACAGCCATTATCTTCGCAGGAGATGGTTTGATCGTTCCACGTTCTATGATGTAACCCAAGAATTCTATCTTCCGCTTAAGAAACTGACATTTTTTCAAGTTCAGTTCTAATCCGAATTCTGAAGCGGTTTTTAAAGCAAGTTGCAGTTTCTTAATCCCCTCTTCTTCGTTTTTGGATGGTATGATCAAGTCGTCTAAGTAAATCAGAATGACGCGGTCTTTCAGAAGGTCTTTAAAAATATGGTAAATGTATCTTTGGAACACGCACGGGCTATTTGACAACCCGAAGGGAACTTTTAGAAATTCGTACTGCCCCTCGTGAGTCACGAAAGAGGTGTACTTTGTACTATTTTTTTCTATGTCTACATGAAAAAAAGCATTTTTCAAATCTAACGTGCTGAAGACTTCTGCGTCCTGTAACCGATCCAACACATCTTCGATAAGTGGAAGTGGGAAATGATCCCTAACAATTTTCTTATTTAATTTGCGGAAATCGACACACAATCGCGAACTGCCGTCTTTTTTCTTAATTAAGACTATGGGTGCTGCAAAGTCGGAACAACTTGGCTGAATAATTTTTTCCTCGAGCCAATCCTGAATTTGGTTTTCTACAATTATTTGTTCATTATACGGCAATCTACGGGGACGCTGACAAATAGGAATTTCGTCTGTCAGAATTATACTCATTTTAACGTCCGTACTTTTAGTTTTTTGTGGTTTGTAACTCTTAACAATGTTTATCACTTCTCCTCGCAAACGTGGATTAATTATGTGACTAACATCAATAATCTCTTCCGGGGGTGTTTCCACGAACAAGGCCAAAAAGTCAGTTTGTATAGGAAGTTCATCTGGTACTCTCTCACATGCTTCAAAAGATTCAGCATTTTGGGAGCATGCAACGAATGGGGAAATATTCAAACACTGATCAGTCTCGATCTTCGACATTTGCAACCCGAGAGACTGTTGTTTACAAGTAACCGGGAGCATATCTGGTTCGGAATTGGGTGTTGAATAAAGGTATTTACCTAAATTAGTAACTCGTTTGGTAGGATAGACTACGTCAATCATGGCTGCCCTTTTTACGTTAACATTCCCTTGCACAAAATTAAATTCTAGTTTCGATATTACATCCATTCCAATGACTGCACTAAAGCGCATATGCTTCATAACATAAACATTAGTATATACTGTACAACTGTCAATCACTATTTTAGAATTAAAGAAACCAATGGGTGAAACTCTTTCAGAATCGATACCACACAAATGAATATCTGTACTGGATAAAATAGGAGATCCCATCTTTTCATAAATATTCTGGTCAATCAAAGTTACTTCGGAACCAGTATCAATTAACGCTTTCACATCAAAATTAAAAATATTAACATATTTCTCAATTTTATTACCAGATGATTCCACAGTTTTGTTCTCTACCTCCGATTCAGCTTTATTTCTATAACGATACTTTGCTCGATCATACCTTTCAGATCTGGATCTATTTTTACTTTCTGTTTTGCCTGGCTCTTCTACAACCATTTGATTAACAATTTTTCGTTTACCTTCACCTGTACGATCAAAATTATCGTTCCTGAACCTATATTTACATTCTGCAATTTTGTGTGAATAACTATTACAAGCATAACATTTTTTCCTAGTAGCTCCAAAATTTCTATTATCTTTCCCTGGCACGGGGCTAGAAAACGTATCATTTTCTCTATTCACTATTTTAGGAAATGTTTTATTAGATAAAACACGAGCTGATTCATATTCTTCTAACTTTTCCACTATTTCCTCCCTAGTGTTCCACTTATGCCAGTTATCTATAAAATGTTCTTTAACCTCTTGTGGCACTCTTCTTTTAATCTGGTCAGAAACTATCAGTTCACAAAGACCAGTGAAATCTTTAACATTAACGCCATGAATCCATTCTTCAAAATAATGGTTAAGTTCGAAAGCGAATTCTCGCCAAGAACAAGAACTTTCCTTTTTATGAAAAAATAACTTTTGTCTAAACTGTTCTGCAGTTAATTTAAATCTTTTCAGCAATACTGCTTTAATGTGATCATAATCATTTGAAACATTTTCAGGTTCTCGAGTTATGATTTGCGCGATGTCTAGGGGTAAAAATCCGAATAAGTGCGTGACCCAATCATCTTTTTTAATTTCGACTCTTGTGGCTTGCCTCTCAAAGAGAGCGAGATACGTGCTAATGTCTGCTTTTGGATCCTTCGAATCGAAACTTTTGATTATTTTTGTAAGATCTATTTTGTTTTGGATTACAAAAGGTTTTGTACTGTTACCCTTCTCATAATTTTTTGATTTTAATTGTTCCAATTGGAATTCACGTTCTAATTTCTCCTGTTCTAATTTTTCCCGCGCAATCTTTTCTTCGCTTTCGCGGTCCGCCGCAATGTTACTGAGAACAGATTTTGTGAATTCTTCATCGTACTTCGTATCACTAATAATAATATGTTTCATTTTAGCAATAGTTGGGTTATCGGGGATCTTTAAATCCAGTTCACGCATCAATTTAATAATATCCTCTTTTCTATGTTTTCCGATGTAAGACATGTTTACTTATACAAAAATTGAGTACTTACAGTTTGTAGTCTTCGGCGATCAGACTCGCCCTGGTAATCCACCACTGATATGTGAGCACACAACACTTTCCTTGAAGCACAAATACTTTAAACAAATATCAGTTCAATATTCCATATTATTCTTCACACTTCTCCAATTCTATTCTTTTCAATTTAAACAGATTCCATCGAATCTAATTCTTATTCTGTCCCGGCGAAAAGTTACGAAAAACTAGAGGGTTTTCGATATCCCGGTGAAAGTCATCTGACTCTAATTCAATCCCGGCCGAGCCCCCAGAATTATATAGGGTCGTATACTGACCCTATGAGTTGACGAATTACTGTTATGTGCTTCAAATTAAAAGCAGGACATATACTGAATGATCAGTCGACTATTGTTAGGACACACACACATTTAATGAATCTTCTATTTACAAAGTTATACAAGATATCTTTTACACCACTTAGGTACGTTAACAAAATATCATCCACACAGGATTCACTGCTTTAAAAAGAACAAGAATACACGCCACCCAGGCATGCACGAAAAGTTCCATTCCATCTACGTTCAAATCTCTCCGTCCGTCTCTGTTAACTTCACTCTCTCTCTCTCTCTCTCTCTAACGGCTCGCTTCTTCCGAATTCGCCAGCCAACGAAAAACAAAAACACCACGTGACCTTCCACGTCAGGGGGGTCTCGAAGGAAGGGGGTGAATGATCTCTCAGCCCCTTTCAGCAGCTGCGCTCTTATGGAAACTTCGGGTTCTACATTAATTATTAGGTTTGAGAGTAATTTCGTGTTTAACGGTGAGAGCAATTTCCCTTGATAATTAATTTTTCTTTCGAAAATGGCTATACTGCAAAAACTTAGGAAAGATAGCGTTTCGAGAAAGCGTTTAAATCAAAAAATGTATCGAAAGAGTTAAAACCGGAAATCCTCTTAAATATTCTAGGAGAAAAAGCAAGAAACTTAATGGTTTATGTATCGGAAGAGGATATGAACAATTATGAAAAACTTAAAAATATAATTTTAAGAGAATTTCAACCTACGCCACGAGAATGCATAAACAGTTTTAATAAAACACGAAAATTATGCACAATTTGCATCGCGCTTAAGTGCGTCATTTGAGTACTATTGCCAGAGCCTGATTATGACCAATGGTGGCCCCGGGCATTGATGAATTTGGGGGCCCCCATCTTTGAAATTTGTTTTATTTTTCATAAAATTTTGATATAAAAAATGTATTTTAGAACAATATTTGAAATTGGGGGCCCTTTCGAGCCGGGGGCCCTGGGCAAAGTCCCTATTTGCCCAATCGATAATAAGGCTCTGACTATTGCGAACTACGAAAGGTTAGTGATTTTAAATCGCTTTGTGAATTAATTGTTTCGGATAGATTGTTTAATTCTCTTGACCGCGAATTAATCACACATATTAGTTGCAAACAAGGGGAATCATTTTTCAAACCGCACGAATTAGGCAGAGAATGTGACATTTTTTCAGTCCACAAGAGTAAAAATGAAAACTGATGTAAATAATGTGCATAAATCGCGAGAGTCTCGTTTCAATAATAATTTGAGGGTCTAGTGTGTTTTTATCTGAGGTAAAAAATTCTAAATGTTTTCTGTGTTCAAATAATCATGCATTATATTTGTGTCCGAAATTAAAAAACCTATCTGTTAATGAAAGGTTAGAGGTCGTGAAGGCAAGCAATTTATGCTTTAAGTGTTTAGCCCAAGGCTGCTTTGCATCAAAATTTCGGGATTAGAATTGTTTTTGTAACAAGCCGCATAACCTTCTTTTGCACATATCAAGAGAAACGAGCTTTGGAAATCAGACACCTGGCAATGAAATTAAGCAGCCATAAGCGTAAAGTTTTCAAAATTATTGGGGGGGCCGGGCCCCACAACTACATTTATTCACGTCAGTGGCGTAGCAAAGGGGGGGGTGTTAGGGGGGTCATAACCCCCATGAGGAATTTTTTGCCTTACAAAATGTATATTCTTCACTCCCTTATCATACACCCGTATACATATATGTGAGTTGCAGAAGTCGTAACCCCCCTCCCCCCTCCCATGAAAAATTTCTTGCTACGCTACGTATTCACGTACATATAACTTTCTTATAGCTGCCAACTACTACGGAAGATAATTAACCACTTTTTTTACATGATTTTTCGGCTTAAAAAATAGCAAAATTTTTGTGCTGCGCGCGCGAGCTGGTTACTATTTTGAAAAGAAATAATTTAAAAATATACTGTTTACAAAAAGTGGTTAATTATATTCCGTAGTAGTTGACGGCTATATAATTAACCACTGTGAATTATGACTTATGACTTATGACTTATGACTTTATGACTTATGACTGAATTATGACTTAAGTGTAAATTATTGGAGGCGCTCGAGGTCTATGGGTCCTAGAATTCTACACCTATGTAAGGTAAGTATCCATGTTAGTATCTTCCTACCATGTTATAAGTTAAAAAAAGAAGCAAAGTAATAAATCCAAAGGAGGTAAAAAAATTTTTTTCGATGAGATAGTGCATTTTAGACACATCTGAATTTTTCTTCATTTCATACTTTACATTGCATAATCAGATTTTAATGAACCAGAGCCTGGCGAGAGCAGCTTATAGTAATATTGTGTGTTACGTGGCGTCACAATGAATACTAAATCATGATTGAAATCAAAAGAAGAAAAATTTTAAAAGTACAAGTAAAGTTTTTTTTGAACGTTTGTAAATGGTGTGAAATACTTTTTTTTAATGTTAGTATAAATTAGTTTTCTGTATTGAGTGGTAAATTATTGGGTGGGCTCAGCCCCTATTCACAATTTATTGGGGGGGCTCGAGCCCCACGGGCCCATATAACTCTACGCCTATGTAAGCAGCACAGATTAGGAGCGAGAAATGAGTCATCGCTCGGCGCACCCGAGACAGCTATGCTTATGGCTGCTGCCAGCCATACCGAAGGGATACAAACAATTAAATCAAGAAGCGTTTTACTGAGTACAGTACGGTGCTACATAAGAGATAGGAATTCTAAGTAGCAGGAAGTTCGATGTTTATTAGACTCGGGGTCACAGGTCTCGTTGATCGCTCAAAATTGTTTAGTAGATTGCAGCTGAAAAGCGAAAAAGTAAATGTAGAAATTTCCTGTTTGGATGAATCAACCAGGACCATAAAGCGCTGTGTCAAAACGAGTATTGAAAATAAAGATAGGAGTTATGAGAGACAATTAACAATGCTTGTAGTAAATAAAATAATTGATTATACGCCTTCAAAATTAACTAAGGTGGATATAAATATTCCTGAGAGGATTAATTTAGCAGATGAAACATTTTACGTTCCGAGTGGGATTGATATTTTGTTATCCGCGGAGATTTTTTTATGAGCTAAGCTATCTGGACAAATATATTTGCAGGGATCTCAGTTGGTTTTACAAAATACGGTGTTTGGATATGTGGCGAGCGGAATTTTAGATGAATCGAGGGGTGCAAAATTTCACTGTGGGCTAATTATAGAGGAGGATTTAAATAAAACTTTAGAGAGATTCTGGGAAGTAGAAAATGTAGAATTTGTATCTAAAAAGAATAGCGAGGCATCATTGTGTGAGGAACATTATGCGCGAACTCATAAGAGAGATGAAACAGGAAAATATACGGTTTCCATGCCATTTAAAGAGCATTGGTCATGTTTCGGGAACTCGAGAGACATTGCTCTTAAGCGACTTGAATCGCTGTGGACCCGATTGTCTAGAGACCAGGAGTACCTAAAATTGTATCGCGAATTCTTAAAAGAATACAAGGACTTGGGACACATGACTGAAATTAGAGAGACTGTGGAACCGGAGGTGACATATTATATGCCTCACCATGGCATATATAGACCTCATAAAAGTACAACTAAACTGAGAACAGTATATAATGCTTCAACCTTAACATCTAGTGGAAAATCACTAAATTCCATCCAATATAATGGTGGAGTCATACAAGACGACTTGTTTAGTTTGTTAGTGAGATTTCGCAAACACATATTTGCCTTTACAGCTGATATTCACCAAATGTACCGAATGATTAATATAGACGAAAGTCAAAGACATCTAGAAGAATTTTGTGGAAAGAAGATGTCAATGAGCCCGTTAAGGTGCATCAGCTCAATACCTTAACTTACGGAACAGTTTCGGCACCCTATTTGGCAATGCGAACTTTAAAACAAATTTCCATAGACGAGGGAAAGAATTTTCCTATTGCGGCACAAGTACTGTGTGATGACCTATACATGGACGATATTTTAAGTGGAGAAACACATTAGAGGCAGCTAAAATTTTGCAACATCAACTAATTGAGATTCTTAAAACTGCGCACATGACATTACATAAGTGGTGTGGGAGTACATCCGAGCTTATCCCAACCACAGAAAATGAGTATGACTTTTCGTGTTCGAACGAAATTAAAACATTAGGGATTGCCTGGAAACCCAAAACCGATTGTTTTACCTTTAAGGTAGAAGTGGAAAAAAATGATCGGCCAACCAAAAGATCAGTCTTATCCATCATCGCCCGACTGTTTGATCCTCTTGAATTACTTGGTCCCGTTATTACAAGAGCAAAAATTTTCATGCAAGAATTGTGGATGAAAAAAATTGATTGGAGTGAAAACCTCCCTGAAAAAGTAGCCGGCGAATGGAAAGAATTTGTGAGATCCTTAATGAGTGTAAATAATATCAACATTGAACGATGTATAGTGATAGAAAATGCTGCAGTGATTGAACTCCACGGTTTCGCGGATGCCTCCGAGAAGGCATACGGTGCTGCGATATACGCAAGATCAGTCACTCCAGATGGTGAAGTGAAAGTGAAGATAGTCACAAGTAAATCTCGTGTGTCGCCGATTAAGCAAGTAACAATACCTCTATTAGAGTTGTGTAGTGCAGTAATTCTTACCAAATTAATGCACAAAGCACAAAATGTTATAAAAATGGACATTAAACGAATCTTCTATTGGATGGACTCTACCATAGTCTTAGCGTGGGTGAGAAAGGAATCGAGAGGCTTAAAAACGTTTGTCTCCAATCGCGTAGTATTCATTCAAGAGCTTTCCGAGATTGGTCAATGATATCATGTTCCATCAGAACAAAATCCTGCGGGCATAATTTCTAGAGGACTAGATCCAGAGAAAATTCAGGAAAGTGACCTGTGGTGGTTCGGGCCATCCTTTCTTCAAGAGCACGTTGTGAACTTCCCTAGTGTTTTCAACGGCCAACCGAGTAGTGAATTATATCAAAAAGAGCTAAAGGATAAAGAGAAGGAATCAGTTTGTTTCCTTTTAAAAGATACTGAGATACTTCCCATCATCTACAACTATTCGTCCACGAAACTGAAAAGAATCATTGCATGGTGTTTACGGTTTATGCAAAATGCTAGAAACCCATTGCATCCAACTTCTGGCAGATTAACTGCATCTGAATTATCTGCCTCTTTGTTATGTTTAGTGAAAAATGTGCAATCAGTGCTTTTTGCAAAAGAAATTCAGTGTATCGAGAAAGGACAACAGCTTCCTAATTCCAGCAACTTATTGAATTTGTTCCCAATTTTAGATGAGAACAATATACTTCGTGTTGGTGGTAGATTGAGACATTCAAATTTACCTATTGGACAAAAACACCCCATTTTGATTCCTAATGACAATCCATTTTGTGAATTAATCATTAATTATCATCATATTTTTTATTTTCACACAGGTACTGAGGCTACTTTAGCTAACATACGCTCCCAATTTTGGATTGTTAAAGGGAGATCAACTGTTAAATATGTAATTAAAAAATGTGTATCCTGCCTTAAGGTAAGTGCTAAAGGTAAACACCAAAGAATGGCAGATTTGCCCAGTGCTAGAGTCAACATAGCAAGAGTATTCACGAAGATGGGACTGGATTTTTGTGGTCCATTTAACATCAAGTTAAGCCCAGGAAGATTGAAAAAAGTGTATAAATGTTACATTTGTATTTTTGTATATTTTGTAGTTAGAGCTATACATTTAGAAATTGTGAGTAATTTAAGTACGGAAGCATTTATTGGTGCTCTAAAAAGATTTATTTCTCGCAGAGGTAGCCCTAGTGTAATTTTTAGTGATAACGGTACAAATTTTGTAGGTGCTAATAACGAGATTATTTAAAAAAGAAAACTCAGAAAATTTTGAGGATTTCCTGGCTTTCGAGGGCATAAAGTGGCATTTTAATCCCCCTGCCACTCCTCATTTTGGAGGTTTGTGGGAAGCTGGAGTTAAATCATTGAAAGGTCACCTCAAAAAAGTTGTGGGAAATACAATTCTTACTCACGAAGAATTTTTTACACTAGTTACCAAAGTGGAGGCTGTATTGAACTCCCGACCTCTTTGCCCCCTCTCTGAAAATCCCAACGATGACTTGGCTCTTACTCCAGCCCATTTTTTAACAGGCTCTTCGTTAACATCCCTACCTGAACCAGAGTTTAAGGAGATTTCAATGAATAGGCTCAGTAGGTGGGAATCAGTACAAAAGTTAACTCGAACATTTTGGACTAAATGGTCTACCGACTATTTAAATCGTCTTCAAGCGCGACCTAAATGGTATAAAGGAGAAAAGAAATTTAACATAAATGATGTAGTTTTGGTCAAGGGTGAAGATAATTCTAAACTACTGAACTGGAATCTCGCCAAAATAATTGAAATTCCCCCAGGAGAGAATCATATAACTAGAGTGGTAACATTAAAAACGAGTAAAGGTGTCTATAAAAGACCTGTAAACAAAATTGTTAAATTACCCTTTAAATCTAACTGAATTATGATTTGTATCTATATGTTTATATTGCGATTTATTTGTGTTAATTTGTAGTCTAGTGTATTTTTTCATTAGAAAAACTTGAGTAATTTTTATTTAATGTTCATTTATGGTGTATAGTGTTCGCAACCATTTCAAGAGTCATCAGATTTGGTAAATTGATGAGCGTATTGAAAATTTTTAAGAAAATTTATCAAGGCGGGCGGTATGTTGAGAGATACGCCTGGCCACTGTGTAAAGAGGGCGCTGTTGTAACCAGCGCAGGTGTAGCGATGAAAACTTTGTATCAGAGTTGTGAGAGAGTATGGGTGCGAAGGAGTGAGCATAGCTCACGGAGAAAATAAATGAATACAGTCCATTTGAGTTATTTTTTTGAGTATAAAAAGAGCACACATAAAACAACGAGCTATCGACAGTGCCAAAACAGTTAAAATGCATTAGAATACAATATTTTATATAATTTCGTGTTTTTAACAATAGCGGATTAGGAGGGAATCAACATCAAAATGTTTAAAGCAGCAAATCTAAAATAATAATTCAATAACAACGAAATGGAAATAAATTTTCAAATCATACTTTTAAAAAATAAGAATTTAAGTAACTCTGTGAAGTTAAAAATTGGTTGAATAAAAATAATTTTTCGAGATTTTACTGTATAAATTTTTAAATTGTATTTTTCTTCCTTTCTTATTTGCTAAGTCCTCAATAACTTTGTCAAAAATAAACCTTTAAAAAACTACCTTCGGTATCATCCCAGACCTCTTTCATTGCATTCTATTCTTCTCTCTCTCTTTTTTTTTCCCCATAAAAAAATTTTTGGCCTGGACAGTGGACTTTGTGAGGGCCGGTGTTAGTGAAATCAACCCCTTCAAGGGTTTGAAAACAGACACTTTCTTATCATGATTACTGTTTGCAGAATTTGGGTTTTTCCACAGAAGAATCACTAGAAGTTACTCGTGGCGACCACTAGCCGCAAGATCCACCCCTACACTTAGAGAAGGGTGTGTTTGTGTTGTGGGATTAAGGCCAATTATCTACACGAGGGATCTAGGCCTATGGGTTGGACGCCCTTCGTGGGGTACTGATCCGTATTTAAGCTAAGTTTCGGAGGAAACCACAGCAAACTCCGAACGGTTAGGTCGGCGGAAGCGACCTGATTTTTAACCAGACACCTTCAGACTCCAAGTTCAGAGCGGAGCGCAAATGCGCTCTGCCACTGGTCGGGTCTTGGAGAAGGGAGAAATACACTTTTTTTAGTTGAATATAAAAAAACAGTCCTATTTTACCCATAGAAAAACCACGGGGGAGGGAGATCTAGTGACTTTGATCTCCAACCATCACGATGCCCATGATGCCCCTTGTTCACGACCTTGGTCCTCAGACTTAGATAATATCTTTTCGCATTGCTAAGCAGGATGCGACATTTAACGGAATGTACTTCAAAAAATTTTCAACAAAACTATTATTCTTTATCTATTTTGAAAAATTCAACTACCAACAGCTAACAAGACGATGTCTTTGGCTAGGGTATACTCATATGGACATGGGCGCTCATATGAGTACTTTTAGAATTATGATGAGATTTAGAATGAGTTATTTAGAGATGATGATATTTAGAATGAGTACTTAAGTCTGAAGGTAACCCCAACCGCCCTTTATGCCAATCCACCATTTCCGCCAAATATATGGGCGCCCATGGTTTAGTGTATAATGTTTTTCATTAATACACTAAATAAGAGTAATAATTTTAGCTATTCTGTAAGAAAAATATGCGAAAGGGCAAAAGAGGGGGCCTGTTGCTGCGGCCTCTATCTCTAGTTACAGATTGCCGGCTTGGGGATATCTCCAGCCGCCCCTCAGGTCAAGCCGCATATACGCCCCCTGTATCGGCGCTTCTGGATCAGTGTAAAATGATTTTCATTAAATCGAGTGCAATTCTTTTATATCTTGTGTGAGGGTAAAAATACAAACGGGGGCGGCTGCTGCCGCCCCTAATTTTGCTTTCAGATTGCCGCCCGGGGCGGACCGCCCCCCCTTGCTATGCCACTGCCTAGGAACAAGCTTCAAGGGCGCGTCAAATACACTTCAAAGTGACTTTAAAGAGTGCATTCAACAATTGGATTATCAAACAGCGAAAGAATTAGCAAACGATCGAATTATCCACTGAAAAAAAAAAAAAAAAAATACATGCCTCTGACATCCAGAAAATAATTGATGGAACTAAAATTTCTAGGTCTATGTACTCCCTATAAATTCTAGATCAAAGGACGAGACAGTTTTAGTTAAGTATTCCGAACGAGGCATCCTGAATTTTCTAGTTCCCTGAACTAGAAAAAATGTATTTTGAATTAGAATTTCTAGCTCCTGAATATAATTCAAGGTCTTATAAATGGAAATTCTGGTTTTAAGAACTAGAATTTATAGATACTTTCAGTATAATATTTTGTTTCCTGAAAAAGAAATGTTTTGTTTCAGCCAATAATTTCTAGTTTTATGAACTAGAATTTCCAGTTCCCCTCCACTGAGACAAATATGAGGATTACAATTTATAGATATACTTGATTGGGATATTTAGTTCCCTAAAACAGAAAAATGGATTCTGAATAATAATTTATGGACACCGCTTTCAACTTTCAATATAATTTCTCTACTATATTTACAATGAATGTTTAATTCTAAGCAAAAGTAAAGTAACATATATGCTACCAATCAAATCAGTGTATGTTGTGCTAATGCACAACCAGTTATCCAGAATGCAAACGGTCCTGATCATTCTGGATAACAAGTTCTATAGTGTAAAAATTATATAATTTCCTTAAGAAATACTAATTAATTTCCTTTAATTTAAACCAGATCCTTTTTACTATCTTTTCGTTTCTAACTTTCTTTGCTCTTAATTTCTTTCAGTTACTTATGTAGAACTGAATATTACAGTTTTTCAGGAAACTTGCTTGCATGTTCTGAAAATCGCCTCCATAGTCGTGTAGTGGCTAAGAGTCATTCTATCAACCCTTGGGTCCTGGTTCGAATCCCGGCTTGGGCATGGGTGTTAACTTGTCTGTTCCTTCATACAGATAACTGGCTGCCCATTGGGTGCTCCCATAATAAAATGGCCAGTGGCTCGGGTCTTAGTAGTAGCGAATGCTTGATGAGCAAGTGTCCGCACATTGGAAAAGAAAAGTTCGGAAAATCAGATTCAGGCTCGCAATCGCACTAATAACACCATTTTGTGGATTTCAAATGCAAATTAAATACTCAGGTGAAAAAGAGATTTTAAAGCAACCCCAATAACTAATGCTTTCCAATTATATTTTTTGGTTTTATATAGTTTTGGGATATAATTTACTTAATGTATTTTTCCGCAATATCAAGTAATGTTACAACAATATTTCAGAACATACGACAAATTGCACCATGAGTTAAAAAAGTATCTGGAGTGATTTCACCTGACTTCCCGAACCCTTTATCTCTACAAACTGTTAAAATTTGATTTAACTCAATCGGCTAAAGTGTTAAGACACTAGTGCACTTCAAATAATTTCAGTACTGAAATGTAGAAGAATACTTTTGAGTAGCCCTGTAAAAAGCCTTACCCACACCCCAAAAACTAAACTGTATGTAAGACAGCGACATATAGTATACATACTGTTACGAAAATCGCCAAGTGGGTGTATTTTGAAACAGTCCAATCAGCACAGTAAACAAAAATAACACTTTATTCACGGCTCGCAGCTCAATAGCTCAAAATAATACAAGAAACTTTAAAATGCGCCAACCAAAATTCATAAATAAGCACAACAATAACACTATTCATTTCACAGAATCTACCGTGCGCTTCAAAGTCTATCACTCAACTGAACTCCCCGGAGAGAGATCCTAGCGCTTTTATAGAGATGATGAAAGAAATTTCATCATCTCTATATCATCTCATTTTCAGCGTTAGATCAACCTCCAAAGTGCCCGAAAAACGGGTAAAATTATGCCCGAAAATTAAAAGTTAGCCCCCCCTTGGCGGAAATTCAAACTGATTTCAATGTCATCAGACGCAGAATTGTTAGATCAGACAGCTAGACGAGACATAGACAAACTAACTAACTAACTAACCAACTAACTGATATTTTACAGTTCGTTTTATGTATATAAATATACAATCCCCAAAAAAAGCTTGCCATATC
>JAWZYV010018076.1:0-57279 GCA_038373885.1 Cheiracanthium punctorium
GGCAATTTTCGATGGAGCGTTTCCATAGAATCTGTGCTATGTGCACTTCCATTGCACCAGACGATCCTTCATAATGTTTTTTCGCAAAAAACCGGAGTTTTTTTATGCTGTTCAAGCCATACAGCATACTCCGCAGGAAGTTTTCATTTAAATCTGATGCTGTTTTTAAACACAATCATGGCAGTACTTTGATAGAATATGATAATCTATTATTAGACCGGTCCATGATGAACGTCAATTACGCAGCCAATACCATATAATGAGGTATGACCACGTTTTTTGCCACGAACCGTCATATGACACTCCAATATCTATCGTGGGACTGGGAAATGCATTTAGAATCATAGTAAAGATAAAAATCGTAGTAGGTAAAAATCGAAAGTAGAGATAAAAATCGATAAATAACAGGAATACACGATCCTAGCTTACATCAAACGTAATAAACAAGAGGAGAAGCAGGTTGAAGTTGTAGTTAAAGCAGCTGTTGCCATTCGCCGCTAAAACCATAACAGAGAGTGATTTTCCGGGTATATTCAGTTTGGTAACGTTGCGTAAACAACAATCAGCTGATCATCTAGGCTCTTTAAATGCCACACCCCTTTTATGAAAAAATGCAAATAACTTACGCAAAAATTATCGGATTCGAAAAATTTCACATGGAATGGAAAGCTAGCAACTCACTGCATATTTTAGGGACAATTTCGTTTTTTCGTAAATTTGGTCGTTTTTCGCCGATATCAACGTCCCTTGTCCCCTTAAGTAATCTGAAATGAAAGAAACAGATAGTTAAACATTACTTCGAAATGCTATATCCCAGTTGCTAACATGTATGGAATACAAACACTTTAGTCATTTTTGTAAATATTTCTTAAAATAACAAATAATTGAAAATTTTGCTATTTTTTAACGCTAAAAATTCTCTTTACAAATGTGGTTATTTTCTGGTATGCTATATTGATATAGAGCATTTCGAAGAATTAAAAATAAGTTAAAATTAATTTATACAAATGTAAATTTGAATTAGTTTCATTGTTCATACTTTATAATTAAAAAAATTATTTAACTTCTGAATTTTATTTTTTATCCTTTGTAATTTTATTTTAAAATTACAAAAGTGTAAGATGTAAGATTTTTTGGCCCTAGAATCTGTAGGCCCTATGCAGTTGCCCCGTTTGCCCTGCCGGTAATATGGCACTGGTAATATAAAATAAAACACATCTTTTACGAACTTTAAGCAAATTTGAGGACGCTAGACGATTAATGTCCATTCTCTTTCACAGATGGCACCATCAACGCTCCTTTAAAAAGGAAAAATCACGCGAGTATCAATTTTCAAGCTTAAATCAAGCTGTATTTAAGCTTGACAATTCAACTTGACTCCTGCAAGCTTGCTGCCAGCTTAGAATGAGTTGAACTGTCAAGCTTGCATTAATGCGTCGAATTCAAAGAAATGTCAAACTTGATTTAAGCTTATGTGCTGTCTGGGATAATACTTGAAACTTAGCCTTATGTGCCTAAAAACCATATTTAACTATTTTAAAGCTTTTACGGCCTCTGATTCTTCAGGGGACCCCTCACGACGCGAGTCTGTGGGGTCCTCCGCAACGCCACAGTTTAATGGCGTAAGATTACAAGGCAATAAACAATCAAACTACTTTGGTATATTACTTTCATAAACATCAAATTACTTTAATTATAAAGTAATATATTCATTTTGGGGAGGCCTCGCTCGGGCCCCCTTCGGCCGGGGAACCTTGGCAATTCCAGTCCGAGCTTGACGTATTTATTGCTTTCACATGAGGGAGGGTTCAGCCAGGGCTGGCCACAGGAAGGGAGGGAGGGGCGACAAGAATGCAAAGCATCCACGGCCACGCCCTGGTTTCACAGAGGTTCCCAAATCAAAGTACCTTTATATACTTTTTCTTTTATCCCACAGAGTGGAAATTTTCAAAGATTTCCATAAATTATATAAGTTGACTAATAGTTTTGTTACTACACTGCATCTCTGACAACTAATATATCTGTCATCCTACGTACAGTATTTTTTGACAGTATACCTAAGGCTGTAAGGTGACCGTCGTGACCATAGAAAATTGGGGATTGGGGACACTTTATAATTAATGAAATAATTACCACTAATCAAATTAAAAAGCATTAAAAATTGTCCTCATTTACTTTTCGAGGGCATATCGCAAAAAAAAAAAAAAACACAGACATTGGGGGACTGTCATCCAAAATTGGGGACGTATGATCACCTTATATACCCAAATTCTATTCGCGTGTCATTCATCTCCATCTTTCACCGTGGGAGGAGAGAAATATCGGATCTGGACCACTGACATAAAACTTAAAAGATCGCTCCTTCCTTATCGAATTCTTTCGAAAAACCGAAAGACAAGGAAGAGCAGAAGAGGATTTTCTTGGGAAAACCGTGGACTGATTGATCATAATCAATCAGTCCACAATGTGTTACAGCATATTTTCAACCCAAATCAATGTGCTAAAACACATTTGGGAGCCCCCTTATACATACAAACCTTGTTAACGCGAATTGTGTCTCGCGCGTCTGGTATTACTTTCAGATAGGTTACTAGATAAACAGAAAAACATGAATACTGGCAAACTGGCATCTGCTTTACTTTTCAAGTATGAGAAGAAAATTGGTAGAGAATTTCGTTTACAGTTGTACAAAAGTGTTAGCCAAATCCTGTTTTGCAGTTACTCCTGATCTCAAACTTATTAACCTAAAGTTATTAAAAGAATCTGTTTGCATTAGACTGTGTACAAGACTGTACATGTTATACATTTTTCATAAAGATTTTTTGGCGATAACTTGTATTTTATACCATTTCACGGGCCTAAATTATGGATTAAATTTTATCAGTTTTATCACCGCGTTTTCTAAATTTGAAGAAAGGTTAAGCCAATATTTAGTTTACTCAGATTGCAAATAATTAGTTATTTTTAGTCAAAAAATTTAAAAGTGCGATTCAATTTTAGATTTAGAAAATTTGTAAATGCATTTTGATTCTTTCAGATACTTATATTTACGCCGATTTAATCCCTGTGCAATAAATGAAAAATAAGCCAAATTCTGTACACAGATGAAACACTTATTCTGAACAAGAAAAAGTCACTACTTTTCTAAAAGAGTTTCTGGAAAATTAGAACGATAACATACTTGAAACACCTCAATATTCTTTCAACTCCCATGTACGAAATTCATTAATCAATACTAACCCTTTTTTGGTAGACGTCGCCAGGCGCGTAGCCAGGAAAATTTTTCGGGGGGGGGGTATATGAACTTATATGTGTATAAATAGACGGAATTTCATCACTAATCCAAACATTTCGGGAGGGGATATATCCCGATATCCCCCCCCCCTGGCTACGCCCCTGGACGTCGCATCTCACACGTCCGGCGTTCTTGTGCCCGTACAATAGACGTCACATGCCATGTGGCGTGGAATTGATAACTTATTGATTACTTAATAAGTTATTGATTGCTTGATTGATTAATTGATTACTTAATATAATTACCCATTTATGCAAACAGTAATTTTTAACTTAGAATATAGAAAAATATTTTAGTACTACATGTGGGTTTGATATTATTTTGGACAGATACCGTTTGGAAAAATGTACTGTTTCCAACAAGTGGTTAACTAACCAATCGTTAAGGTTGGCAACTGTGAAAAAAAAAAAAAATAAATAAATAAATAAATTTTTTTGGAGGGGGGGGGTGAGAAATTTGGAAGGGGGAGGGAATCCGACCAAGAAGGATTTAGTTCCAAATATATACCAACTGGAATTAATAATTAATTTCGTATGAATTTTGCTTTATAATATAACTCTCATCCTTAAAATAGTACTCATACTAAATCTGAATATTTACAGTGTAAGCGGGCAAAAGTAAACATAAAATTGGATGATCGAAATATACGTCTCAGGCACATAACAGAAAAAAATTCGGAGCGACCTCAAAAGGTGGCAAATGTAGAATTTCCACGAAAAAGCCCGAGTTTTGAGAGGCTTTCAGAAAGATAAACGGTCCCACAGATTTAGCATGCACATTCCTTGCGGTTTAGACATAAGCCTTAGATTACCACGACCATTAAAGTGGCATTAGTGGTATTTTAGTTCATTCTTAATGTTAGCTTTATAAGCGAAAATCTATTAATTCATGAATTTTTAGCATTTATTATGTTCGTGCCCCCTAAAAAATGTTTTCAACCGGGCCACTACAAACAGAAGGCCAGCTGGGTCCAGCTAAGGGGGGAGGGTGTCAGATTTCCTAATACCACCCCACCCCATCCCCCTTACATACGTTCACGTCCACTGACATGCATTAGAAGGACCGTTAACCAATTATTTGAAAATGGTATTTTCTACAATAGGAAACATTTTGCCCCCCGATGAGACCGTTTACAAGCACAAAAATGCAGGGTAAATGCCGGGACTTTCGTTGCTTTCTACCTCACCGGGCCCTGATTATCGCTGAGGCAAAGGCAGGGCCGCGCCGCCTATGTGTGCGGCGCACACAGGCGCCAAATACTCAAAGGCGCCCCTTAGGTTAGGAACACTGTAACGCATTCCTAAGTCTGTGGTAAAACTGTTAGCACCTTTTATTAAAATGGATCTTTGACGGTGGATGTAAAAATTGGGAATGTTTCAATAATTCACTTTGATTTGAATGAATCCAATCTTTCTTCATATTTACTATGCCGTAGTGATTAAACATGAAAGAGCTGCGGTTGTCATCGCTGTTTCCGTTCACGAACAGCCGAATTCAAGTGACTGCCCATGGACGGTCGTGTGAAAGGGCAGTATATCGAATGTTCTCACACATTGGCCCGAAGCTCTGCCCACATTGGCAGAGTATTTCTGGAAAATCGTTCTACAAATGAGAATATTAAAGATTTTATGACTTTTTGAATTGGCTGACTAGTTATCGCAGCTCATTCAGCATCCACTGAAAGATTATTTTCAACCTTTATATGAGTCCGGCAGCAGATCGGTCGATTCAACTCGATCCTCATTAGAACACCGAAAGTGAAGCAGCTGCGACTTGGTCAGTCCTAGAGAGGGTGAACTCCTCGCTCGACCGACTCTGCTGTGGACCGTGCACGCTAAAGAGAGCTAGTGCATGTAAAATCTGTCGTGGCTCCAATGTCTGCTTTTTTCAAATGATACTCCTGGGGATGCCCATCCAGGTGAAAAGTGTCTCATCTGGAATGGATTCAAAATGAGGAGACCAGTCATATGGGGCAACATTGGTCTGCCTATTGGGCGCCTCCATAATGAAATTATCAACATCTCTTGCCTATGTAGAGGTCAAGTGTAATACAAGTAGGCCGCTGACCTGGCGATTGGAAAGAAAAAAATACCCTTTAGATTAACACTTTTAGACTAAATTGAACTTGATTCCTAAATTGATGACACAAAAATCACCTACAGTGTCGTACAGGAGGAATTTTTCCAATTCTGAAAAAAGGGCAGCCGTTGCCATCGCTCGACTTAACTACAAGCAAGATGGCGAACGATCGAAACGTTCATCGCGTGCCACCGATCTAGAGACCCTTTTTTGACGACAGCTGGCGGACGATCGAAACGTTCGTGGCCCGCGATGAATGTTTCGATCGTCCGCCCTCTTGCTGGTCGTTAAGTCGAGCGATGGCAACGGCTGCCCTTTTTTCAGCATGGGGCAATCTATCCAGCTGTTCTCGCCTTCTTCCATTTTCCAGCAGATGTCAGTGCTGTTAAAAATAATCGTGACCATTTTTTTACGGGAAAGGACGTGCTCAAAAGTAAAGGATTCTCGTGGAGCTATGTCACCCGCAATTATTTTTATAGAAATCCAATCGATTCTTCGTGACTGGCAACAGTCAAAACGTCAGAGTTGGGTGATCCCAGAGCGGGACTACTGCTCCCCCTCCCCCCAAGAAGTTGTACTTTTTTTTATTTTAAATAAGTGTACATATGTATTTTTTCACTTGTTTTTCTTTATTCTTACAAAAATTCGTGCATACGTTAAACCATGGAAAAATACAATTCATATATTTTGAGACTTTTTTCTTAAATTTTCTCACCCCCCCCCCCCCGTTTATTTCGAATTTCGGTTATTCCGGTCAATCTCAATCTGTCCCGATGTGACCGGAATAAGCGGCGACCACTGTACTTTTCAAATGAAGTTAATCTACGTGAATAGTCACTCGATAGACACAGCTGACTTCTCAAATTCTTATGTAGCTGGAATTTTCCTATAACGCACGTTTGGCAGTTTCTAGTGAAAGTTAATATACTATGCAACCCGAACCATTATTTTGTCACTCTTTTACATCCTTCTCTAGAAGCGTGACGTCATGATCGATTGACATCCCTTGAAGACTAAATTAGGATCGCTTATTTCATATCGCAGTACCGATCTATTCAGGTATAACTGTACCTATCAATATCACGAGTTTAAGCGCGTTTATTGGCTGTTCTCAACAATGAGATCATTATTCGACTTTTATCAACTCATACTGGATCCCCTGAAGTAAAGATAAATCGCCTGAAAACCGACACCAACACAGTTAGTAAAGTGGTGTATGTCATCATTTTTAATATTTAATTTCTGGCTTACTATTTCACTTGGAGACACGGGATTTTTTAGTCAATTTTCTCAGACAAAGAGGAACATTTTTCTAAATATAAGCAGAGGTACGGAATTTCCGCATAAACTACTTGCAAAGCATTTTTTATACACTTTAAGATAAATATGCAATGCTCGTTAAAAGCGACATGTTGCAGTTTTAATATTGGACTGTTTATCCAAAGTCCTTCTTTTCGTAACCGCGACATTATAATTACGAAAGAAGCGTTCTAGGTCTCCACTATCGGACTCTAATGCTCGGTAAAGCTGCTCCAACAATCTTTGGAAAAGAGTAAAAGACCATTGACTCGTACTGGCTCACAATACGAGCTGAACGTTGGGATCTTCATTCCTGTTTACTGATTGTTATACCCATCCATGAGCTCATTTTCACGAAGTGCTCTGAAGAAAGAAGTTTAGGAAAAGCATGGGTAAAATAATGTATGTAGTATTTAATTTCACATGCAGATAAAGTTTATCGAAAGTTTTTTTCGGATGCGGCTAGTGTTCATATATAAATCCCCTGATTTCGTCGTTCCAGAATTGCTTTCAAGCCTTCTAATTTATTCTGCAAACGATCAGCAAAAAGGTAACCTGAATCTTCTAATTCGTTCATTAATTTCATTCATTTCGGGCAAAGCTCAGGTGTGAAGCCTATATCTGATTCTTAAGTTTACGTTTGAAAGATCCTTTGGCGTAATTTTCTTCCTTAAAAAAACTATTTGCATTGATTCACAAAAATTAGAAATCTTCGCATAAATTCGTGTCTACACACGAATGGGTTGTATTTCCCATCTATTCGCAATTATAAGAAAATTTCGCATAATTTTCGCATCTTTCCCGAAAGCCCGATACCCTGCAGTGTGCTTGTTGTCATTTGTTTAATATGGATACCATTAACACTGAATAAAAAAAATTAAAACTTTCTTTAGATATTTTCAGTGATTCCGCACCTCTAAATATAAGTGAAGAAAAGGAGGGACAGTATAAAAATTATATTTTGTATTTTAGGATGTATACAGCCCCCTAGTAAAAATGAAAATGCCATATCCGAAAGCTAATCTTAATAGGACGAACTTTTATAATTGAAAGTATTTTTCGATCACTTAACGGTTTAAAAGATAGATGATAGTTCTACTGTTATGGAATGATGATCTGTTATAGAATGATACTGTTATGGAATGATAGTTCTACTGTTCTGTTCAGATTTTGGAGGTACCTTTGCTGTATTTAAAAGTAGTCATAGCTTTTTTTTTATTTTTATTTTTTCAAAAAATATGAACTGCAAATCTCCTTAATTTCCCCCCCCCCCTTACAAATATCCAAATTGACTCACATTCAAGAGGAAATATAGGATGGAAAAATCATTACTCTTGAATCCAAGAATTTTTAACTGCTATGAACATCCATTTTATTGTTAATTTGGGTGCGTGCGAGGTCATTTCCTCACGTTTGAAGAAATAAGTATACATTTAAGCAGTTTAATCGATTTTACTTCCTTCTTCAGATTCAAGAGTGTGGTAGGATTTGTATTTAAAATACCATTTTTTAAATATTAATAAAAAGCTACACTTCGTTGCATAGGACCGCCGATATACTTGATTTCAACAAAAAGCATTAAAAAAAAATAATTCAAGTTTTGTAATCGCGAAATATCCGGAGTCCATGGATTGACCGACACATTTTCCAACATCATGCACATTTTCGGAGCCTAAAATGACTGAAAACGAATTACTATAACTAAATTTGAATCTAAAATTTCGTTTCAGATTCGAATTTTTATCGTGTTTGGCATCATCTTCACGCATGCATGTTATTTAGAAATAATATGTAATAGGAGCGCCGATAGAAGTTCTAAGACGTGTTCACGAAGAAAAAAAAGTGCGCAAGATGGTCAAAAAAAAAAAAAAAATCGGGGAACAGCAGTGTAGGTTCCAGTTTACGCAACGACAGAGGAATTTCTAAAGAGGTAAAATGTTTCCAAAATTAATGTTACGACGTGGAAGCTTGTCATTGCACGCTTACACCACAAGTCCCGGCACTTGAAGGATAGAGAAAAGAATTCGCCCCTCTTGCCCTCCCCCATCCCCAATTTCGAATTCCCCAACTGTTCCATTCAAAATAATCTTACGGCCACCGCGCATTTTCAAACTGACCCTTGGGCTTTTTACGGGTGTGGTGAGTGGTACACAGCGAGGATGAGCATTCCAATACTCGTGAAGGCAACGGAATATTTTACATCCTCGGAATTTCGTTTTTGTGGAGGGGCCGTACAAAACAGGACACCGATTCTGTTCGTCTCCAGGGTTCCTAACTCTTCCTCCACGCACAATTATTCTGCAGCAGAGCGGTCGCCCATTCGGCCACGTGTTTTACGAATGATTGTTCGACGCTGCCCGAAAATTCCAACTTCAAACGTTCTTTTCAAGCATCCTTCCAGAGTTTCGCGAGGTGAAAAAAATTCATTTCCCGAAAGCCCGACACCCTGCAGTGTGCTTGTTGTCATTTGTTTGATATGGATACCATTAACACTGAATAAAAAAATTAAAACTTTCTTTAGTTATTTTCAGTGATGTGTTTCATTTTCATAACCGTGTAAAACTTTTACTGTGTATACCAGGACTCCCAATAAGATTTGAACTCCGCAGCAAAAAATGCTGTGAGCTTTCATAGCTAAGGTGACCCTACGTCCCGTTTTGAACGAGACAGTCCCGCTTTTAGGTGGCTTGTCTCGTTGTCCTCAAGCACAGCTTCGGGATACCGTCATGTCCCGTTTTTAGAAAATGTCCCCTGAAATGTCCCGTTTTTAGGAAGAGAGCAACCCACGGTAACGATTTCGATAAAGGCCGCAAAAATCTAAAATCATCCAACAGCAGTGTCTGTAAAAAGAAAACATGACCTCCCTCCCTCCAATGTCGAGACGCGAAAAAAACGCCGGGGGGAGGGGGGGTGTACTGTTTTTATTTGTTCTTTTAATGTTCATTTTTGTGAGCTACTTCGATTTATTTAATTATTATTTTTTTTTTAAAGTCATGTTCCTCTTTTGCTTATTCCTCTCTCTCCCCCGATCTCCACTTTATTTTCCCTTTTCATCCTGGTTTTCTAAGAATTTTTTCCTTCCGAATGACAACTTCCTTTTCTGTGTGTCCTTTTCTTTGCATTTCTCACTTTCCTACCTTCCTGCCTTGTGTCGGGTGGTGTTTTTGAAGTCGAAGAAGGACCTACCCCTTGAACCACCCAAAACATACGTCTTGCACTATTTTTTATAGCATATGTGTGTTTCATCAAAGTTTTTTTTTTCATTTTATTTTGATACTAACATTAACACAAGCTTTTTTGCGCGTTTTCTTAACAACTGAAAGATACCCAGACCTGCCCATTCAGTCTCCCAACACTATTACCTTAAAAACAGTAGATGCCCCGTTTTGAGGAAGAAATTAAATACACTATTGCGAAAAAAGTAGATGATGTCCCGCTTTGAAGGAAAAAATAAATGGTAACGTTAAGTATGCTCTATGTCTTACGATATGAGTACGCCTAGAGGGGATGATGATTTTAAAACGCAATTCCACTTTTTCTGCATATAAATGCACCATCACGGCATTGCGAGCTGCGGAAGAAAACACCTTCAGACGAATACCTACATAATAGTACCTCAGAAAACTGATAGACTTTTTTTTGGATCAGTCAAGGGCGCAAAGCAAAAAATCCAAGCGAGACCACTGGACTTTCCGAACACTTGATCCGTGCCAATTTGCTTTGACAGTTTAAAAATAAATTTCAAACCGTTTAAATAAATTGGATTCGACTCAATCCAGCTTTCAGAGGCACTTTGAATAATTTGATTTTGATAATATGCATACCTAATACCTAGTTTGAGCCCATGCGTCATTTAGGCACTAGAGAACTTAAAATGATTTGTGTCCATAAACCGTAAACGTATAAGAATTCTTTTTCGAAGCCCTCTCAAAAAACTACTCTACAAAACCAAAATCAATAGCGATCTTACGGAAGTAGTCTATAATGTATATATGAAATTGGAACTCAATCCAATGCACCTGTTAGGAGCTATCCTCACATACGTAAAAATGAGTGATGCAGCGGTTATCAATATGGCAGGATACCGGCCATCGAATATCCGGCCAAACTTTCAGCCGGATTTCCGGTTCTCCGGCAACAGTATGTTTTCTTCTTTTTCTGTTTTCTTTTCCCTAGTTTGCTTAGATCATTCAGCTATTACTTTTTTCTTTCAATTTTCTCCTCCATTTCAAATAATTTAATTAAAAAATCTGAAATATTTATGGGATTGTTTCCATGACATGAGTACCAGTTTTACAGCAATTATACAGCTGATATATGCTAAATCTGAAATGTCATGGATGTTCTCCTTCAGGAGTTAGATAAATATCTTACAAAATCAGTTCTTGAACGAAAGACATTGCCATTCAACTGTGGGAACATCAATGCAACAAATTTCCTTACTTTATCAAACTTAGGGTGGGGGGACATTTTTTCACTAACCAGCAGTACTGCAACAAAAAAAGCAGGTTATCTTCAAAAGCAGGATCGATTTATGGGGGAGGGGAAGGGTGAAGGTAACCGAATTCTTGCAAAAAAAGAAAAACATCGTTTTTGCATAATAATTTGCTCCAATCTTAAAAAAAGTTAGAAGTACTCCACCCCCCCCCCCAAATTTTCTATAAAGGATAAAAAATACATTCTAAAAATTATCGAAGACAAAATGTTTTCACAACTGATTTTCTCATTTTTTATTAATTACAATTTTTAGAAGTTACTCATTATGTTTATTAATGTTAGTTCTCAGTCTATAATTTTAGGCCGTATGTACTGCAGGATATTTGTAATATCCGGATACTGCCAATTATCCGGTATACTGGCCGGATATCCGTTGCATCCCTAGTAAAAATGGCATAAATTCAGAATACCCCAAACGTGTCAATACATGGAAATATCAGTCGAAATTTTTCATGACTGTGAAGATAAAAATAATGACCAACTGCCCCGACAAACCTGTCAAATAACAATTTATAAAAATAATTTTGCAAACAATTTCAGTTGTAACTTGCTGAAAGTATTCCATTAAAGAAATAATATCGAAAACTTGCCAAACAACTGAAGTTATTTTTAAAAGTTCTTTTTTTCATGTTGGTTAGGGCAGGATGGTCAATATTTCACTCGTTTCTTCTCATGCGTACTCTTCAGTTTGTTTCACGAGTCCATCCTCTTAAACTTGGAACAAAGCATACAAGTTGGACTTTTCCCTCCAGCCAGTATGTCTTGATTGGGGCGACATGGGATAAGCTTATACAGTAGAACCTCGATTATCCGAAACTCGATGAACCGAAACTCTCTGTTAACCGAAGTCGGTTTCTTCTTCACTTTTTTTTTTTCCCTCAGAAAATGACTCCTTCAAAAAGAAAATTACTTTTTGAAGGAGATTATGAATCTGGTTCAGTTTCAATAATTGAGTTTTGGGAAACTGTCCATATCCAAGACTGCATTTATAGGATCTACGCCGCATTCGACACTAAGACGAAGTGGGCGAACACTTTTGCCGAATTTTTCAACTGGCTCAGATGAAAATGCTACAGGCATTGTGAAAGACTGAGTTTTCAAGCCTTTTTAGCACAATGAAATGTTTTGAATAGAGAAATCACAGATGGGTTGAATTGTGACGCGGAAGATGCAGGCTTCCAGTGGCTCAAGGAATAGCACAAGTCCGAAAACCTCCAAAAGATGAATGATTCTGGAGTCAATAAGATCAGTAACAAGGATGCTTTTGAGTGTTTCTCGAAAGGCCTTCTTTGGTTGGAACAACAGGAGATAAAGGATAGAGCTGCACGGCAAAGGATGGCCACATACACCAGATGAAGCTTCCATTGTCAGCTTTTGTTTCAGAAATAAATTTATTTTCATTTATAATTTTAATTCATTGATCAGTTAAAAGAGTCATATTAACAGTTCAATGACGATACTACATGATTATGGATAAATTCTCGATGATCCTAGGTAGGTTCGGTCCCAATGACTTCGGATAATCGAGGTTCTACTGTCATTTGTTTAAGGAAAAGACTTTCGTATTGTTAAAAGTATGTATATAATTTTGGTCAGTATTTTTTTCCGTAAAGCTGTCTTAAAATCTAACCGCCTGAAAAATTAAGTGAACAAATTTTCCATTTACCCGCGACGTGGTACTCGTCCTCTCCCCTCAAAAATGGCTTCATTAATTATATAGAGTTACACACATTCTGAAACCTAGGATATAATAGGAACATAAAACTCGAAACAGCTTCAGCCTTCACGGAATTTTTTTATTTCTCTGTGTATCGCCCAGAGAACCCCATCAGGTAGAGGTTTTCAAAGGGTGCAGCCTTTAGAAAACTTCTAGGCACTGATCCCCTCTTTAACCCTTTGAGGCCCTTTCCCAATGCTGAAAAGAGGGCAGCCATTGCCACCTCGACTTAACGACCAGCAAGATGGCGGACGATCGAAACGTTCCTCGCGTGCCACAGATCGAGAGACCCCTTCTTTGACGGCAGCTGGCTGTGCCGCACAGCCAGCTGCGTGACAATGAATGACATAATCGTGACAATTTTTTTTTACCGGAAATCGCGTGCTAAAAAGTAAAGGATTCTCGTGGAGCTCTGTCACCCGCAACTATTTTTATAGAAATCCAATCTATTCTTCGTGACTGGCAACAGTCAAAACGTCAAAGTTTGGTGTTCCCAGAGCGGGAACACTGCGCGTTAAAGAGTTAAAGAGGTCACTTGATCCTAAAAATCTGCAGAGTTGACAGAGGGCATATAATGCACCCATGAAGCCAGTTTCGACCTGGGCGGAGCACTGACAAACTCAAGCCAAGAAAACATGGGTCGACTTTTTCTTCGCTGCTCCTTCCCAGTATTGTGAGCGAACAGGTTAAAACAACAGGTTTTAAACCTGGGTTCAAAATTAAAAATACGCGAGAATTTCTCACCCTTTCTCCAAAACTGGGTGAGCTTTTTAACAAGTGGGCGAGAATTTCACACTATAGATTTTGGTTGGATTGGATAAATACCCATTACGTAAGGTATTTATAAATGGGTAATGACCCCTGCATCGGGTAAACACCCCATTTTGCGTACATAACCCCTTTATGAAAAAATGGAAGCTTGCGTGACTTTTTTTATAAAAAGTGCCAGAATCTTCCGAAATGTGAGAATTTTGCGCAGAATGAAACCTATCTGTAGGGTGCGCGAATTTCCCGCAGCAATCATTTTTTTAATGCCAGAAAAAGGGGGAGGAAATGCGAGATATTCTCGAGCTCTAATGAAAACACTGCGTGTGTATGCGATAAAAATTCTTCGGCACAGGCCCTTATGATCGCATGGGTCAATCGGGACTTTGCCCAGGGCCCCCGGATCGAAAGGGCCCCGCATTTCAAATCTTGTTCTGAAACATTCATTTTTATATCCAAATTTTATGAAAAATAAAACAAATTTCATAGATGGCGGCCCCCCAATTCATCCATGCCCGGGGTCCCTGTGGGTCATAATCAGGCTCTCCTTAAGCATACTGATCGCTTCCCTCCCTTCACTTTCGATCTTCCAAAGGCATGCGCAGCAAGAATTCATCCGCTAAACAATTCAATGGGTTTTAGAAAGCTGTTCGTGCAAGATTTTTGGTTCAACATGACCAAGAGCGGAACAAACTAAAAAAAAAAAAGATTTAACATATAACATCTTTTTGGCGGGGGGATGCAGAAAATAGTCCCGGACCCATATTTTCCCAGAACGCAACTATTTCTGTCCAAAATCCCCCCCCCCCTCAAACCATTCATCCATTTTCACTCTAGTTTGTTTTAAGCGACTCTTGCTTAGATTAGATTATCGGAAGCTTTAATAGCCTTTGGATGAGAAGAGAGAGGGAGGGAGTTCGTTTTGACCTTTCCTCCAATGTCATGCTACGTTTCTTCGGAATGAAAGCGAATAGTCTAAGAGCCAGCGACCGCCAGACCTTCGTCATAGTATAAAAGCTGAAACTTTCTCTGCGCATACCCCCCAACAGAGGTAGGAACCATCGGCCACTCTAAAGTTTGGAGGACCGTGGCTTTGGCAGGTAACAGGTGGCAAAGGTGTATAAAATTGCAGAATATTTTCGTCATTTCATAAAGCTTCATTTTTTTATAGGTTCTTCTTCGCAATACTAGAAATCACTTGATCCCTTGCCAGACACTTTTCCATCGTGGCAAACCCCCGCCAGACAACCTCAAAGTCATGGAAAACGGTTGTGTTCGTAAACTCCCGCGACGAAGTACGTCAAGCTGTCACAAAGTGCCAAGCCCATTTTATACTGCTACTTCTGAACTTTCTTACGCGCGAACTTTCTTGCAGCGCGCTCGTCATAGAATGACGTTTTTCAAGACTTTGAGATTGTCTGGCGGGGGTTTGCCACGATGGAAAAGTGTCTGGCAAGGGATCAAGTGATTTCTAGTACTGCGAAGAAGAACCTATAAAAAAATGAAGCTTTATGAAATGACGAAAATTTTCGGCAATTTTATACACCTTTGCCACCTGTTACCTGCCAAAGCCACGATCCTCCAAACTTTAGAGTGTCCGATGGTTCCTACCTCTGTTGGGGGGTATGCGCAGAGAAAGTTTCAGCTTTTATACTAGGACGAAGGTCTGGCGGTCGCTGGCGCTTGCTCTAGAACGGGCGATGGGCAGATTTGTATTGGCATAGAGAAACTGCTGTTTTCGACAGGCTAGCTAGCTTCTTTTAATGAGAACTGCTTCCCTACAAAAATATTCATACTGTAAAATTGGATGGACGATCCATTTTACTATAAATAATTTGTAAAAAAAAACTTTTACAGTATTTTTTTAGTATCCATTAAAATAGGGAGTTTACAAGTGGCTATTCGGCCAAAATTCGCATTTTTGCGTATACAAAGGGGGGAGGGGTTGGTTCAGGCCCTCTACCTCCCCCACCTTATATACGTGCGTGCGTTTGGATCAGGCGAAGTGGGTCCATTCTCTCAAGAAGAATCTGGACGTCATTGCAGTGGCGTATTATATACGTTTCCGTTTCAGGGGATTCGGTATATTTTAAATCTTTATTGTTACTAGAGTGCATATAAATGTTTTTACAGAAATTTTTTTTGAGTAATTGCTTTACATTTTCGGAAGGGGCTCTCACCTCCTACCCACCCTCCCCCGAACGCCGCCATAGAACCCTTGTAAGTTCTATGAAAGCCTCTGCGCCATCGCATTCGTTCATGAAAACCAAAACCTTGACATGCGCTTGAAGACCAAGTTGTCGTCTCTGGTGAGTGCAAACCTCTAATGACTCGAGATCTCTTAAATGCCATTTTTCAGTACCAAGAATGACAAGCTTCAAGATTAGGTATTTCAGAATATCGAAAAAATGTGCACTGTACGGCAGAATGAAACTGAATAAATGACTTATGCCCTCTGACAACCGCCAGATCCCCAGGTAGGGAGGCGATGGGTAGAGGGGGGCGTCTTCCATTTTGAGTGGGCCCCGGTGGGAGGAAGTCCGACTTTAGCCCGGGATGCCCTCATTTTGTACGCATTCCAGAGGATGGACCCGACCCATGGAAACGGCCTCCCCTCCTCAGAGGTATCGTTTAACAACTTGGAGGACATTGGAGCCACGACGGATTTCACGTGCACCCGCTCCTTAGCGTACACGGTCCCACACCAGTCCAGCCGTAGGGATGGACGCGAGACCACTTTTTTGCGAGACGAGACAGAGCTTTACAGATTTTTTGCGAGACGAGACACACATTTTTAACATTACGATATAGGGATTTTTGTGAGACGAGACAAGCTTTTAGGATATTTTGCGAGACGCGAGACGCATATTTTTCGTCTCGCGTCCATCCCTATCCAGCCGAGAGGGAGTGGACCCTCCCAAGCACTGGACAAGCTGGATGCTGCTTCAATACACGTGTTCTTACGGGAACGGAGTTGAGCGCCCAGACCACTGCGGGACTGAAATAACTTGAAGGTTGTTCATTAGCTTGGAAATATTAAAATATTGCTAGACAAAAGATCCAAAATTGCACTCAAAATGTCGGCAATAGGCAAGAATTTTGCACGCAATTTAATAAATGTTGAGACTCGAAAATCCTAGCTATAGCGATTATTTCGATTGAAAATGATACTGGCGAGACGTAGAACACAGGTGTTCGAAATAGGATACTGCTGTTAGACCTTCATACTATTTACTTTCAGTCAGCGTTGTGTGTGTCCGGACGTCCTTCCCCTTTACTTTTTATATTCGCGTTCATACGCTTCTTACTATTTATTTGACTCCTTCCTCTTTCCCTTCCCCTTCCTCCTTTGACTCTTTGGAAATCTCATTTTAGGCTAAACAAACTCTTCGGGAACACTTTTTAATGTGTACGAAGAATGTACTTAATGTACTAAGAGAGCAAGCACACTTGAAACTGTGGGCCGCTGCCCTCGGTGGTCCGTAAAAGGATGAAAAATGGCTGCAAATCTTTCAAAAAGTCTGTCACGAAGTTAGAACAGTCGAACTCAAAGTGGGTGATTTCTCGGATCTTGATCACGCCGCACTCGTCACTACTCCTCATTGGATTCTGTTCTGCGCACCATGTTTATGCGAACGAGAGTCTTCGCATTATTGTATGCAACCTAAATAAACAAATTTCTTGTAGAAGCGGACCTCAGAATGAAACTTTCCAGTAGAGTGCCCGAGCGAGAATAAGGTTTTTGTTACGAGAAAACAACTACTATGTACTACTACTCACTATGTAAAAACTATTCTTTTCAGAAAACATGACAAGATCCATTCTGACCAAGGAATAATTATAGGAGCTTAATCTATTACGACTTTCTTAAAAATCTCTCTATTATTATCTTTATTCCTTTTGTGTTTTTTTTTATACAATTTTTCTTTCCAGTAGCCGGGTCAGCGGCTTAATGTAGGCTTGACCGCTCCGAGGGCGGCCGATGTTGCTCATTTCGTGACTGGGGCGCCTATTTAGCAGACCAACGTCGTCCTCAGTGAATGATCTACTCACTTTAAACCCATTCCACATGAGAGACCTAGCACCTGAAATCGGTAACCTCTGGGGACGTTGGAACCACGAACAGATTGGACGTGCGCCCGCTCCCATGAAGCGTACACGGTCCCACAGCAGCTCAGCCGAGAGAGGTTATCACCCTCCCAGTCACTGCCAAGCCGGTCTGCTTCCTTTCCGTGTTTTTATGGGAACCGAGCTTAGCGATGACGCCACTGCGGGACGTTTTTTTTATACTATATGGAAAAAAGGTTCATCTTTATAAACGCATAAGGTTATGCGTGGAAAAAAAATCAGCGAAACGATGTCACCGATATTTATAAAAATGCAGTACCAATGAAATGACTGAGCCAAAAATGAAGCCCCCAGAAAGACGTAAAATCCCTGGTGTTGGGATATAAATGAGAGATGCAATGGATATCCGGCAAAGGTGCCGAGAAGTAGATCTGAAACATCACCATTACGCATCAATAGGCCTGCCAGCGTTAAGCGTGTATGAGAAAGCTGCGTCCATACAAGATCTCCCTGAAATCCTGCCTCGTAAGTATGTTTATCGTCTCTGGGTTACTGAACGGTTACAGAGCAAATCGTTCGAAATCGATAGAAAAGTGAAAAATAGAAAAGTTGTCGGAAGCGTTATCCTGGAGCACCTGTGTGCGTGAATACATGTATATGTATATATTTGTAAGCCCCCCACAGTAAAAACGGTCTAGCTATGGCCCTGCAGATACCCCTCTTGTAGGCTTGCAATTGTACAGTATTAAATGATTATTTTTGAAAAGACGCTTTGCGCGATTTCTTGGAAATCTACTTTACGCCATAATAACAAATTAAATAAATAATTTGCATTCAATGAAAATTTCTTTGCTTTTATGGTGATTTTAGCAGACTCTGTTGAAAGTGAATTTTTTTTAACTTAAAAACTGGGCTAAGCAAAAAATTTATATAGCTCTGTAGCAGCTTGAGTATTTTGTTATGTAATACACACGATAATATGGGTGTGATGAGCTGGGAAGGAAACTCGTGTTCATAGAACTAAAGCTTTCAATGTATATACTTTTTTCTGTTTTATTTATTTATGAGAGGAAAATTTCCAGAAATCCTTAAAATAGTATTACAAGTGTCGATATTACTAGAAAAATAGAATTGTATATACGATTTGTTTTCCGTTTAATTATACTAATTATGTCACTGAAATGGTAGACGGGCGAAGTGTGAATGTCCCCTATTCGGGTCCCATCGCGCATCCGTCGACCTAACCGTTCGGAGTTTTCAGTGGTTTTGTTCGAAACGTAGCTTTCGAACAAAACCACAATTTCAATTCTAACATACCTAATTTTAAGCTAAGTAAGGGTCAGATTGGGGGGAGGGGCTTGCAGCTCCCTCCAGGATATGCGCCTGTTGCAAATAGTATAAGCAAAACTTTAAATCAAAAGCAGGAAATAACGATCCATTATGATATATACGCGATTATAAAACCAAAATTAATCAATAAATAAATACAAATAATTATGTGGTTCACAAAATAGACTTTTTACTAAGTGATCGTTTAAGTTTGCATCAGCTGGTGCATGTACGTGGAGACGAAGAGCATTTCATAACAAAACTTCTGTAAATGCAATACATTTGTTCAACGACGTATCAGAAAAATTTTCACGCGCGTTGAATGATAGATTATAGCAACAGTACTCTCCCTCCTTTCCTACCAATGTCTCCTAGAGCGTAGTCAAATGGTTTATTTGTTACCGAACCCCACGCTCCACAGATATGCTCTTCTCACTTTAAACAAGTAAACAGTTGAAGGCAGGGTCGATTCGAGAATATTTACACGGTTACACTGAATTTATCAGGAATTGTGTAAGAGGTAGAAGCATGTGTGAATAACAAATATATTTGCGACAAAAGAGACTGCATTAAATATTATTAACTTTTTACTTATTTATTGGTAGTATACTTCGTTTAAAATATAAGAATGTATGTAGAGTTTCTAAATTTAGATTTTTCTTACTCATTTCGCGAACAGAGACAGTTACGACAGTATTTGCGAACTGTTTTCAGTGTTCTTGTAAAAGAAATATTTATACTATATGCATGAATTTTAGCCTAGGTTAATCAGGAATAGTGAGCTTTCTATTAGTGAAAAAGTTTTATAATCGGTTCTGTAGTTACATCGGTTCTGTAGTTACAGCATAGAGCGTAATGTAGTAGAATCATTTTCAGTGTTCCTGTAAAAGAACTATTTACGCTACATGCATGAATTTTAGCCTATAATACTCCTATAATATATATGTAGCTTTCTATCAGTGAAAGCAGCAGTTACAGCAGACTTCAATAACAGTTTTATAAAAAAAAAATTATAACACTTACTCACCAGGCTTATCTGTATTTACATTGCAAATATAACCCATAAAACAATAATAAAATGAAGTTTTATTCTTATTTGTTCTTTAAACTTTGTTTGTACTTTTTCTCACAAAAATATTTATTCTAAAAAGTAATAGAATACCTACCTTTTATTTTTAATGTTTAAAATAGTCAATAAGATAACCAAATAATGTGCTTAGTTTTAAAAGTAAATGTTGTTTATAAGATAATCAATAAAAGCTTTTTCTTTTTCAGCAATTAAAGACTAGGTTCTTATACTTTTTAAAGTACCTTTTTCTTTGTTAATTTAATTGCACACATATATGCAGTTATATGACAAATATTGAGATGAATTTACAAATGTTAATTTCCAATTAATCTCAATATTACTAATAATTAATATTCAAGGGAATATATATATAATATATTACAGGTATAAGAGTATGCTTTATATAGTTAATTTTCAATAATTTAGAACATAAAAATGACTACAATATTTCAAGTGTAGGCAAAGTTTTTATTAATGAACACATATTCATAGATTGTTTACATTTTTTTTTCAGTAAAATACTTAATATTTGGATGCAAATAACTACATGGTTTACAAAGAGAATACACTGAAATATTAAATATACTATGAAAGATATTTCATTAAACCTTGAAAATGTTTTTGAAAACTAAATCAATTGTTTTAAGACAATATTAATGAATCAAAAATTGAAGTTTTATCATACAGGTCTTCTAAATTTACCAAATATAATGACATTCAAAATAAAATATTTTAACAAACGATTTTTTATTTTTCTGAAATCATGCAAAATGAAACAGAACATCTACAAATGAACCATACTTGACTGCATTGTCAAATTAACAAATTACCTTTTCTATCTCTCATTTGGAGAATATATTTTAGCAGAAAAACTAGTGTCCAACAATTTGATTATTTACTAAAAAATTTTCATGATGAAACCAAGTAACATTTTAAGGTGTATGCTAGATAAACAATATACTATACATATACAATATATATTTTGAAAGCAACCATAAATATTTTTAGAGGCAAGACAGTATTTTTCTTTTTCCATTGTCCAGTTTTGTTCGAATACAGAAACTAAATGCATAAAAAAAGCAACATATACAAATGTTGAAAATTTTTAAAGGGCTGGTGATATTTATGGAACATGGAAATTATGATAAGAACTAATTAATTATTATTACTATGTAGTATTAATTATTCAGACATCTCAATTTTGCGTTGGGGATTTATTATTATACAACCATTTAATTTTTAAAATGTTCAAATAAAAAAAAAATTATGTAATACATAATTTTTTTAAAGCAACACTTTTAGTAGGAAAAGCTTATTTTTATGAGTTGATAGTGCTTATAATTGAATTAATGGCTTTTCTTACAATGCAAATGCACATTTTAAAGAGATTTCAAAAAGAGAAAAAGCTAACTTTCATCAAATTCTGATGTATACTGTATAAAAAAAAGTTAAACTTACCAATTATTGTTGGTAGTATATAGATATATAGGTAGTATATGCTTACACAGACTTTTTCGCAATTCACCATTTAAAATTTCTTGTATAATTATTTATAAATATATTTGATATGATTTTTATACACTTATGAACTAAAAATTGTTGAGATTTGCCACTTTCACATACAAATTGATTAAAAAAAAAATTGTAACTCATCTTATTTTACTTTAGGTAATTCCCATAACAAATATTGCTGAAGTTTTAAATAATGTTCCTCACATTTACTATCAATACAGACGTTAAAAAATTTATAAACACAGATGTTCACAGAAAAATCAGTAGGCCAGCAAAGTCCACCACGATGTAAAGACATCAAGTAATTTTTTGCATTTAATACAAGATCCTGCTGCAGTATGAGCAACATGTCCAGCAATATAAATTAAAACTTTCAAATTAGATACACTCACTTTGATTGTATCGCACAAAAGCTAGACATCTAAAAATATGTCAGGTAGCTCTGGAGAATGTTTATCATATAATCAAACAAATATTTGCAGAATAAAATTAATATTTCAGCAGAGTGTCGCATTGAAAAAAATGTTTCTTTTGTTAATTTCGAATTTTTCACATCTAGATCCAGGCTTTGTGAATGCAGGAGCAGGTAGATTTTCCAATTTGTCATAAAATAAATCACATTTATGTTTTTCTTAGTGTGGTGTTTTTACATTGACAATTTGCCACCATTTTGAAATGACGTCAACGAAATGTAAAGTTCCAATGACATCTTTCCCGATTATGTTTTTGGGTGATTCCAATGCAAGAATGAATTTATTATCAAATAGCTTTAAAGCCAGTTGGACATTCTGAAGTTCTAAACGGTTTGGATATAGTGACTTTATGCTCAAACTTCATGGCAATTTAACAGTTCTTAAGGCTTCTTCCTCATACAAGCTTTTAAGGTGTGTAAGAGGCATTCATAGGTCTTGTTTATCAATGCTCTTTTATTGCTGCTGATCCAGCAATGAGCTAATCAGAACATAGAAGGACTAAAGAAGGTTTGATTAGACTCCCGCTGATTAATCCTGTTATTCTGTTTCATCTGAAAAAAAAAGGAGTAATAAGAATCAAGATATATGATAACTAGGTATAGGATTGCAGTAGCAATATCATGCTTATATTACAGATTTTAGAAAACTAGGGGGCCAAGGCCCCCAGACTTGCTACGCTCGCTTTTCGTATGAGGCACTCGGCCCCTAATCAGGTTTATTCGTAAAAAAGACATAATTTCAACAGACAAAACACGAAGATTGGATCAGATAGAATGTTACCGAGCTACACATTGCTTGGTTCTTGCATCGAAGATATTTTGTTATGGGAATCCGTGTTGTACGGGTGCTGAGCTATACTCCACCTGGAGTGCGGACTCTGCTTATAATCGCTGGAAAAATTATTTGCACTCCTCAGAAACACAATGATATTTAATGTTGCCATTCAAAAGTTATATTAATTAGGAGCTAAAGCGTAATAAAATCAGAACATCTGTTTCAGCTGTATTTTTAATAATGTAAAACCTATTGGACACCTTGCGAATTTGCCACCCATGGCGATTTTTCATTATTTGGCGACTTGCGTACATGTAAAGTTAATAAAAGCTACGGAACAGATAGAATAGCCTGCCACCCATGGCGACTTTTCATTATTTGGCGATTTACACATGCTCACAACCTATATTTACTGTTCATTTAAGGTTACCGGAAAACCGTTATCTATATTTTCATTTACATAATCATTTGCAGATTGGCGTACTTAACACCACGAATTATACCATCTCGCCGCGCTAGCAAATATCCAAAGTGTACTATAACTCCTATAATGGCATAGTTAACACCGCCAAATATTTCTACTGGTAGCAAATAATTCAGCTGGACGAGCTTAAAATAATCTGCATTTTAATTATTTTTCATTTTCAAGATATTAGTTATTCTGTTTTGCAAAAAACAAATAATCGCTAATTCTAAACTCCTGTTGTCTAAGCGAACTTACTATTTGAAAATTGTCAACTTTGTGTAGCACATTTTGAGTTACTTATTTCATATAGTTTTTATTTTGGCGTAAAATGGACATAATTCTAACTCATGTTTGTAAATTTCACGCGATTCTAGATACTTGGAAACGCTTTGTTGCAAAGAAATGAATGATTTTATGCCAAATCTGGCAACTGTTCGGCTTATTTTTTCAGTTTTTTAATAATATCTTCTAAAATAATTCGATTATCAAAATTTAAATCAGCTTAGCAGGTTCCTCGGAATTTTTTTTATCTGTGGGCACCTTAGTCGAAACTCATCCCTAGGGTTTAGGAGGAGTTAGGTCAACAAGCTTTGACAGTTCCAGCAGCCTTTACTTTTTTTTAGAATAGAGAGAAAATATAATTCAAATTAAGCTGTCCCAAAAATATGTAAGGACAATGAAACAATTTATTTTTATGAGTCATTTTCAAAATTTGGTGACATTTGCTGTCCGTGTATTTTTTTTTTTTTTTTTGGTAAACAATGTATAAGAAAATTTATTTCTTTTTATCATGGTTTTATTAAAACAGTTTCTAGTAGTGATACACATTAAAAAGCACAGTACCGTATTAGCTCGAATATAATGTGATCTTGAAATTTTTCATCAAGATAAGAAAAATCTTACATTTCGATCTCAAATTTAGTATAAAGTTAGGTTTTTAGCAGAAAATGATCAGTCAAAAAATATCCTGTTATATTCAAGCTAATACGGTATTTAATAATACATTTTAAAAAAAGAATTGAGTAGAGATGAAACCAAAATGTAGCTGTCCAAATCATAGAACAAGAAACGTGTCATGCATAATTACTTCCATAAAACTAAAATTTCTTCCGACATACTTAAACATTGTAATAGTTTAAATTACATCATGAGAAGGTTTTTATAAGGTTTTTTAAAAAAATACAAGATTTTTTTATAACTAAACATAGCTTTTGATAATTAAATATTTTGTGTGTTAAAGTTAAATACAGCTGTCCAGGCATTGATTTCATGTACATTATTTTAAAACTTTTTAAACAACAAAATTGAAATTTGAGAATTGTAACATCTGTTTACCATAAGAGCATGGTTGAAAAAACATCCAAGCAAACATCTTGAGGTTTTGGAATTCGACTAAAAAAGCAAAAGCCTGTTTGCGATAAGTATTTTTATTGCATGTTATGCCTATTAGCTTGACACGCTACCTTTTAAATCTACCCTAAAAATCCCGCTACCCTAAAAATCTCGTTTCGAAGCATAACTTTGATGATCCAGTAATTGTTTTGCAGTAGAGATGAGACGGGCTCAGCCCGAGCCCGGGCCCGACTCGGGCCTCTGTAATTCACGATTGCGTTCGGGCTCGGGCTCGTGAAAAATTTCTCCTTTGAACATACTCCTTGAAACAGATTTTAAAAAGTGATTCATGGGATAAATAGACGCACTTATTTAAAAAAATAGCGGCACGGGAGACTAGAAGGTGTGTGAAGCTCCAAAATGTATTGTATCCTATTAATGAAGTAGTTAATTTTATTTGTCTTTAGCTGAAATTTCGGGCTCGGGCTCCAACTTTAATAATATTGCTCGGGCTCGGATTAAAAGTCTTCGGGCTCGGGCTTCAAAAAATGA
This sequence comes from Cheiracanthium punctorium, assembly GCA_038373885.1. Classification (NCBI taxonomy): domain Eukaryota; kingdom Metazoa; phylum Arthropoda; class Arachnida; order Araneae; family Cheiracanthiidae; genus Cheiracanthium; species Cheiracanthium punctorium. The sequence goes on from JAWZYV010018076.1 coordinate 25,228, forward strand.
GCCCGAACTCATCTCTATTTTGCAGCAAAACTGGCTGTCCAAATTCAAACAATCGAGGAGGCTTGCAAAGGATCATGGGATTTTTCTTTAAATCATTCGATGCTTTTAATGAATAACCAAGAAACATGAATGTTTTGGGTGCAGATTTTTGTTGTTTATTGCCCTCCAAAATGACAAAAAAAAAAAATGAACATTAGTTCTCACATTTTTTTTTTTTTCATTTTCGGTTTTTTTTAAGGGGGGGGCGCTTTCAATTCGGAACTATTTACAGTTAAACCAGCATTACTCATAAAAATTTGTTGAGAAATTCTCATTTTTTTGTATTTCAAATCGGCTTTTACCAGATTTATTACAGGCTTAGGACTATGTAAAAGTATTTATGGCAGCAAGTCTATTGCACGAAATGTGCAAATTATCATGTTTGCAAGCAGATGATTGCATTTTTCCAATACCAAGGTTAAGTGTTGAGGGTCTCTTCGTTTTCCAACCTATATTTCATAAATGCATGAGTACATATGACAATTGCAGAATACTATACTGTTTGCAGTACTTGACGTAATATCGATATTCATCGCCGATTTCCCTCTTAAAATCCTCTGAGCGTCTTGAAAATGGGCAAATAATGTAAAGTTCTTTTCACGGTAAAATTTTCATGCAGCTTTAAAATTAATTAAAAAATAAAATTGTCATAGGGAGATTTGTAATTATTAAAAAGTTAACTCCGAAAATACCTCTTAGCTTGAATATCGAAATATATTTTATGATACCTTGATGTTATAAGTAATTTAAATTATAGATGCATTGCAGTGAAAACTGGAATGAAGTGAACGGGATTTTACGTGTCAGCCACTTGGAGGGTTAAAATTCAGAAATCGGGATTATCTCCGGTTTTCGATTCTTTGTAAAAATTTGTAAAGCCTACTTGCAGTAACAGTTGCAACGGCGAATGCATTTCTCTCGGTTCTGTCTTAACCCTTTAACGCGCGGTGTCCTCGCCGTGAGGACACGCCGTGAGGACACATTTGACTGTTGCCAGTCACGAAGAATAGATTGGATTTCTATAAAAAATAGTTGCGAATGACGTAGCTCCACGAGAATCCTTTACTTTTTAGCACGTTCATTTCCCGTAAAAAAAATGGTCACGATTATTTTTAACAGCACTGACATCTGCTGAAAAATGGAAGAACGCGAGAACATCTTGATAGATTGCCCAATGCTAAAAAAAGGGCAGCCGTTGCCATCGCCCGACTTAACTACCAGCAAGATGGCGGACGATCGAAACGTTCATCGCGTGCCACAGATCGAGAGACCCTTTTTTGACGACAGCTGGCTGTGCTCATCGCGTGCCACAGATCGAGAGACCCTTTTTTGACGACAGCTGGCTGTGCTCGAGCACAGCCAGCTGTCGTCAAAAAAGGGCCTCTCGATCTGTGGCACGCAATGAACGTTTCGATCGTCCGCCATCTTGCTGGTAGTTAAGTCGGGCGATGGCAACGGCTGCCCTTTTTTCAGCATTGGGAAAGGGTTGCGCCTCAAAGGGTTAACTTTCCATTTCCTCAGCATGCATACAGTTTTTTATCCTTCAAGCAATGAACATTGAGTTCTGCAAAGTAGTGTTATCCGTAGAGTTTGAATAAACATTTTAAGCGAAAATAGATAATGTTTGGACTATAAAAAATCTGGAGTGACTCTACTCGACTTTCCGAACACTTACGATTAAGATCATGACCCAGCATTTAAATCAATTTGAATGGATGAATCATTCAAACATATGCACCCAATGGAAGCTCCATCGAATGCACCGTGTCAACGCTAGCACACTTTCAAGAATTTACCCCCCCTAGGCCATCCTGTAAAAGAAATCCTGGTCGAAGCCCTGTAGGAAAACTATAAGTCCTATACACATCCAAATCAATACCGGTCTTATAATGGGGGTTTATAACATATATACCCAATTGGAGCTCCATCGGATGCCCCGTTTAGTGCGAGATCCGGTATTAGAAATATATACCCTCATCTGTTATTTAATCGAACTATGCATCAAACGAAAGGTTATTTTATTACCAATCCAACCGTAGTAGGTTGCCTTATCAAAAAGTTGGCTGAATCCATGGTTGCCTAGATTTTAGATGTAGTAAAAATACATATTTCATAATTATAAAAATTTTCAGCGCGGCGATGAGAGAAGTGTTGCGCGCGCAACTCCATGCGACAGACAAATGCAGCGAGTTCTTTTTAAAGAAGATTTTGCCGATAGTGTAAGCACGTTCCATTGATTAAATACTGGATTCAAGTGAGATTAAATATTAACGCGATATCATTTTTTTTTTACTCACACGTTTATTTATTAGCAACTATACATAAATATAAAATATGTATTTTTACTTTTTTTTGTTCAAAACGTACATCTTTCAAAAGGATATTTTCCGATCGTGTAAACACGGATTAAATACTGATGAAAGTCATATAAAATAAAATATCACAAAATGATACCAACATTTTTTTTTATTCATACGTAAATTTAACAATAGCAAAATGTCTCAGTAGAAATTTTTTGTGTAAAAACGTATTCCGATTCTGACTCGTGAGAAGTGCCTACATGTCAAAATCGAATTCTAATTCTTCATCATTTTCTTTTTGTTTTGATTCTCTTAATATATCCTCAACTTGTAAGGGTGTTGGGTCACCTACGAACCATGCAAGCTTCAAATAGCCATCCAAAAACCACCCACAATCTTCAGGATTTAGTTTGACGCAGCATGCATCCATTGCGTACAGTCATATTGAATTTACATAGATTGTGCGCAAAATTTTCTGTTTGAGTGAGATTCAGCATGGTGGAATGAGGTTGGAGTCGATCCTTTAATCTTGTTCATGAAATGCTGTTTGTCTTTGTTTATTGCATATGTTTTTTGGAACAGCTCATACCTACACGCTTAAATCTATTGATTAAAACTAACACTCATTTATTGATTCAATTTCTTATCTGCCGATTTAAATCCTTTTACGCCAAAAAATACTCATTCAAGACAATAATTTGTGAATGCCTCAATTCGCCCCAGAACTCCTCATCCGTTATATTCTATTTAACTCATTTTCCGCAAAAATCTTGTCTACTTGAGTATTCTGTCTGTCTCTTCTCCCAGACGACCCATATATCCTATTTCTGTCACGTGACCCACGCTGTTCAACGGCTAACGGTTCATAGTCGGGCATAGTTGTGTGTGTATTCGCTGTTGATAATTTTATGTTATATTCGAATACCAAATGCATCTTTTTCATATTCAGAGTTGTGAAATAAATTCAGCCTAGATATGGAGGAGATGCTTTAGGTAAAGATTTCGCTTTAATGACATTGTTTCTTACGATTGGATTATAAAAAGCTGTTGTAAAACAAATGAAGTTAGGATATCTCCACCCTAAGTGAGTAAGTAGTATTTTACCTTTTTCATGTCAATAAATTGGGCTGCTTCTTTAATTAAATCTCACAGCTGGTTTAACCATGATTGCATTTCTGTATTCTGACTGTACTGTGAATTCGTTTTATAAGAGACTATAGTGAAATTATATTCTATCTATTAAAAAAATACTTTTTTATAGTGTATTAAGATATATGTAATGTATTTGCCTTGATTTAAAATTTATTTTCTCGGGCTTATAATCATAGATTACAGCTCTGATAATAAAAAATGAAGAAATCGAATCATTCAATATATTAATCAAAAACAGCAAATTTTAATAAAACACCCTTTTTCTAGCTTAAAATAATAATCTTAATTGAGTATAGATATGTTAATTAAAAAAAGGGCTGATTTTGCAAAAACGCTCATTCTATAGCTTAAATAATAATCATAATTGAGTACAGTTATATTAATCAACGGACAGACACTCCACATTTTTGGAGTATCTGTCGGACGGACAGACACTCCAGGACGGACAGACACTCCACATTTTTGATTATTATTTAGCCTAAATGGAGCTGTTGTATAATGCTCAAAAATTGAGAATTTTTCGCTCCATTGATATTTGTCGATTAATTGAGCAAATTTTACTCAATCGGGAAAATGGCTGTTTGAAGTCAGTAATTGAGTAAAAATATACTCCGTTTGATTATTATTTTACTCAACAGATTTAAGCGTGTAGCATCATTGATGTTATAACATTGCATGATCCTTTAAAGAACGGTAGTAAACTCCTGAACACGCTGATTTTTTTCTTCCAGGAGTACATCTGCTGGGTCCGTCAATGATGCGAATATTTCCTGAAAATCCGTTCGTCTAAAAATATTTTTAAAGGCTTGAGTTTCCCTTTGTTATAACGTGCAGCTGTATAATCCCACCCCGTAAATGCGTGGAAAGCTAGCAGACCCAACCATAAAGTAGGACCCAATTTCATCGCAAGCTCAATACAGTTAATGCAATCAAGATCTTTCTTATTGATTTTCTTTGGTGATGAACCCGCCAACCAAATTTGCGTCTGTGGAACTTTCTGTATAGTGGCCAGTAAAATTATCAAGACATCGGTATCATTCGCTTTAACCAATATTTTTGAATTAGGTGGCGCTTTCGATATATGAAACATTATCAGCATATCTACCTCTTCATGCTGACATATATAATCTTCTTTACGTTTCACGAAGTGATTCCCGATTGTATAGAAGAAAAACAGTGTTCTCCGACCGTTATAAAAAAAATTTTTGTTTTGAATTATTGACACTAGATTATCATTTTCCCAGCTATCAGCCAAGAATTGTACCAGGCTTCTTTCAAATGGTACTTTTTGAGATTTCCAAGAAAATCGCTAGGTTTTGGTTGAAGAGGTCCTTGGATGACATACGGTCTATTGAACTCCAACCGATTTTGACGTTCAGTCTTTCATAGAGGGTGTTAAGTGCCTATCAAAAATTACGTGTATTTCAGAGGCGTTAGTTGAGCACTATTTTATTAAGATCGATTCAGCCACCTTGTCAAATGTCTGCGGCGTAGATGATCCGATAACATTCAAGTAATAAAAACCGTCTATTTCATCGATATCGATACCGGTATGCTCAACAGTTTCGACATTGGACTTCAATATACTTGGGCTAGTTTTGGATTTGTCAGTTTTTAGCAAACTCACCAGTACGCGAGAAAAGAGCAAGCGGCACAAGCGCAAACAGAAACGTTGAGCAGTAGTACTCTATGTTGATGTCTTTCTCAAGACTAATCCCAAGTAATCAGCCAAAGATGTCTCTTTCCAATTTAAGAACGGCCTTTTTACTTTTATGTTTGTTGGTTTGAGCTTTGACGGCGGACTGTGAAGCGAAATTCGGGATTTTGTTACGCTTTATCGGTTTTTCGAACCTTTCGGAAATGGAATTATATTCTGAAATAAACATCAATTTTTGTTGATTTCCAACCGACTTAATGTTGATTAGAAAATCACTAACTTCAGAAGATGCTGCCTTACCAGTTGAAATATTAAGAATAATGAGAACATTTTTATCGATACTCTCAACGGAGGGATTCAGTGTATTTCTTATTAGTCTCAATGATACTCTGAGGACTTCCGTTATCCTTTTCGATTCGACTTTTCTGCAAGGCAAGCAGGGTCCGATTTGCAGAGTTCGGGGCTCTGGGCAAAAGCTTCATTGAGGGCTCCTTTTTTCGAAAACTTTTCTAAAATGTACAAATTTTTAAATTTAAAAGAAGAATTTGGGGCCCCGTTTTGGTAGGCCCGGAAATAAGGCCCTGAAGGCACGACTGGTATCATCTTTTTGCGATAGACCGAATTGTTCTTAATACAATTAAAACGGTAAATCCAATTTTGGTCCTTATGCTGTGACTAAGTTGTTGGGCTGATATGGACTATGATGTGAAACATCAGCATTAATGGTCTGTTCTAACGTTAAGTCATTAGGTAATAGAGAGAAACAAGATTTGGTACGTCGGATGATCCTCGTCTAAATTCAGATATCATCCGCGAATTGCTGTTCATAAGATTACATAATGGAACATCTGGCATAATTTGGCTGGTTCAATGAAAAGGACGTGCTGTAAATAGAGTTTAATAAATCACTGTACTGGATTCTTCTTGAAAATGGAAGAAACAAATTAATCAATTCACAGTACTGGAGATAGTATTGAGCCGTCTTTCTGTGCTCACCGAGCAAAGTTTTTATGTGCTATTCTACGATTTTCCCCAGCATTTCAAGTAAGTCAGTTTGGTAAGCAACGAAACTTACAATTTGATCCTTCGAAAAGTTCATCCAGCATCTCAGGATGTCATTCATGCTGAGACAAATAAGCTCGAAGTGAGTGTTGCCAGAAACGTCTTCACATAAATCGCTAGAGGTTGATAAAAAAGTATCAAAAAATCGCAAATTTGACGTCATATTAAGAATACTTAAAATTCATAGAGTCTAAAAAACCCCCAAATTTAGTAGCATATAAATGCTTTCAAGAGAAGCAAATATTGCGAAATATCTCAAAACCTGGCAAATTTTACTGTAAAATCTGGGCAACCATGGATTCAGCCAACTTTTTGATAAGGCAACCTACTACGATTGGATTGGTAATAAAATAACCTTTCGTTTGATGCATAGTTCGATTAAATAACAGATGAGGGTATTTTAACAACGTTTACTGGCCTCTTTGTACCTGGCAACCCCATAGTTGGGCAGAGGAGAAAGTAGGCAACCCATATTTTTTCAATTGGTTAGGGCATATTCTCTCAACTAATGCTCGATTTTCATAAATAACAGATGGGGGTAGTTGATCGAAAAAATTTAATTAAAAATTTAATTACTTAATATCATCAGTACGCGATTTAGCTAGGCAACCTATTTGCGATGTATCAATGGATACATTATCTAGCATATGTTCTTTATCATTATTAAATAACAGATGAGGGTATATATTTCTAATACCGGATCTTAGACTAGTTGAGGAGCTATCGTGTTCCCTCACATACACACACATACAAACATACATCTCGTAAAAACAGAATAAATGAATTCAGAAGACCTCCAAACGTGTCCATACACCCCAATCTCGAAGTCGAATTTTTTTCAGGATGACAATACTTTCCTTACAGGGTACATGTTCGGAAAGTAATTTTTTATAGGATGATTTTTTAAAACGCGCATTTCACTTTACTCGTTTTTCTCGTGCCCCCACACTTTGGGATGGTTCTGCCCCTTACAGGTTAGGAACCGCTGCTGTACGAGCAAGATGGTTATGACCGAACGCCCCACAAAATAAGGATTCTACAGTTGAAACTCTATAAATGAGGTATAGACTATAGATGAGATGGGCTCAAGGAATCTCGAAGTTTAGTTCAAAAAATGTCCGCTCGGTACCACTTTGCATGAAAAAACAGGAAGTTTAACAAAGGGAATTCCTGATTTGAAAAGTACAGATATACAAATAATTTCAACATTTATTCTACAGTTTTTGAGGATTGATCAACTAATGAGTTTCATTTTTTAAGCTGATTTCACAATTCAAAGCTTGTTGTAGCCAAAATTACAGTTTGCTACAGGCACAGCTGGCTGTGCGCGAACACAGCCAGATGTCGTCAAAAAATGGTCTCTAGATCTGTGGCACGCGATGAACGTTTCGATCGTCCGCCATCTTGCTGGTCGTTCAGTCGAGCGATGGCAACGGCTGCCCTTTTTTCAGCATTGGGCAATCGATCCAGATGTTTTCGCATTCTTCCATTTCCCAGCAAATGCCAGTGCTGTTAAAAAGAATCGTGACCCTTTTTTTACGGAAAATGACGTGCTCAAAAGTAAAGGATTCTCGTAGAGCTACGTCACCCGCGACTATTTTTATAGAAATCCAATCTATTCTTCGTGACTGGCAACAGTCAAAACGTCAGAGTTGGGTAATCCCAGAGCGGGAACACTGCGCATTAAAGGGTTAAAGGCCAAAATAGACTCACATGCGATTGCCGTACGCTGCAGGGTATGAGGAGAGTTCTTATTGGTGAAGGCTTTGCAACAGGGGGGGGGGAAACAATGCTGGTGCGAAGAATTTAGTGGCTTTTAATGACCAGTCGGGATTTGCCGACTAAGGATAACCCGTGAAACCACAAAAGAACGTCAAGCACACTTTTCTCCCCAATCCGTCTTCCCGGAACAGGTCAATTTCGCCGAGAATTGTCCTCTGTGATTCCACCCGTAGGACATTTCCGCCGCGCCATTTTGTCATGAACTGACCCTTACAGTACAATTCCGCCTCGCCATTTTCTTGTGACAGGAAATGGAGTTTGAATATCGCGTTCATATTTGGCGATTCATCCAGCACGTCTTGGCTTCGACGGAATACCAATATGCCCACAGGTACATATGCTAGTAAAATCAGTCGAGTAAAAAAAGTTGGTTTCTTCAAATGAGTCCATAGGGTTACAGGGGGTTACTTTACTTTAGGGTTACTGTGGGGTTACTAGGGTTATTTTTCCCTAGGGTTTCAGTGGGGTTACTTAAACTTTAGGGATACTACAATGGGGTTACTTTACTTTAGGGTTACGCTGCGATGCATTCACATTTCTCTCTTTATATTTGCAAATTTTCCGAAACTGTTAATACAGCTCTTTTTGCCATCATGAATTAAGACTCTGGTTATTTTGCAGATTTAACTGCTAAATTCTTCGATCATTCAACGACTAATCTAACGTTTGAATGACAGATTTTGCATTTCACCCCGTTTCCCTGGAAGGCGGCGGAAACTAGAAGGAGGGAAGAGAGGAGAGGAGAGGTTTCTTCAAACATTGTTCTCAGTTTTCAAAAGAGAATGAATCGGAATTCATTACTACTGAATACTATTCGACTTTAAAAGCATATAGACGTAGGAAGGCAAGGGACTCTTAGGAAATTTAACTTAAAAAGAAAGATGTGCAAAGAACATATCCATTAATTTCTAGAAAATTTCTTACACTAGGCAAGATTTATTCTGGCGGTATATCGAGTTGGCGCTTTAACGGATCCATTCCATTGAAATTCCTATTTGACAGATTTGTTCACAGACATAATTGGCGATTAAGCGGAATTGGCGCTATTTCGAGATGGCACTCAATCGGGGTTTGACTGTACTTACATTTCTATATGTATTTTAATACTTCTTGGTCACAATGAATAATAAAAAATAAATATGAATAAAAAATATAAATTTCCATTTTGCAGCTTGACATATTACTAATTTTCAGTAGTGTACATCAAGAACACATTGTTTAGATAACACACTGTGCTGTAACAGCAAAGTTCTAAAAGGGCCGGTCGGTCGCCAAATAAATAGCCAGGTTGGAAAGAAATGTTAGGCTTTATATATTTGGCAAAATTTAAATGTGACTCGCCACAGGAGTGATTAGAATATATATTTTTTGTAGCCTAGACAAAATGATTGTAATCCTGTGGGTAAGATTAAATAGAGAGTGCGTAAGAAGAAAATTCACAGACTACAGACGCCAACAAAATGCATTCCAAAGGCTCAGTGCCGATCCTAGACCTTCGGCCGCCCACGTGCAAATTGAAATTGGCCGCCACCTTTCTTACAAACCAACAAAATCTTTAAATAAATTACTATTAAACACTTTTTAAAAAAAGTATGGAATGGATGAAAATCAAGTTAAAGTTTGGATTTTATTTTCACAAAAATACAATCACAACTATAATAAGTATTTCTGATCTTTCAAAAAATTATAACAATATTTTTCGAGCTTTCTTACAGGCCAATTCATGTATAACACTTGAAATGTCTATCGCCTCACAGATGTCACTTTCAATTGAAAGAGTAGCCAAATTCGTAAGCATTTCTTGTGAGATTGTAGATCTTAAGTAATTTTTAATCAAACTTAATTTTGAAAAGCTGCTTTCACCTGAAGCAACACTGATTGGTATAGTCAAAAATATTCTGAGTGCTATAGATAAATTGGGAAAATAGGATGTTGAATCTTGACTTAATATAGGATTCCAAAATTTCTAATGGCTTTAACCGTCAAGTATTTGGAAACAGATCTCGAAAACATAGAATGGCAACTGCATTTCACTGTGCAATTCTATACCGTCTAAGTCCTTATCTATTTTTCCATCTTTATTTATTTGTAGTTTAATGTCCAAATCCATACAACTTTTTTTCAGATTGTCACTATCTTCAGAGTTAAACGTTAGTAAGAAACTGAATATTGACAGAGTTAAACGTTAGTAAGAAACTGAATATTGAGAAAGAGCTTTCCATCAAATCGGAACGTTCACCTACTGAATGGATGGAAATATCCAAAATTTGAAAATAAAAATGAATCTTAAACTTTTTTTCATAGTCTGTAAAATGTTCATCATGTGATTCGTAGGGAAACATATGAGGTTTTTTTATTTCAGGAAATTCGGGCTCTACATTAATTTCCTGTGCAATAATAGACGATTGATTGATAAATGTGGCAAAGCTTTCGTCATTTCTTTTCAAAATTCAATATGTTTTTAAATTTCTTAATGCTTCGACACATTCTGTTAAATCTATGTTCGATTGCTGCAACATTTTTGAAACAATATTTATTCTTTCTAGCAAATCATTACCGTAAAACGGGGTGAATCGGAACAGCGGGGTGAACCGGAACGAAACTTCCCGGTTATACAAAGAAATTCCCCATAAATATACGTTAGGGAATTTTTAGTCGCCAATTTTTTTTTTAGGAAGGTAATATCATGAAGAATTGAAAAATTAAGTTTTGTCGTGTTGGCAATGCTGCTGGCTTAGGAACAAGACTGCAAGTGGAAACCCAAACATTTTCCCGTTTTCATCGTCTGCAAAGCTTTGCATGTAAGTACAAACCTTTTAGAGTTCTAAAAGTAGTATTAGTGTATTTTGATTAGGCATATATCTATACATTAATATGTCATATTAGAATTTTCGTACTTCTGAAATTGCGTAGTAAAAGACGAAGAATTTCTTGTGACTTCATAGGTTTAAGATTTACGGGGTGTATCGGAACACATCTTTTGTTGTTGTTCCGATTCACCCCGCAAATTACTGCCATGGTTTATTCGTCTATACAGTAATATTTTCATGTCACACCTGAAAAAATATGTATAAATAAGTATTTTAACAATATTTCATTTGTTTCAGGTTCTGTACGAAGTTAAGATGCCAAGAAATTACGCAAGTAAACAAAAACAGCCAAGCCCCAATCCAAGTGCAATGGAAAAGGCTTTAGAAGAAATAAAACGGATATGTGGGACAATTTTACAAAAGGGTCCCCCAAACCTGGAGATTTCAAGGAGGCAGCGTTCCTTCTGGAAGATGTGATAAAAAAACTACAGCCAAATAAGAACATCCAAACATCTGCTCGTTTCAAGGACATGATAACTTTTGTGAACGACATGAGTCAATTGAATGTGTATTAAATCTATCTTTCTCAATTTAAATGCATTTTCTTACAATAAAATTTAAACTTTCTCAAGTTCAAAATTGTTATCGAATTTTTAAAAATTTACACATTTACTTTTATAGAAGATAACGGATTGATTTGATAGTAACTACGTATTCCTATTCGCCCCTCATCATTATTCCTTGTTTTTATTAACCCTATTAAACACTGAATCGAAACAAATACAGATTTCAACATGTGTTCCGATTCACCCCTTTCTGCGGGGTGAATCGGAACACCACTAAAAAAAAAATTTTTTTAATATAAAAACAGTTTAAAATGATTAGCTTTCCCTCTCAAATAGAACAACAAAACAAGACCGAAGTTTCTAATCAAACAGTCAAATTTAAAAAAAAATCGTTAGTTACTTTTTTTTACGTTTAAAGTTGAAAACTGTTCCGATTCACCCCGTTTTACGGTACTGAACATATAAATTTGAATGAACAAATTGTTTCCGTTAGAGATTTAGCTTTTAGCTTTGCTACACGATCTTTTGCTTCATGTGAAAGTTGATTCAACGCAACGAGGATATTTTTAAGATCTGTTTGCAATGGTCGTAATGCAAGTATTCGACTCTTCCAGCGAATATCGTTTAGCGGCTTTAAATAAAAGTTTGGAATTGTATTCTTTAAAATATCACATCTGTATATCGAAGCTGAAAAATAGTTGTATAATTCTTGAATAACATTTAAAAAATTTGTAATCTCTCCACTTGATTTAGCAGCGTCGTTAATTACTAAGTTCAGATAGTGTGCCGCGCATGGTGTAAAAAGTGCCCTAGGATTAATACCTAATAATAGTCTTTTTTGCAGACCTATATTTTTTTCCGCGCTTGTTGGCGTAATTATCGTATCCTTGTCCCCGAATGTTTTGAACAGCTAGATTTTAAACTAGGAAGTACATCATCTAACACAAAATTGAACAAACCTTCCCCTGCAGTATCCTTAATTGGGTAAAATCCAACAAAATATTCGGAAATGACTGATTTGCTATCTGACATGTTCACGCAACGAATTATAAAGGTGATTTGTTCAGTGTGGTTAATGTCCGGTGTGCTGTCCAATATAACAGAAAAATATCTGGACTTCTGTATTATTTTTATAATCTGTTTTTAGTAGAATCAGCTAAAAATGCTATAATTTCATTTTGAAAATGTCGACCTAAATAATAGGGCATGCGGCTATTTTTATCCTTAGAGTTTTGGACGTTATTTATAGGTTCAAGTAAAACATGATCGAATTTGGCTATCATTTCCAGCGCTTTTTAAAAGTTTCCATTGTTTTTTTCGTATAGGTTTGAACTACTAACTCTAAAAGCTAATTTCTGGCTAGCCAAATATTGAACAAGAGCAATCATTCGTTCGATAATTTCTCTCCATCGTTTCTTTTCCAAAGAAAATAAGTTTTGTTGTTCTCTATCTATTGTGCTATTGTTGCTTAGCCGTGTTTTGAGCTACCAAAAAGTCTTAACACATTTCATATGTTTTGCACTATTCTCGTGTCTAGAAAAATAGTCAGAGCAATGTTGCCAATCCCTATAACCAAGACTAATAAGCTGAATATTTTCTCCTTCAGACCCTCCAAATAATTTGCATGGAAAGCAAAATGCGGCATCTAATGAAACAGAATATAAAAGCCAAGTTCGTCTAACTTTTTCACCATTTTTCAATGAGTTGTAAACATACGAATAACTAAATCGTCTACTAGTTTCACTTGTAAGAAATTTAAAATTTTCACTTTCAGACATAAATTCCGTCTCAATTAAAAGTTCAATAGTTCTAAAAGTTAATTTGGAAGGCCAAGTACCAGCATCACTGACAGTAAAACCAGAGGTTGTGCTTTCTTTGGATGTTCCAGGATGAGCCTCTGCGAGATCAGATTCTGCTATGTCTACATTCTCCAAAACCACGGTCTCGTTCGAAGAAAAAATTACGTTATCGGGAGGTGAATCCAAACTGTCGTTTGGTTCTTCTGTTGCTTGTATTTTTGCACTGCTGTCGTGGCGAACATCTTTGCATTCAGTCAAATTAGTAGAGTTAGATCTTGGAAAAAAATTATATAAGTTCATTATTTTTTTATGTTGGTTGATAATCATTTCGCCGCCCCTTAAGTTTGGCCGCCCACGTGCGGTGCACCATCTTGCCCCCCGCTAGGATCGGCACTGCAAAGGCTAAAACCAAAGTAAATTAAGAAACAGTTAAATAACATTATTGACAGATGAGAGATTGAGATTTAAAATGGCAAGAGTATTACATTTAGAATAGGCAAAGGGAAATCAGAAGTGCTCATAAATGTGTGATTAACTTCATCAAAAGTAATTGTAAATATGTGAATAACTGCATCTCACACACCTCTTGCAGGAAACCACGCTGAATCTATTCTAGCATAGAATAGATTCAGCGTGGTTTCCTGCAAGTGGAAAGTGGTCACATTGGACATTCGTGGAAAGTGGTCACATTGGACAGGTTAAAAAACTTAAATTTGGAAGATTATCTGGTCACTATACAGTTTTCGCAGGTGGTCACTTTACAAGATATTTTCCCCATACATTTTTTATGAGTGACAATGAAATTACATAAAAGTGTTCACTTTAAGCCCGGATTTCCTGCAAGCGGCAACGTCCAGCGCTCGCCTTTGACAACCGCGAAAAAGTGCCCGAGGTGACATCTGTGAAAAACTGTCCACAGCTGTCGCGAAAGGGTGGTTTCCTGCAGGCGCGCGGCATTTTTCTGCGTCCACTTTCTGAAAAACGGTTGTTGGGCAGGCATTCTTCGTTTTAAGCTGAAAACGCTTCGCACACTGAAAATGGCTGAAAGTGTTGAAAATGAAAGTATTGCTCTTGTATTAGATGAAGAGCAAGAAGGAGAAGAAATAATTTCATCGGCTTTTGTAAGAAAAGATACCCATGAAATATTTAAAAAAAGAGAGGATGAAGGAGCTTTTAATATTTTAGTTCAAAGGCATCTAAAAGACGACGAAAACAGCGGTTTTTTTTTCTTTTTTTTTTGACATACACCCTTAATTCCAGCATCCATCTGAAATAATTACTGATATATGGCTGAACATGAAATTATAGAATGAAAAATTTAATTATTGTAAAATTCTAAAATCTCATTTATAGACCACACAATTCGATCTGTGATTTAAAAAATATTTTTCTTCAATTCTAAGCAGGGGGCTTAGGCAGAAATGTTTCATGTGGTACGACAACTGCAACTCACATATATGCATGCATGTGTGTGATAAGGTATTGAAGAATATACATTTTGTATGGCAAAAAATTCCTCATAGGGGGGGTTATGACACCCCCCCCTTGGCTACGACCCTGATTCTAAGTATTATATTTTTTACAAAATGATTGATATTGTTATTGGGAAATTACGGAAAATTATCTGCACGAAGGATCTAGGCCGAGAGTTACATAATGATTGAATCAGTGCAAAGCGGCATAGCGGGCGAATGCCCGGACCCTGACCCGTAGGGGCCTCAAAATCCATCTAACTATTTTTCATACCTCTTGGAAAATTTTTTCTTACTTTCTTTTCTTCTTCTTCTTCCTTTTTTTTTTTTTTTTTTTTTTTTTTTTGTATTGACTACATACTTACATGTTATATCTGAGTCATTTCATCTCATTTCAGGCAGGCAAAGTCAAAACATGTCAGGTCACCATCATAGATTTCTTTGAAAAAATTATGGTAGTTACGGCTGTGGGGATGTGAAATATGCCAAAAGGATTTTGTCCCAAAAAATTTTTTTCTTCTGCTACAGCAGTTTCAAATTTGGCTTAAAATCGGGCATTTTTAGAAGATACGGAGATCATGCAACACTTAAACTGCTGTAACTTCAAAGTTATTTCATCTATTGACTTATTTTTTTTTTATTTTTTAGCTATTAAGTTACCCTTGAATATTTTATATTTAAAAAAAACTGATTGCAAATTTTATATGAAAAAAAAAATGTTTTTTTACCCTACAAAACTGCAATTTTTCAATTTTTAGATTTTTTTCCCTATTAATTTTTTTTCTTTTTTTACAAAAGTAAAGGTGCCATTCAAAACTACTCTTAAAACACTATTAAAGGAATTTTATTTTTAATTTTAGACTGACCACATTTTGGGAAATTCAGCCTTGAAAAGTCCAAATTTTCCAAAAACTTCAAACTTCGGATGGCAACAGCACAAAACCCCATTTTTTTTAAATCTCAAAATGTACACATTTGATATATCATGCATGCTTAACAAATTAAACATAATTAGATGTTGTACTTTTGCCTCATTAATTTTATATGATTTTTTGAAAATGGCTCATTTCAACAATTACAAGTCCTGAATGTTGTTTCCGTTACATCTCACCGTAAATGTTTCATATAAATTATACTAGAAATTTTAATTTTTCTATTGCTAAAGAAAATTTATTATTTTGCTTAAAATTTAAAGCAATAAAATTTTATTGCTATGTGCATATGCGTGTAGATAGATAGACAGATTCAGTTTCCCAAGAATAGCAGTACAGATAATTAAAATGCTAAAAATTTGAAATTCAGTAATAAAATGTTTAACAAACTAAAAGTATTGTGAAATTAATATGTATAGATATATATACTTTTAGCTTGGAAATGTTGGCTTTTTATTTAAAAATTTTTTTTTTTAGTTTTCCACCCCTCTTGCCAGATAAGAATTTTACTGTGCAGTTAATTTGCTGCACTAGATTGTTTTCTGTATTTTTATTTTATTTTATTTTATTACTGTTGTAACATTTATAAAATGTAATTCTTTATATAACTATAGTTCTTAAGGAAATAATAAAAGCATAATTTTTTTTTCACTAATTAAAAGGCATGTAAAGAGAAAATGTGCTCATTTCGTTCTAATTCCATTTCATCAAAAGAATGAAGTTGTGCAGAGTGCCCTTGTGGAGTTAGATGTGTTACTTTGAGAAGAACATTCTCTATTGGCACAGAGCATTCGTCCTTCCTTATTCTGGATTCTCCTGGCCACTGAAATCCTTTCGCTGGGCCATGGGGATGCATGAATGATACATTTACATCCATTAGTTCTTTTGATATTCCAGTAATTTGTCCTATCCACCAATTATCTTCATAGATGCATCCAACAAAGTCTCCCATTTTGAAGTCATATCAATAGTGCTTTTTCACTTGGATGGATGTTTCAACTTTTTTAACCTCATGCTTTACTGTACGTCCTAGATATACGTCATTGCCCTTAAATAAATAGCCAATAATGTTTTGACTGAATTCCAACAACCGATTTTACATTTGCCCAAGCATTTTTGCTTGATCTGCAAGCTGCAACAGTTTCCTTTTTGAGATCTAAAAGCATGATATTGTTTACAGTATTAGATAGCACTCTAACAAGTGAAGTTACATCTCTAATTGCTTGCACACTGTCCTTTTGCAGGCTATGTATACTTGCATAGTGTTTACAGAGCCCACCTACTGCATCACATGCACTTTTGCCATGACCTGTTGCAGAGAAAATCCATTTTTTCCCCCCATAGAATTGAGTATTTTTTGACATTACATACAGTTGAAATCTATTTTTAAAATGACTAGCTGCACCATCTGAAATATGAATTAGTGTTTTAAGAGATTCACTAGTGCAACTTCTGGAAACATAATATTAATAAATAAAATATAATCATATATTAAAAAATAAAATTATATTAATAAAAAAAATAAGAAATGCCCTAATTTCTAAGCAAAAATAAATAAATAAAATAAAATAAAATATTTTCCTTTAGTTATAGAAAAATAAAAATTTCTAGTTGAATTCATATGAAACATTTGCTGTGACATGTAACAGAAACAACATTCAGGACTTGTAATTGTTGAAATGAGCCATTTTCAAAAAATCATATAAAATTAATGAGGCAAAAGTACAACATCTAATTATGTTTAATTTGTTAAGCATGCATGAGATATCAAATGTGTACATTTTGAGATTTTTAAAAAGTGGGGGTTTTGTGCTGTTGCCACCCGAAGTGTGAAGTTTTTGGAAAATTTGGACTTTTTAAAGCTGAATTTCCCAAAATGTGGGCAGTCTAAAATTAAAAATAAAATTACTTTAATAGTGTCTTAAGAGTAGTTTTGATTGGCACCTTTACTTTTGTAAAAAAGAAAAAAATTAATAGGGAAAAAAATCTTAAAAATTGAAAAATTGCAGTTTTGTAGGGTGAAAAAACATTTTTTTTTCATATAAAATTTGCAATCAGTTTTTTTTAAATATAAAATATTAAAGGGTAACTTAATAGCTAAAAAATTAAAAAAAATTAAGTGAATAGATGAAATAACTTTGAAGTTACAGCAGTTTAAGTGTTGCATGATCTCCGTATCTTCTAAAAATACCCGATTTTAAGCCAAATTTGAAACTGCTATAGCAGAAGAAAAAAATTTTGGGGGACAAAATCCTTTTGGTATATTTTATGTCTCCAACAGCTGTAACTACCATAATTTTTTCAAAGAAATCTATGATGGTGACCTGACATACCCTGCCTGACTTGAGATGGAATAACTCATATCTAAAATCGTTTAATTCTGACTTTGAGTACATACAAATGTATGTACGTGCTAATTTATTTTCGTTTTTACCAAATATAACATGAAAAGGGCCCCTAGATTCACTCTCGCCCCTGGAACTCGTAAACCCAAGTTACGGCACTGGATTGAATGAAGAAACAAAAAGTAAAATAGGATGTTTTTAAAAAACTTGTTTACCTAAACACAATAAAGAATCACAGGGCATTTTTAGACACCTTTGAAAATTCGTTTTTTAGTATATTTCAGGTACAAAGTCCCTTTAAATACAAAATTAATACTTAATGATGAATTAAACCTTATTTGTTTATAAAAAAGAACGTACAAAATGTATTTTGATATTTTTCACATCTCATTCAATGCATATGTAACAGTATATACATTTGTAACATGTAAATATATTTTTTTTATTCTTTTGTATCATTGAGTATATAATTATGAAAAAAAAAAAAAAAAATTGTGATTTATGAAAATTTGCGACTGCTAAGTTCTGTTTAATCAAGCATTAATTGGTACTTATATTCTCCATTCACAAAAAATAACTACTTATTAATACTCATTTAATGTGAATTCGTTAAAATCCAAGGTACGTTGGACGGTGTGTATTTCTTTTGTGCGTCCACGAATTCTCCACGTCAAGCGCCGTTCGCCGAGCGTCCACCAGATCTGGACGTCCCCTCCTGCCGCTTTCGCGAGTAGCAAACCACTTTTAACAAACGCGTTCTTTGGACGCGAGAGGCACCGCTAAGGTTATTAATCACTCTGGACGCCGGCCGCCTGCAGGAAACCAAGGCTTTAGGTCCCGAGATCGATCCCAGCCGCAGACGTTCGACAGAAACAGATTAAAATAACTTGAAATTTCAGCATAGAAGGGAAAATGCGTGAAAAAATAAAATATATGGTGCAAGTTCGCCGACAGGCGCCCCGTGCATTTAGGAAACATTTTTTTAAAGTTTGAAGTAAGCTTGCTATGTCAAGCTTAATGCAAGTTGGGCAAGTGTAAACTTGAACACTTGATTCAAGCTTGCATTAAGCTTCCACGTTTGAAATTTTCAAGCTTAATGACTTGATAAATCAAGCTTACTGCAAGTTTGATGCAAATTTGCTGTGCTGTCTGGGTTAGAGTCTTAAATTTTACAAAAACTGTTGAAAAAGTCAGACAAATGGTTTTAACTTTCTTATCTGGTGGCCCATATAAAAGTTTTAGAGGCCACTTTATTATATGAAAAGTAAGCTTATGGATTTAAAAAAAAAGTACTGATTTATATTTTTTTACAAGTACCAGTTGACATAATTTATCTAACACTAGCTGTGTACCCGTTCTCCGTATAACAGGGAAAGAAAATTTTTCTTACATGTATAGTTCGAATTGATTCTAGTGATGTGGAATCTAAAAATAAGCAAAATGATTTGAATCTTGGCATAAAGTTACCCTTTAGTTATTCGTAAAGTTAGTATAACTACGGATCTGTCATCATTGTAATATTATGACACAAAAAAACTGTATCGGTGTCATTCGCGATCTGAAAAAGAAAAGCTTGATTGTTAGCGGCGAATCTTCCTAACTTTCAAAATGTCTCATTTTTACTTCATACTCTTTTTTAGGTTTAGGTTATACCATTAATACCTTAGATACTGCATGTTGTGGAGGACCGTTTTATTTTATAATTTTTTTTAAATGCTCATTGTAATTGCTTCACAACGGACTTCTAGTTGTACAATAACGGTAGTGTTTGGCGCATTTTCTCTTCAAATATAAGACAATAAGCAACAGATATTCTAATTCGAATTTCGAAAAAATCGCTTTGAGATATGTCGGGACCTGTCCTGGCAAATTTGCATACAAAATTCGGTAGGCCAACGATTTGGCGAAATTCCCTCCAACTTAAATCAATTAACTTAGTTTGGTGAAAATTCTAAATATAGACCGTTTAAAATCGCCTTAATAACTGCATAATTTCTGCACAGAAAATTAAAATTCAACGCCGTACATTAATAAAACCTATGCTTGTTCTTAAAAATAGACTCTCATTAAATTGTGCCAAGCTCTAGAATCATCTTCTCAAAATCACACATCAACCATTTTATTTTTGTCAAATTAAAAAGTTACACATTTTCGTCTCAGAAAATTTCCACATCCTATTTTTCTTTTGAGCGTAAAACATTTCATTCCTGCTCTGTTTTCAAAAGCACACGATATTTTAATTAAAAAATAACCTTACAAATAATCTAAAAAAAAAAAAATTGGTAAATCTTTTAGTTTTACTTCAAGAGTCTGAATCATTTAATAAACTTGCCAAATATGGCAACCTAGATATGCTTAATCCTCGCTTTTCTACTGCAAGGGTTACAATTGTGAAATGGTGGAGGGCAAAAATTTGCCTTTTGCGACATTTTTTTTAATCGATATCTCCTAAAATAATTTGAATTTCGAAAAAATGGCTCCGAGGTATGGTCCTGGAGAATTTACATACAAAATTTGGTAAGTCTAGGATCACCTGTCTGGGAGCTACGTGAGACACAGACAAACTAACTAACCGCCTGACATTTTACAGTTTGTTTTATTTACATAGATTTGGCATCTCATCTCAGCCACTTGCTTGCATCTCTTAAATTGAAAAATGATTATCTTAAGTCTTATTTTTGAAAGTGGTAGAAATTTGGTACTTGCACTGTTTAAGGTAATACAGTGAAACCTCTCTGAGCAGCCACCCCACTGTACCGAGAACGTTTGGCCGGTCAGAGGGGGTGGCCGCTCTGAAAGGTTTTATTTACTACTAGCTGAAGCACCCGTTCTTTGCCATGAATGGATATTGATAAACCAACAATTACAAATGGAAAATAAATAAATATATATTAAACATACTTTGGTTATATATTTTATCGCTACAAAATCTGTTTTACAGTATTCGTCAGCCATATTCTATCTATACTTGATTTTTTTAAAATACTGTTTGGGATGTGCATCAGATTCTCCGTGTATTTGTCTTGTTCTTCAAAATTGAAATCTACGTTAAAATCGCCTCTATTAAAACTGTTTTAAAATTCCCGTCAGAAATATTCTTACTTCACCTTTATTTACACGAATATAGACACCAATATTCCAATTAAATAAACAGTAGTGTTAGGCAATTTCTCGACAAAGATGGTTGAGTTGTGGGGTTATGGCCAATTAGCTAAACGTTGGCTCTTCTGGGAGGGTGGGGTGCCCCACATGGGAGTCTTTCTAAGGGGTCCTAACCCGCAATTACGCTAAGTTTTAGAGGAAACCACGGAAACTCCGAACGGTTAGGTCGGCGGACGCGATTTTGTTTTGAACCAGGCACCTTCCGTCTCCCAGTTCAGCGTGCTAAACGCTCGGCCACTGGTGGAACACTCGACAAAGATGGAACATATCGTTTCGAGGACTCATTTCTTTTATGCCAAACTTCGCGATAAATCCCCAAAAATGGCAAACCTTGGAGACTTTTCACATTTAATCTGGCAGCTCTTGAAACATGATTCGCCCTTTCACCAGGTAGACAAAAATCTTTGTCTGGAATTAACAGCAGTGAAGAGCTAAAAATACGTGAAAAACACCTTTTTTGTCAACTGTCCTTTATTAAAGTCGACTTTTAAAAAACCTTGAAAAAGATTTTTATGAATCAGTGTTCGTTTCATTTTAGTGCAAGATTTTTATGGCTATGTTCATTTCCCTTCAATGCATGTAGACAAATGTGAAAGGAACTTTTTGGCTCCTCACACCAGTTTGGACACGAACTTTTAAAAACCCTGAAAGTGACTATTATGCATTCGTGTTCGCTGCATTTTAAAGCAAGAAATTTATGGCTATCTATATCCCTTTCAGATATATGATGGTAAATTTAGAAACAACGTTTAGACCCTTATGCCCGTTTTGATGACAATTCTAGAAAATCCTGGAAATGATTTTAAGGCATTTGTGTTCACTATATTTTTAAGCAAGAATTTTAAGCTATCTCGTCTTCCTCTGATACATGAAGGGAAAGGTGAAAAGAACGTCAAAAAATGTTTCGGCCCCTTACACCTGTTTCGGTGTGAATTCTAAAACACTCTGAAAATTATTGTTAGGCATTCGTGTTTGCTACATTCTAAAGCAAGAGTTTTATGGCTATCTCCAGTTCCCTTTGAGATATGATGGCAAATTCGAAAATAACGTTTTGGCCCCTTATCCCCGTTTTGATGCGCATTCTAAAAAACCCTGAAAATGAATTTTAAGCATTTGTTTTCACTGTACTTTTAAGCCGGAATTTTAAGGCTGTCTCTTTTTTTCCTCTGAGATATGAAGGGAAATGTGAAAAGAACGTTTTGCACCCATACCCCCCCCCCCTTTGGGTACGAAATTTAAAAAAAACATGAAAATGATTTTTAGGTATTGCTGTTAGTTGCATTTTAAAGCATGAATTTTATTGCTGTCTCTTTTTCCTCCGAGATATGAAGGAAAATGTGGAAAGAACGTTAAAGAACGTTTTGGCCCTTTACGCCAGTTAGGGTGCAAATTCTAAAAAACCCTAAAATTAATTTTTAGATATTTGTGTTAGTTATATTTGAAAGCAATAATTATATGGCTGTCTCTTTTTTCTTCTGAGATATGAAGGGAAATGTGAAAAGAACGTTTTGGTCCTTTTCGTTCGTTTGGGTGCGAATTCTAAAAAAATCCTGAAAAGGACTTTTAGGTATTTTTGTTAGTCATATTTTAAAGCAAGAATTTCACGGCTATCTCTTTTACCCCCTGAGATATGAAGGGAAACGTGAAAAGAACGTTTTGGGTCGCCACTGACGTTTGCGTTCGAATATTCAAAAAACGCTTCTTAAATGACGCTTTGGGCACAAAAGCTATGTGCTCCTAAACTTTCATGTCTGTATCTGCGGTAAATTTGGCTGGGTGATGATCATCAGTCAGTCAGAATATCTTCCTTTTTATATAGAGATTATAAAACCTTTAGGTTGCCAATTAATATAGTTTTAATAATTACGTGACTTCAAAACACTTAAATGGTGCATTTATCGCTAATTTGTTCAATTTCGTTAAAACGTGTGCATAACGCCTAGAGACTCATGACTGCGAAGCTCGCCAAAGTGCGGCGATTTTTAGGTTGGCGAGAGTGGAGGGACGTTAATTAAAATCATAACTTGAGTTTAGTTAAAAGTTATCACTACATTCATTGACTGTTAGTCAGTACAAAATTCGCTACGTCATTTAGTATAACATAAATGATTATTTTGATTTGCCACACTAATTTTTAACTATTTAAAAAATGTTATAACTATTTAATAGTCAAGCTGTACCAATTTTAATTTCCATGTATCCAATATAGCGATAATTTGTAAATCTTCCATGGTTCTGTCTCGTGTAAAACATCAACTGTGTAATCTCGAGGAGCTATTTAGAATCGCTTTAATTGCGAATAGGACGTTAGTTTTGCAGAATATACAAATTTCACACTTTTTTAAAAATTTATGACGACAATGTTTAACTGCTGTAAAAGATACACCAAACTCATTTTTAGTAAAAAAATTCCTAAAAATCTGCAAATTATGCTACATATTCAGAGAGAACTGTTTTTAAAAGAAAATTTTCTCCTCTATCCGATGATATAAATGCCGTTTTGCTGAAAACGTAATTGCCGCCGTTATTACGAATTAGGTGAGGAAAAATTCAAAAAATTGCATAGAATTAAAAAAAAATTCTAATTGGAATTTCGAAAATTTTAATAGTTATTCTGCTATTCGGGGCGAAGACGAATCCAATGATTCAGAGATCATTAAAATCGGTCCAGCCATTCTTGAGTTATAAGTGTTGGAACAAACCCGACTTTGTTTTATGTATATAGATTATTAGATAGCTGCTTATAATGCATAATATAAGAAAGTCTGATACATATTTCTTATTAAATACAATATGAAACTGGTGTGAACATGGACGTGAATGGCATTTTTGCTCAAATGGACTTTGCAAGTTATTCCTGGGTCTTATATTCGACCATGAACTTGACCTTGATTTTTTCCGCTCAAAATTAAAGCGTGGAGTGAGTAGAATTTCCCCAAAAAGGAAATGGGTGATCCCACTCGGTGGCTACTGATAGAGATTATTTTAACATTAAGTCTATGAGCCAAAAAATCCATGCCATGAAAAATTGGCTATTTAAAGGGGTGACCACTATACAGAGGTGGCCGCTCGGCGAGGTTTCACTGTAGTCATAAGTATATAGCTGCCGACATTAACATGCTAATTTTGTCTTTTGGAAATGATACTTATACCCTCCCCCCCCAAACAGCTATGGCCACGCCCAGTGAAATTTTGTTGGGTCTCACAAAGGGCCAATGGTAGCAAATTTTCAAGGAAACCCCCATCTCCTTCAGCAATGGCCGAAACCCGAATTTTTTTTAGGGTCTCACAAAAGGTCAGCAGTAGCATATTTTTGAGATCTCATGTACAGCAGTGGACTGACTCTCATTTTTTAAGCCTTGCCAAGGGCCAGTGGCATATTACTTTTAGGGCCTCCCCACAGTGATGGTCAGTCGCAGTGATTTTTTGAGGTCACACAAAGGGCCAGTGGTGCAAATTTTCAAAGGGCCCCCTACAGCGATGGCTGGATCAAGAAATTTTTTTAGAGGGTTTTGCAAAGATCAGTAGTACCATATTTTCTAGGAAGGGGCATAATGTCTGCAGCAGTATATTAGGGGGTCCCCCCCTATAGCGATGGTCAGTTTTTGGGATGTTTTTTATACTATAAGAAAGAGCCGGCAGGAGCATATTTTTGAGGGCCTTCTGAATAGCAATGGACGACCCAATAATTTTTTAAGGTCAAGTGGTATCATTTTTTAACCCTCCCCCCACACACGAAAGCAATGAACAGGCCCAGTGATTTTTTGGGGTCTTGCAAAGGGCCAGTGGTATCAAATTTTTGATCACCACTCTCCCCCTTCAGTGAAACCAGAATTTTGTTTTAGTCTCCAAAAGGTCAGCAGTAGCATACTTCCGAGTGCCCCTGTAGAGCAATGAACTGACCCAGTGATTTTTTTTCCAGTCTTTGCAAATGTCCGGGATATCATATTTTTATATCTGTATTCGTATCCTGGCCTTCAGCGATGGCCAGCACCAGAGATTTTTTGGGGGGTTCGCAAAGAGCCAGTACTAAAAAATTTTTGAGGGGTCCCCTTACAGAGAACCAGATTTTATTTTGAGGGGGGTGGGGGGTGGTTGCAAGTAAAGATTTTATAATTTTTAATAGACCTTTGCAATAGTAGAACTTATTTTATTTTAAACAGGCTTCAGAGATAAAAGGGAATAATATTATTGAAGAATAATGAAGACAATTACCTCTCATTTCTTTTGCTTCGGTTGTGGACGTACTGGTCATTTCAATAGAGAATGTAGAATGGAACCCAAGGAAGCTGTGAAAGTGAAATCTGCTGCTGTAACTTTTGTGATGGGTAGTACTGATGATAATCATTTTCTTTCAGATTCTGGAACTACACCTCACACGTGCAATAAAAGTGAATGGTTCGATGAATTGAAACCCTTATCTGGAACTGTTACTTGTGCATCCAGGAAAGAAAAGTTAAAAATGGCTGACATAGGAACTGTGACTGGAAAACTTTGCAGAGTAGAAAAAATACTCCTACAGATGCAGTACAGTGCATACCAGTTATAACGGACCTGGGATATAACGTACTATCGGTTATAACGTACCTAAAAGCTAAGTCCCGATTGAAGTCCTATATTTATAATGTTATTTAACTTCGGTTAAAACGTACTTTACTTAACAAAAGTACGTACTTTGACTAAAACGTACTTTTTATACTACAGCCAAAAATAAAATTTTGCTTTTCTTAAGTGTTTTATTTCCTTTTTCTCAGAAATTTCAGTTCTTTCAAGAACACTCGTTGTCCGTTTTCAGATTCTCTAGCGAGATGAATTGTGCGTCAATGAAGGAGCGATCCTTTATCTTTTCCCCCTGCTAGGTAGGGCTAAGAACAAGACCATGGTTTTTCATTCATCAACGCAAATGCCTTCTGAAAATCCCTATCTATAATGATTCTGATGATAGTGAAGAAGAAACAGAGGAGCCTATACCAAGCATGCCCAATGCATTCAATGATGCAAAAACATGATCACGATTTTTTGAATGCCGCAATGATGATGCAGAGACTCTACTAAAGTCTATTATGAATATCCAAAAAGGTATTTTTAAAGTAGCATCTGCTTATTTAAAACAAAAGAAAATGACAGATTATTTATTTGAATAAAATCGTAATAAATTTTCTTTGTCTTTTATTTAACTTAAATTTTAAAGAATCAGACTTTTTAAAAATGCATATTACAGTGAAATTATGAGCGCACTTTCCTTTTTTGTATAAAACTGAATCATACCGGCAGTATTGCTTATAACGTACTACTTTTTTAGGTCCCGGGAGAGCAGGGACCGATTTGCAGAGTTCGGGGCCCTGGGCAAAAGCTTCATTGGGGGCCCCCTTTTTCAAAATTTACAAATTTTTAAACTTAAAGAACAATTTGGGGGCCCCTTTTGGTAGGGGGACCGGGTGCTTGCCCCGTTTGCCCTGCCGAAAATCAGGCCCTGCGGGAGAGTACATTATAACCAGTGTCTACTGTATTATGTGCGCCTGATTTAAATGGAGAATGCAGTGAAACATATTCAGAATTCTGGGTACACTTTTATTTTTAAAGATGTCAAAGCATTAGTAGAAAAATATAATGGGCATTTCATAATTGGTGAGCTTAATTAGGGATGGACGCGAGACGGAAAATTGGCGTCTCGCAAAACAGTCTAAAAGCTTTGTCTCGTCTCGCAAAAATCCCTATACCGTAATGTTAAAAATGTCTGTCTCGTCTCGCAAAAAAGCTGTAAATCACTGTCTCGTATCGCAAAATATCGTCTCGCGTCCATCCCTAAGCTTAATAACAAGGGTCATTACGTGAGTGCATTCTTCCCTATTAAAGCTGAAGCTCAAACAGGAGAACATGATGCAAAACTGTGGCACCAATGAATGGGACATTCGTCCAATGAGGTATTAGGAGAAATGGGTCTACCAGTATTGAAAGATTTTTAAGAAGAATGCACTGCAGCTAAGCATTCCAATGAAGCAATTAAAAAAGGGCCTAGGCATCGAAAAAATATACCTAACAAGAGATCAGATGACTCCTTCAGACATTTGTGGTCCCATAGATCCTCAAACTGGGGCTGGTAAAAAATATTTTGTAACTCTCGCTGATGATTTTTCAAGATTTTATGAATTACATTTGCTGAAACATAAGAATGACACAATTGAAGTTTTTACCCTAGTAGCAATAACCCATCGGTCGATGAGAGGCGGGTGAGTTAAATCCGAGGAGAAGGAGCAATGGCCGATCACGGCTTTTCATCCAAAAATGGGGAAATTTCATCGGCAACTGGTACAAAATGTCCGCTTGGGGAGCCATAAAGCCGATCATCGTATCCCGATGACTCCGATGAAATAACGAAAAGAAACCGATAAACTGTTTAAAATATATTTGTTAATAAAAAATAAACGACTGGCAGCAAAATTTTCAAAAAATGTCCGTTCTGTTTATTATGTTTTCGTTTTTTGTATGCTAAATTTCCGCTTTTCTGAAAAAAAAAAAAAAAAAAAATCACCCTTCCCCGAACCCTGAGCGTTCTGATTACGAGATAAGCGCGCTACCCCAAGACCATCGAATCTTGCTATGTTTGTGGCAAAGTGTGAAGTACCGGTTATTTTAGTCTCAGATTGGGACTTTGGGTGAAATTTTGACGAAGTGTTGTTCAGCTATTATTAATAATAGTCAAATTATTCGATTGGTAGAGATCATTTTCACTTTTTACCAATGTATGTAAGTAGCAACAACATTCATAATTAATAATTAAAAAACAATATTGCCAATTGTATAAGAATTTTAGTGTGATTTTAACTTTCATATTTCTTGGATAACTTTTTAAAATTAACTATTTCTCTTCTTGCTGTTTACATGAAGAGGTTTCAAAAGAGTTGCTCATTGTAATGAAGTTTCCATTTTTCTTATAATGCAGCTGACGCTCAAATAGATTTTCTTTTCTTTTTTTTAAACACATTTTTTTAATTATTTAAATATTACAAACGTTTTTTATATAATAAATACTTATTTTTTTTGTAAATATTTCTTTTCAAATTTAAATTTTGTGGGAGGGGGCAAGGGGGGGGATACCACCCCCATGCCCCCTCCCAACCCCAATACAAGAAATTTGAAGTAAATTATGCGTTTAATTCAAGAATTGTTAAAATTTCCCTTAGATTAGAAAAGGCACATTAAACCACTGGGACACCTGCAAGGCCCGATGATATAGAGCTGCAGTTTCGGATAAGATATTGTTTTTCGGTTTCCCATCGGCGAAACTGCTCATCTAGATCACTTCTATCCATGAATGAAAATTCATCTATTGCAGAAAAACAAAAGTGCACTTGCCGATGACTGTATTCGACGAGTCGATGAACGACCGAGCAGAAAACAAGCAGTCATTGCTACTAGGGTAATAATTTATTGAGCAAAACCCTGAACTCTGTAAGGTACGCGGTGATGATGCCAAATAATATGCAACAGGTGAACTAATTAGTTGCAGTAAGAAAGCTGGCATTCTGATAGATCCTGTAACTCCGTTCACAGCTCCTTTAAATGGTGTTACAGAGAGGGCGAACAAACATCTATTGGAGAAGGCTAGAGCTCTGATCTATGAAGCAAAGTTGCCAAACAGTTTTTTGGGGATATGCTGTACAAACTGTAGCTTACTTGAAGAACAGAATACCCTGCCACAGAGTATTCAAAATAATACTCCGTTTGAGCTGAAGTATGGAGAGAAACCAGACCTCAGTACTATAAAGGTGGGACACTTATATCAGACTACCAGACAGCTGGAGGAAAAAATTAGATCCCAAATCAACAAAAATTCAACGATATTCATTGGATCCTCCAGTATGGGTTATTGTTTACTTGATCCAATAACAGAATGTCTAGTCAGTGGCAGCTCATATGGCAGCTAGTCAGTGGCAGCGCAAGTTTTTGAAATGTAGGTTATTAAATTTGACTTTTAAGGTAGGTAGGTTATTTAAATGAAAGTACAACGCACCTGACAAATTAAAATTTATTTGCGTTTACAACAGGTAATGGTAATGCCTGCAATTGAAAGAAAACAAGTCATCTTTGGTCTTGCATTTTTCGTCACCAAGATAAGTTTTAGAAAAGGTGTTGTCTTGTGGTTAATTTTTTTACAATATTTTTTTCAAAGGATAATATTGAAAATTATAATTGCTTTTGCTCAGAAGCATTTTATTTTACTACCATCTTAATTACTTACACTAGTTTGCATTATAGTGAAAAATGATTAAAAACAAAAAAGGACATAACAAACCAAGGGAGAATCCGAAAGAGATCACCACAAAAAAAAGGTCCGTCCACACACTGAAAATGTGCAAATGAAATGACGTCAGCAGTGCCTAACCACTCCCGTAACTCTCTCCGCTTTTGTTTTCTGAGAGTAGTGGTTAAGAAGGGCATTTCTCCGTTCGCATGTACGATCAGAAGAAATACTGTGCTGTAGTAACTTACAATACAGTGCGTTAGCTACAATAAGCATATTTAATAATAGTGTGTGTGTGTGGGGGGGGGAGAATAAAACTCACATTTTAAATTAAAAAACAAATCTAGGCATACATAGTATATATATTTTTTAATTTGTGAATGGGTTTAATTTTTAGTTCTTCTTTTTGGGGGTTCACATGCTCATGTGCTCAAATGGAGGAGCGGCCACTGCATCTAGTCATATCACACAATGTAAAGTTCAATGAAATGAAACGGCTAGATATTACAGGCACTCTACATAAAAATGTTAACGAAGAAAAGGAAAAGGTTGTGAAGGATGAAATATGTATAAGTCATCTTGACGTGCCGACATTGATAAAGGATAGGCCAGGCCCGAGAGAAACATAAAATTGCCTGGTAAATTAGATGATTATTATCTTTATGAAACCTAGGCAACTCGTGTGGACTCGGTCACATTTGAAGAAGTAGAAAAGCGGCCAAATGAAGAACAAATTCTGAGGAGAAACACTACGGATCAAGAAATAGACTCATAAAATAAAAATAAAGTCTGGCGGCTAGTTGAGATACAAAGAGGTGAAAAATTAATATGGGGTGCTCAGAGGTCATATGGGGTGCAAATGGGTGCTCAGAGTAAAATGAATTAATGTTTACAAAGCACAACTTGCAGTCATGGCGGTCTCCAAAGGGAAAGTGTTGATTACTTTGAAACGTACGCTCCTGTAATCAGTATGCCCTTTCTTCAAATATTTTTCAACAATTTACAGGGAACGACGTATGGGTTACAATGACAACAGTAAAAGAGTGTGCAAGCTTATTAAAAGCTTATATGGATTGAAACAAGCTCCAAGATAATAGTATAAAATGTTTCTTGACTTTGTACTCAGATTAAATTTTCAGCACCCCAATATTGAGCAGTGCATTTTTGTGAGATATTCTGGACAATGTAAAATAGTAATGGTTTTGTATGTTGATGATTTACTAATTGAAATTAAATTATTAAAAATTATGAATGAAGTACAGGATTAAAAATTATGATTCAGTTGCTGCAGAAAGAATTTGAAATGCCAAAAGTTGAAGTTCCTAACGAGTTTCTGGGAACATATGCCCTGGATACTCAAAGGACTGCTTCAGTTTATGTCAAGAAGCATACATTAAAGGGATCTTAAACAAATTTAGTATGACTGACAGTAAACAATGTGATACTCCACTTGTGCCCAAGTCAGTATCATCAGACTTTGAACATGGTGAAAGTTTCCATTGCCCTTATCTAGAACAAAGACTTAAGAAATACCCCCTCAAGTCCTGCAGGTCGCCTCAAAGTGCGCTTTTTAGCCGGCGAGGGGGTGTACCTGGGCGGAACGGGCGAAGTACGTCGGGAGAGTAATCTCCTGGTAGGGCCACCCAAGGCGTGAAGGCCGTTCCATTATGCTCAGCTAAGGCCTGCAGGCACAGGAGCAAAGACAGACTTCAACCCTTGGACTTGTCCAGGGTGCTCCAGGACTGACCAGCGGTCCAATTGAAGCTGCTCATTCCCTCCTCCATATGACTTTGTTCACCAATGAAAGGAGGAGATCAGAACTTGTCGATATTGCAATCTTCGCTGACGATATTGTAATTTGGAATTCAGGCACTGACGTGTCTAACATTGAAACACTTCTCAATTCCACTTTGACTGCACTTTCTGATTTTGCAACAGAACACAAATTGACTTTCAACCCAGCTAAATCAATTGTGACTTTTTTTACCACTAATAAACATCTATACAACTACAAACCAAAGCTGTATTTTGATACCCAGCCTCTCACCTATGAAAAACATCCGAAGTATCTAGGATTCATCCTGGATCCTGAATTCAACAGCAACAAGCATATTAACCACCTGGTTTCAAAGGCTCGTAAGCGCCTTAACTTCCTTAAATATCTAGCTGGCAGGGATTGGGGAGCTGATGCTATCACTCTTAGAACCACATATATTTCGCTTATAAGACCTATTCTGGAATATGGCTACCCTATTTATTCCTGCGCGTCTGAAACCAATCTCCAGAAATTAGAACGTGTACAACTGAGTGCCGCTCGAATCATTCTCGGACTTAAAAATAGCTGTCCTTCTGGTATAGCCCTTTTTGAAGCCAACTTACAACCATTGCATCTTCGAAGAAGAGCTAACTTGGTAAAATACTTTAATAAAATTTACAGCTATGGCTCCCAACATCGTACTTCCTTGTTTCTGCACACCTGGCATAAAAATCAAAGACTTAAGAAATCCAGCCCTTTTAGTTTGGCGGAAACTCAAAACCTGATCTCTCGTGAGGTTGAACCTCAATCTTTGAGATCTTGTTTCGATCCCTCAGAGGGAATGCCAAAAGTTTTCTTCCACTTTGATCTGAATTCCACTGCAAACAAGCAAACTCATCATGACGACCATCTTCGGCAACTGGCCCTGGAAATCATTAGTCACATTCCAAAAGATGCAGTGCAGGTCTATACT